>CAXKWD010000007.1:62968767-63471499 GCA_964059195.1 Ectobius pallidus | reverse complement strand
TTATATTGTTTCTTACGTATAGCAAGCACTTCATTATGTATTGGGAAACTACGGTTAGTATGCATAATTTTCTAAATAGAGGCTTGCAGTGTGTCCTGCTGTTTACATTGCAAATTACTCGAATGGCCCTTTTTTGTAAGATCAGCAACTTTGTGACATTGCAGTCATTCCCCCAGACTGTGATGCCATATGTTAAATGGCTGTGTACATGAGCAAAGTACACTGTTTTTAGTGTATCTTCATTAACATTATGCTTTAATCTCCTTAAAATTAAGATAGCTTTAGCCACATTTTTGCATACATGGTCTATATGAATATTCCACTTAATGTTTGATGAGATATGGACTCCTAGGAACTTCACTGTCTTTTTGTCTTTGCTGCTTAAGTTTATTTGTAGGTTATCAACCTTTTCTTTGTTTAGACACAGTAGGTTAGCAGCACACCAATCTTGCACAATAGTGTCAGTTGTTTGCATTTCATCGCTAGATGCTGTCTCGTTGTCTGTGATTATTCTCACAGCTACATCGTCTGCGAACAAGTAAGAGTGGCCATGATCGCTATTGATAGAATGGGGCAAGTCATTTATATATAAAATGAAAAGTATGGGACCTAGTATTGAGCCCTGGGGCACTCCTGTTTCTACTGGAAGATACTGAGAGTTCGCCATTGTACCATACAGCCTGGTACCTGCTGTTTAAGTATGACTGGAGGAGTTTTAAGCAGTGCTCACTGAAGCCATAATGTTTTAGCTTTTCCAGGAGAATTTTGTGAGAGATTGTGTTGAAGGCTTTTGACATGTCGTAGAATCTACTTAGTATACATTTTCTGTCATCGATTCCAGTGATGTATTGAGTAACTAGATTTTCAATTGCAGTGCATGTTCCACGATCAGTCCTAAATCCATACTGACTTTCAGATAGCAGATGGTTTTTTTCAAGAAAGTTCACTATTTGCTTATACAGTAACAATTCGAACACTTTAGAAATTATGGGTATGATACTTATTTGACGATAGTTACCATAATCCGTGAGACTGCCCTTTTTGTGCACTGGGATTACCTTCACAAATTTCAGGCTGAGAGGGAAGTAACCTTCTTCGATACAGCTGTTGAAAAGATATGCTAGTACTTCAGCTAAGTGGCTTGCACCAAGCTTCAGAATATGGGAATTTAAGAAGTATACATCCATGCTAGAACTGTTGCTTAAGGACAGAATTGTTGTAAATACCTGTTCGACGCTCACTTGGCATAAAGCAAATTTGTTATTTGGGTTGATGTTTTCTGTGGTTTTGTTCAAGTACTGGATTACATCTAAATTTGACTTAGGAATATTGTTTACTGCTTTTGTGATGGTTTCTATGAAGCTTGTGTTGAAGGCATCGGACTTTAAGGTGTTCTCTCTATGATTTGGCTTCGCGTTGTCGTCAAGTGTTTCTTTGATGATGGACCACATCATTTTGGTTTTGTTGTTTGCTGAGTTTATTTTGTTAGAGTTGTAATTAAGTTTTGCTTTCTTGACTTCATTCTTGTATTGGTTCTGTAGTTCTTTGTATTTTATCCTGTAGGCGTTCTCTCCAGTTGTTCTGAGCTTTCTGTAGAAGTGAAGGCAGGTTTCTTTTAGTTTTTTTAGGTTTTCAGTGTACCACCGTTGTTTTGTTGCATGTTGTCTGTGTGTCTTCGTATCTACATATCTAATAGGGAATGCAGTATCTACAATTTTTGTAAATTGGTTTAAGAAATAATCGAACTTGTCCTCAAGTGTTGTCAGACTGTACATGAGTATCCAGTTTATTGTACTAAGCAAAAAACAGAAGTAGGGTGCAAAATCACTATTTACTGGTCTAGCAATCTTCTTGTTATTATTGTTGGTTGAATGGTCTTGTTTGTTGAGCTGAAGGTTTGCTTCCATTACAACTGCATGATGGTCTGATGTAATCATTGGCTCTACAAAGGCTGATATTCTATCTGGGTGGAGAGAGGTTGCAATGTAGTCGATGCACGACCCACCAGTTCCACTGCCTGGTCTAGTTATTTCGTTCACTGTACATCTAAAGTTGTAGCTTGATAAAACGTTTGTGAATTGAAGATTCTGGGGGCTGTTTACAAGTGTATCTACATTAAAGTCACCAGCTAATATTATAGAGGCACTACTGATTTTGGACTGTAGACACTGTAATAGGTTGTCTAGAGTAACCATGAAGTCGTTATAGTTATAGTTGGGTGGTCTGTATAGGCAGATACAAACTACATTGAAATCCCTGATGTAAGCTGCAGATATTTCACATGCATTGGATTTAGAATAGTCTATTGCATACTTTAATTCTTCTCCCGCAATATCTTTTCTTAAGTATATGGCAGATCCTCCCTTTTCTCTTGAGTTTCTGCAGAAGGCACTAGCTAGGTAATAGTTTGATATCTATAGGGCTAATAAGTCCTCTTTGCACAACCAATGTTCACAAAGACACAATACGCCACTGTTATGTTTTGCGTTTAGTTCGTGGAGCTCATCCAGTTTATTTGTTATGCTTTGTGTGTTCCACTCCACTATCACTAGCTTCTCGATTTCACTTTCTTGCCACTGTTGTCGTCATTCTTGTGATTCACTGCCTGCATTGTTTTGCCACTTTTGCTCAGATCTTATTTTCCCGAAGAACTCGGTCACTAAACAGCCATCTGGCCAATGCTCTGCCTTGAAGACTGATTCAAATATATCTTCATCGACCTCAATGTGGAAAGATGAGTAAGAGTCGTATTTTGTTCTTAGCTTTGTGACTTTGTATTCTAGGTTGCTGTTTTGCCCATGTTCGATAATTTCCTCTGTTGTTGTTCCAGGCTCAAACCTGGACACAAACAACGCCTTCTTCCTCTTTGGTTTGGCTACGGTTTTAAGATTGTCCGATCTGATGCAAGTTCCTGTTAGCATTACCTTGTTTTCATTTCTTGCCCATTTTTTAGAAACGACTGCGGCCCAGCTGCCAGTGTTATTATTTTGTGTTGTTAATTCTTCTTGATTTGGTATTTCTTTACATATGCTTATCAAACTTTCTCAAGAAACTGTGGTCTAAAACTCAATAGTTTCTGAATAGCCTATTAACTCCAAATGACACTTTGTATCAGTTTACCTGATTTTATTTTTTGTGAGAAGGTGCATTGCAACTATGTCGGCATGGAAGGATTAAAGCTGCATTAAGGAGCAGTCGATTTGATTGATTCCAGTGCTGTGTTTAAGAATGCTTGCATTGTACAGTAATTCATACAAGAATGCGCTAAGTTTAAAAACATACCCATTATTGAAATACAGCATTTTGTAGGCCTACATGTATTTCAGCAATTTGATTTTACAAATCAAACTTTCAAAAGTTTCTCTTTTTCAGATTTACAAAAGTTATGCAAAGTTTTTCTTTCCCAAATTTGGATTTGTATTCTCTGCAATTGAACTTGAAATTTGGGGCTTCCTTTAATTTGTATCTTGGGAACCTAAACAAGACCTACTCAAACTGATATTTTAAGACCAAGATTTTTTCACAAAAATCCAGACAATAAGCAAGGTCTGTCTAATTGATATTTTGGCGTTACATATAAATGTACAATAAAATTCTTAATTGATTTTACATAAGAACAGTTGTTGTATAATACCAGTATACCACTTAAATTGCATGTGGAATAAAACTGAAAAATTACATAATTTCCAGGGTAAAATCATACGTTTAACAATCATAACACTAGAAAATGATACATTAGTAATTAGTTTAATTGTAGATACCTTACTAGTGATGAAGAATTCATTCCGTTTGACCTTGCCTTCTGCTACTTTTTCCTGGATGCCCTTCCCCACCTCCTTTTCATTCCCATAGATGAAAGCACAATCAAAATGTCTATATCCAGTATCAATTCCATCCTTGACTGCCTGCTCTACTTCACCAGGTTTAGACTGAAATCATTAGCAATTACAATGAATCTTAACATAGGTACCAACCTTGGGGCTCCCAGCATGAAGTCTTGGTAACACAGGGCATGAAATTTCAAGTCTGAATTTAGTAGCTGAAAAACAAATTTAAATTGTTATATAGGCCTAGCGTTACAGCCTATTTGGAATTATGAAGGAATACCCCTTCCCCTATTTCATCCATTAATCTATATATATAAAAATGAATGTATGTGTGTGTGTCTGTCCTTTATGCATTACTACACCATTCATCCGATCGCCATGAAACTTTGGGAAGTTGTTGAGTACATTCCCGGGAAGGTTTCTGGCATATTACATTTTTAATTTTTCCTATTGTTTGTGAGTTATGAGTGAAAAACGGGCAAAAAACGTGATTTTTTGCGTTTTTGAAGCATCAGTTTTCAGTAATACCATTCAATGTCAAATCAATTACAGTAGGCTTTGGCTATTTTTGTCATTCCTTGGACATAAAACTATCGCGATTGCTTGAATGTTGTAGCTCACGCTGGTCGATTCATTTGTTTATAATGTCAAGGCACACAGACATATGAAATTTTCAACCTACACCGAAGAGGATTATTATTATTATTATAAAAGGTATAATCAATATAGGCCTCAATTTGGTCAAACGTTGTTCGATTTGGACGAAACTCACTATACAGGGGTTTTCTGGGCCAAGGACCTCGAATCTGAGGTTGTTTTTACCAGGCAACGCTATCTAATCGTGGTATGTAATTCACGTGATTTAGGTGTTAATAAATACAATGACTTAACTATTATGCTCTTAATTTTTAATTTTTGAAATAATTATCGCAGGTGATCGCTTGATTTTGTAAGTCCATCCTTGATGATTCATTTGTTTAGAATATCAAGGCCCGCAGACGTATGAAATTTTCAACCTACATGGAAGAGGGATATTCAATATAGGCCTAAATATGGTCAAACATTGTTTGACTTGGACGAAACTCACTATGCATGGGGTTTTCTGGGCCAGGGAACTCTAATCTGAGGTCACTTCTACCAGGCGACACTATCTAATCGTGGTATGTAGTCCACGTGATTTAGGCGTTAATAAATATAATGATTTAACTATTATGCTCTTAATTTTTAATTTTTGAAATAATTATCGCGTGCGAAGCCACGGGCACACGCTAGTAGTTTTATAAAATACTATAGTATAGGCCTATGTCCCTCTTAGGTGTCATGCTTTAATATGCAAAATTAAATAAAAAATTTAAAAATGGAGACACACTAACTGATCTATTTTCCCTGTTTTAAAAAAGGCTTATAATAGTATGTCTTTTTGGATGGCACCGACTAATTAATAAGACAACTATATAGTTTAAATTTTACAACTGATTGTAAGCTTTAACGGCTGTAACAAAAAAGAGCCAAGCACAAATTATATTTTCTGCTACCACAGGCACTAGAGCTGCGATGAGGTAAAACATAGTGAATTGAAACCTTTGAAAGTCGTGTGGGAAATTCAGAAAATAATGATAATTTCCTGATATTTTTGAATGCTTACATGTAAATACGAATATTCAGACACCTTGTTCATGCCTCCAATGATTGCGATTTACTGCTAAATTTTATTTTCGATGTGGAATACAAAATAATAAAAGGAAGTACAGTACAATAGTATAGGGTGACCAGACATCCCTTTTTAATGGGATTGCCCCTTTTTTTTGGCTTAGTCTCGTTATCCCAACAAAACTTGAACAGGAAGCAAAATGTATCTTTTTAAAAAAATTTCTTTATGTCCCATTGTCATGAAATTTTCTCTGTGTAAGGACAGTTCTGCACACAATCTTACATCAGTCATTTCTTTCATAGGAAACTTCAATTCCGGGGTGCGCAGGCAAAGAGAGTTAAGTCCACCATCCTAAAAAAATTGAGATATGTACATATAGTTAAAGATAAAAATGTTCTCTACATTTGTGTTAAGTCCAGTAAGTCATATTCAAAAAAGTACGGTAGTTATGGATGTGTGCCTCATGGGTTTATCCATCCCTAAAGCTGTGTTGGGCTGGTATAGTGTGTTAAGTCACTCTAATTCCCAGTAACAAGAAAGTGGACTTAACTCTCTTTGCCCGCGCACCCCGGAATTAAGTTAAGACTTAGGCAAGGATTCAATAAGGTAAAAGTATTTTTGGAATCTACTGTAAGATTAGTGCATATATTTTGACAGTGGCTGTAGCGATAATACAGTTTAAAGTTAATTAGTTTAACTGAAATTGGTTTAAATTAAAATTTAGTGATTAATGAAGAGTGGAAATTGTAAAGGTTCTAAACACCATTTTTTGGAAAAATGTTTTTTTGCATCATCACCGATATCCCACGTAGGTTCTATGTGCTGTTCTCTGTTACAGTAGTTGCTAAGCCCATGAACAGATGAAGACTACAGCAGACTCAGATATAAGTACTGTGAATTCTTTTCTCTCTCCTATACAATTCTCTAAAAGGCACTTAGAACCTCTGCAATTTCCACTCAAATAGAATATCTATTGAATTTGAATTTGAATTTGAATTTAGCCTATGAAATCCCTTAACGGGCAAAGGCCTCCTGCTGATCGCAGGGAAGCTCAGGTGCACTCATTAGGGGAGCTACTCCTAAAGAGTGTTGTGCTACGTCCGTTTAGTCACTAGTTTTATCACTGTCACATCACTATTTTCATTATGTTTGGTCTCATTCCTCTACTTGCAATATTCCTTTTTCTAGATCTTTCCACTGATCCCTGCTTCTGGCCTGCCGTGTCCATTGTTTTCCTGCTCGTTGTGTGAAGAGGTCTGCCCATCTTGTCCTCTGTCTCCCTACGTGTCTTCTTCCTATTCGTGGGTCCCACATAGTGGTCCTGTAGGTCCATCTTGTTCCTTCCATTCTTGCTACATGGCCTCCCCACTTCCATTTGAGACGTTCTGCTGTTGAGACCACATCCCTCATGCCTGTTCGTCTTCTTAACACCTCATTACGTATTCTGTCTTTTATTGTGACATGGAGTATCTTGCGTTCCATTCTCCTCTGGCAGGTTTGTAGCATTCGTTTTGTATTTCCATTGAGCGACCAGGTTTGACTGCCATACAATAGCACTGGCAGGACACATGTCTCCAACACTTCTGCCTTTAGGCTTGTTCTTAGATTGGTATCAGTCAGAATGTGCTTTAAGCTCCAGAATTTCTTCCAGGCTTGGCCAATCCTTCTTTTTACTTCCTTTACTGTGTTTGTCTGAAAGGCTAATTGCTGACCTAGATATATATACTCTGTGACGTATTCTAATGTTGTGCCATTGACAGTGATTGCTTCTTCCGTGCCATTTGTCATGATCTTTGTCTTCGTAGGGTTCATCCTCAGTCCTACTTCAGTGCTCACTCTGTTTAAGTCTATGAGCATCCGTTCCAGCTTCGGTGCAGACTCTGCTATTAATACCAAGTCATCAGCAAACCGCAAGTGGGTTAATCTGACCCCATTTATGTTTGTGCCATACTCTTCATCCCAGTCTAGTCTGCGGAGTTGGTTCTCAAGAAGGCTCGTGAAGAGCTTCGGTGATAGAGGATCTCCCTGTTTTACCCCTCGTTCAATTGGAAAGTTTTCCCCTTCTCTTTCAGTTCTTATCCTTGCTTGGCTACCTTCGTACAGTCTCGCGATTATCCTGATGTATTTTGGATGTATGTTTGTTCTTCAAGGGATTTCCAGACAAATTTGTGCTCCACTGTGTCAAAAGCTTTTGTGTATTCCACAAATGCTATGTACAGGGTGATATTGTATTCTTGTGATTTTTCCATTAGCTGGTTCATCGTTTGCAGGTGGTCCATTGTGTTATATCCTGATCTGAATCCAGCTTGCTCTGGGGGTTGGTTTTCGTCCAGGGTTTTCGTCAGCCTTTTAGTTATTATTTTCATGAAAATTTTGTACACGTTTGGCAAAAGGCTAATTGGGCGGTAGTTGTTTATCTCGTCTTTTGCTCCTTTCTTGTGCAGCAATATGATTACATTCTGTTTCCACTCCCTGGGTATTGTTTCTGTTGTCAGTATCATATTGAACATGTTTGTGATAGGTAGTGCTAGTTCATCTTCACCCATCTTCAGGTATTCGTTGTGATTTCCATCTGCTCCTGGGCTCTTGTCGTTCTTTGTTGCCTTGATGGCTGCACTAGTTTCCTCGAGCATGATGGGAGGGACTGCTTCCTCTTGGTCTTTGGTTGCTATTGTACTTGTATATCTGTCTCTGTTCTGTAGCGTGCTGGTGTAGAGTTCTTTGTAGAATTTTATGGCTTGCTTTGATATTTTTTCTCTGGAGGCTTTTCTCTTTCCTTTCTGATCTTTCACTCCTAGCATCCAGTGTTTTCCTTCCATCAATTCCTTCCTGATCTTCCTTGTCGATTTTGACTCTTTCATTTCTTTCCTGATTAGCTCCGTTTTGAATTCTCGCATGTCTTTTCTTATTGCTCGCTTTGTGTGCTTATGTAATTCTTCGTATTCTTTCCTCTTTTGTGGGTCGTCTTGTGCCCCTTTTTTCAGCTCTTCCCTTTGGTCTATCATTTTCAGTGTGTTGGCTGTCAATTTGCTGTTCTTTGTTTTGTCTTTTCCCTTCGTGCCAGAGTTCTCTGCTGCCATTAGGATAGATTTCTCGACAGCGGTGTACACTCCTTGCACGTCATTGTTGGCCTGCTGTTGTGTGGCTTGTAGGTTTTCTTTTAATTCTTCTTTGTATTTTTGTTGGATTATGTTTGACGGGTGTGCTCTTTGTGTTCTGTACAGGTCTTCTCTGTGCCTCTTATTCTGTATCCTCATTCTAACCATTCGGTGATCAGTGTCAAATTTCATGCCATTGATAGTTTGGATGTCTTTTACATCTTGAAGTCGGTTTGTTAAGATGAAATCTATTTCATTTTTTGTTTTTCCGTTGGGAGCTCTCCAGGTCCATCTATCTTCCCTCTGGGTTCTTCTTGAAAAATGTGTTGACTATTTCCAGTTGTTGTCCTTGAGCAAAAAGTATAAGTCTGTCTCCTCTTACATTTCTCCTTCCGTACCCATATGGTCCCATTGGCTCTTCGCCCTCATGCTCTCTGTGCCCTACTTTGCTATTAAAGTCTCCCATTATGATAGTGGTTTGTGCCTTGCTTTTGTGTATTGTTTCGTCTAAGAGGTTGTAGAATTCCTCTGACTCTTCTCTTGTGCTTGCTTCCGTAGGCGCATAGACTTGTATTACTTTGTACGTGTACCCATTGATGTTTATAGATATTGCCGTGATTCTTTCTGAGACTCCTAATATCTCCTGTACATTCTATCTATTACATTTACCTAATTATGGGTTTTGTTTTCTCGATAATCTGCACAATACACCTGAGTGTCCTGTTTTTTTTAACTTTTAAAATATAGTATTTTCTAAAATTATTCTCTAAAATTGGAACCTTTGTCCCCTGCCACAGAATTTTGGCCACCAATGGTGATCTGGCCCCAGAAATTTTGCGCCCTGTGATAACTGTTTACAAACAAATAAGACAGAATTGGAATAGAGTCAAATAACAGAATCATTGGGGCAATTTAGGTTGGTAGTTCTCTATAACAACTACCTTTTTGATCCTAATATGCAGTGGTGTGTTGAAGTTACTGTTTGTTTCTTGTTTGTTTGTGGCTTTGCTGCTGACTGTTATTAAACTATTTTAGTAAATTTTAACAATATTCGGTGGTAGTGTTGTTAATAATGCAATAATTATTAATTCAACAGACTATGAACAGAATGTTATGTGTATCAATTAATAATGTTTTGTTGTAATGAACACGAATATTCAACATAAATTATATTAAACTTGAATGTGATTTTCCTTTTCTTGATTTTTAACATGAACTTTATTTGATTTCCTCTAATTAGTGGCTGCCAAGAGAAAAAACGTTCAAATTAAATTTTACAAATATAAACTACTTCTTCTATTCCTTAGTTTTACCTCTTCCTTTTAGGGACGTTTAAGCGACCCATGCTGTCCGAGCCTTATAGGGCCATGACCTGTCAGGAAGGGAACAAATACATTGTTATAAATTACATAGTTGTATCATCGAATATTAAAACATGACAAAAGAGAAAGAGGAATGAATTGAGTTGTGCAGCCAAACAGCAATACAAATGCCACTGAGAAAATTGTGCTGGAGAGGTAATTTAAAAATCTTCAGCTCATGCTGCATCACCTAGGGTGCATGTCTCACGTTGTTCCACTGTACTTCATATAATCAGAAAGGTTTCAACAAACATGATTCTAAATCCTCTCCCTTCCCCATCTATAGCTTTCCCACAAAATCATATGCAATCAAAATTTTATATTTGGGTAAAGTATCAGTAAGATGGTAATATGCGCCACAACCTGGTCCCCCTTCCATTGGCGTGGCTGCTTTCCCCGCCTGGGCGCTACCCATCACGCCTTCCCTGTCTGGCCGCTCCGCCGCCTGCTGCTCAATGCCAGTAATGTAGCTTAATATTTCACATTTAAAAGAAAAATTACCCTTGCACCAATACCAACATAATATTTCACTGTTATAAAAAACGATTATAAAAACATAATATTTCACAATAAATAGGCCATTGCACCATATATAATATTTCACGGCCACTAGAAGTCTACACTCTTTTAAGTTTCTCCCCACCCAAAACTCCTACTTTCCAGGCGGGTCCCGTTAGAGAGTTGGAGTGGGACTCGGTTGTGGTGTATACTACCATTTTCCCAAAGTATCTTAAGGGGCTATGATACGATGCATGACAATGACTTTCTCTTACTTTACTACCAATTTATAGGCTATGAAGAAATGTTTTTCGTATTTTTGCAGAAAATTGCCCAAAAGATTACCAAACTGAAGCTAAATGTTTGGAATGAATTTCTGAAAGTATTGGTCCAGATGAAACCCGCCTTTATATTTTTTACATGAAAACATGCCAGAGTAATCAATTTATATGTCCATTAATTCACATAATTTTTTTTCCTTTGAACAATTTCAAAGTGATGGAATGTGAAGAACGTGTTTTCTTTAAATATGTAAAATTATGTAATGAAGGCAATAATATGAAAGAATTTGGACAGTAAAATGGCCTTCCCTCCACCTAGAGGAAATCCTGATAGCACAATTTTTTATAATCTTGATTCCATCAATGCACACATGTATCACTCAACTGCCCATGAATTTCAATGAGATTCATGCCTTGGATGTAGAGAAATTGAGTGATTTTATACTGGTCTTCAATAGTAAAAGTCACAAATTGATGTATAGTAATCAGTAGGGGTCAGATGTTTATGACATGTCATATTTTTATTCTGACCTCAGTTCTCTCCTCAAACACAAATTAAACACGAATTGCACGCTTGTTATCCTAATGCGGGCCGTTTTTATTTCACTCATAAAGTCATATTTTTGTATTTTTTGTGGTTTTGGTCGTATTTTGGTCATATTTGTAATTTAACGTCATATTTCAGTTATAAATTCGGTAAAGGAGCACAATTATACAGTGTATGTACTACACGGTCGAGTTATACTTGAAATTTATTTAATTAATTTAATGTTTATGCCAAATTAACAGAAACTTGAGTTTTAAAATTAATTCAATTGTTCATATTTTATAGAGAAACGCAAAGTCTATACAATGTTATTTGGAGCTGATGAAGCAAGCAAACAGGAGAAAATTATTTAAAAATAGAAGTTCATTAAGTAAAATTGTAAATCACCTGTAAAATTGTTAAAAAGTTATTATCTGATTGAATTATTGTGATGGAAGACTTTAGTATCTTTATACTTTTTAAATTGGAACATTTATTTTTTGAAAATATGTAGTTTTATTAGGCCATATTTAGGATTTTTGGATCATATTTAGTAATTTTTAAGGTCATATTTGCAGTCATGTTTTCCACTTTTTTAGGTCAGAAATATCCGAACCCTAGTAATCAGCATGTAACCTAGCCACATAGTATGGGCTGTGCTTGATTTGTGATGTTGCAATATAGCCTATGTATCAGTTGTTCACAAAGAGCCCCCATATTTTTTAAATTTGTTTCATTTTTTTTTATCTGTACCCATTCAAGAGGCAAATAGAAGACCTTAGAACTTAAACACACCTTGTTTCATGTGATGAGAAACAATACTTTTCATTATGTAAAAAAGAAAAAAAAGAACACCATACAAACCTTCCAGGTGCCAAGCCCGAATACAGGAATTCTGTGGCCATTACTTAACCGAACACTAGGTACAGACACTGCCATTGAAACCTGCAATTATGAATTCACTGAGATAGCACACAATCACTAGTGACCTTGGATTTGTCTAGTTGATTTAGTCTTACATAACTTGTTTTTATAATATTATCAGTAAACTTGTGAACTTTGTGACACTTTATACTTGACAATCACAATCATCTTTATCTTTCACTATAGTAGGCCTACTTGTATCTTTATTCTTCTCAGATTCCTACCCAGAAGTGTGGACAGGGCTGTGTTTGGAAATTTCCCACCCATAGGCTCTCTTATATCTGCCACCCCTCTAAATAGTTCTTTAATAGTAAATATTAGCCTACTAATTTACATACTAGATGAATATGGCCTTTTTTCTTAGGCTAAACTTTAGATCTTTTAGGACTCTGAGCTGCAAGGTTATTAATGAGGTCTTAGATCCACGATGAACAGAGTCACCTTACCCAAATACTGATTGAAAATACTGTAATTTAAAATGAATACCCAATAAAATGTTATAATTTAAATATGATATAAATATAAATGGGTCAAGTCTAGATGAAATAGAAAAAACCAAATATTTTAGAATAGTATTATACTGAAATGGGTTATACATGCAAATGAATGCTGCCAAAAATTAAGTAGTATTATTTATGTAGTAAGATAAATGTAAAACTTTTGTAAATATTATTATGCATATATCACAGCCTATTTTTAAGTCATGTAAATTAATGCTTAATATTATTGCATTCATAGTATAAAATTCATCAATAAAAACTACAGATAAAATGTTCACATTACCGGAAAAAAACAGTGACAAAAATGAAAAACATAGACACAGTTAGACCAATTTTTAAGAAAATAAATTTACTTATATTTCCCAGCCTGAACATCTTTTGCTTAATGGTACACATCAAAACAAATAATCAGCAACAAAACATATTCACAGTCATAATACAAGAAACAAAAATGATTACAGATTAATGAAGAGTCAAAATTATAGAGGGATGTCGGTGCAAGGCCTGATCAGTATTCTAATAATTAGTGTCCATTCTTTTAAATCATGTGCCTCATCTCTTAGTGCTTCAAGTTCAGTGTTAAATTCTTTTAACAGCCACGAGAGAGCTGTATGTATTGAATCTTCTCATCTATTCTGATGTGTTCTATGCCACATGCCTGCATCCGCGCACAGTACTCCAACAAAGCACAGCGAAGTATTGATGGGAGCAGCCCTTGAATTTTTTACTCAAGTTTTATTGTGATTTTGATGGCAGCAGCTCTTGCATTTTGGTCTCAATATCACAATAATGGTGATCAATTTCTCCACCGCATTGTAACGGGAGACGAAACGTGGGTTTTAAGTGGGAAATTTTTTGACATCCTCCTTACAGTCCTGACCTGGTACCCAGCGATTTTAACTTGTTTCCGAAACTAAAGAACTTTTTGGGTGGAAAAGAGTTTCCAACCGATGAAGACCTCAAAGCGGCAGTGATATCCTGGCTCAGGTCTTTGGCGGTAGAAGAGTAGCCTATAACATCGGCAATGAAAAACTGGTACTACGTTACAATAAATGCCTTGACAATAATGGCGAGTACGTTGAGAAATAGAGTAAGGTACTGTATTTTTGTAATACAGTTTTATGTTGATGCCTTTCGTTATATTTAGTTATGTCAAATCATTTTTTTACTTTCTGGACAACCCTCATCAATGGACCTAATAGTACAGGGTGGTCCATATGTCTTGTTACCCCCCCCCAAATAATTATCTTGTTATCCCTAATTCAGTGTTTCTTTTGCAGAGATGGCTGACACAAGCTCTTACAGTGTGGGAGAGCGCCTCGTTGTCAGTGTTTGTCAGGTCTCTATTTCTTTGATGACCGATTCAATCAACACTCCTATCTCGCCATGTTACAGGCATTTTTGTTCCAGATCTCCAAAGAATGAATCTCCTGGAACGTTCCTGGTTCCAACAGGATGGAGCACCGCCCAATAAGTGGATAAGACGCAGATCGGCACATCTTCCGACGCCTCTCGATTGGCCTCCCAGAAGCCCTGATCTCTCGTCTTGTGACAACGCCCTCTGGGGCATTATTAAGAAGAAGGTATCAAAACAACGATACCAAACAACAGAACAATTGAAGGATGCTGTTAGGACTGCCTTTGATGCAACAATCAACAGAAACGTGCTTCATAAAATATCACACAGGTCATGGCGACGCATCATTTTGTGCCACGAAAATAATGGTCATACTGACCTTCTGGATGCGTAAATATGGACCATCTGGGTTGACGTTGAATCCATACTACCTTATACTATATTATATAGCCTACTATATATTATATTGTATTGTTAGAAAGTTATGTAAAAGTATGGGGGTAACAAGACATATGGACCAACCATGGTTTTTATTCAACTTATATTTTCATTAGATTCGTCACTACAAATTCGTATTTAAATGTCGAAGTTCACGGATTAAAAGGTATTTAGTTATGCATAGGTGCAACAGTCCAATGTTTGTAAATTTACGGCATGTAAAATAACTCTTGCGGGATATTCCGGCGAGGGTTGTAATTTCAGTATACATCATTATGTAAAAAGTGCATTCGAACATCACACCCGCAGATTCATCTGTTTTCATACACTTTCATACGAGTGTTAAATTTCCTCGTATACTCGCTTTTCTACCGCCACCTGTAGCCTTTTGACTTGGAGTAGCTTTAACTCTTTAATTCTCACTTTCTCTTCCAAAGATCTACTTAAAAAGGGTATGTTTAACAGATCATCTACAGAATTCGCCATTTGCTTGTACAATACCGCGCACTTTTAAAAAAAGCCAACGCACGACAACACATCAGCGTACAACCAATTCTAGACTCAGCGTGGCTATGTGTATCATAGCACCACCGCCGTCTCGAGAATTACACTGCCTGTCCTATGCTTTATTTTAACATGGAGTTTAGAGTATTGCTCAATTGCATCATTTCTCCAGTAGAGGCGACACAATTCACACCCAGATGGCAGCAATAACCGCCACCTATACAACCCCCGTCTCGAGAATACACGAGTAACAGTGTCTAGAAGGCATTGCCCTATACATTACCGTACATTGCTTCTATGCGTTTGCTGCGTCAAAATAAGCATTAAACAGACACAGATACTTGTGTTATTTGTTTAGAACATAATATTATTCCAGTATATGACACTTACCTTGAAATGGAATTTTGGAGCAATAATTAAAATAAATATAAATTAATTAGACGTATTGATAGTAAATTTTATTCATAGTAATTAAGTACCGGTACCTAGAATAATACAAGTTTAAACATTCAATTTATGCTTTGAGAACATTTTTAGGGTATATTTCCCAAGAGAATTTTACTATATTACGAGACGGCGGTGACAGCACTACATAATCAACAATGTCGTAGCAAAAAACAAGAAGCAATCTGGGTGTGAATGGTGCTGCTATCTGTAATGTCGCCGAGTACGCAAAATTAGCCGTATTGGACAGGCAGTGTATACACGAGTAAACACGAGTGATCAGTCTAGAAGGCAGTGCATAGCACAATGTGGCAAGGAAGGAAAGCAACATTCTGTAGTATTCACAGTCGAAGTGCCTTCTCTCTGAGTAGGATCTCAACGGCTGTAAGGCGATTCAGCATTTAGCACCGTAGTTTCTAATTATCCAGTCGAGAGCTCTACAAATTATGTTTTCGTCCGTTTGGTTCCATAACGGCTCGCATTCGAAGAGAATAGGCGTAATTTTAGTGCAGTTTCTTACAGTGTGCTGTAGCACATTATCTCATGGTTATCGACCGCTCCTGGGTCACTTGTGTTCACATACTGAAACATGTGGACACCGATAGCATTGACTCCAACAATAATCAAATATCCAACACAGCTCGTGCAGGATGCACAAAATTCAACGTGCTATTTCAAAATACAGTTCCTGAACTATTTTTGTGAGCGACAGAGTGCATTTTGTTCCAGTCGCCTCTGTGGACTCAGCTCTTTGCCTCTTTCTGAACCAAGCGCTAAACTTCGAAGCTGCTTTAAGCAGTGAAGCAGGCTAATGCTTTCAGAAGAAAACTCGTTCGGACCCCCTTGCACAAACCCTCTTGAGGTTCTCGGGAAACGTTTTTATTTATGAACTGGCACCGTATCGGAGGTAGAGTCCGTGTATTTAGACTGCCTTACAGCCTATTACCATTTAGCCATAATAAACCTAAAAAAGTTCGGGAAGACTTTAACTTATGATTTTACGGGGTAAAAAAATGAAAATTTTTAACTTTTGGAATGCTAAAAGCTAAAAGGTAATACGTCTGCCAAGTCTCAGGTTTATAGTTCATCTGGAAGTGTAAACATTATAAATTTCAATTGATATTAATTTAAATGGATATGATAAGACATCGGATTTTTAGGTTCTTATAGGTTAGATTCTCTCTGCCTATACTATCCGCGCGCCATATCTTGAGCGCTGGATTTACGGGGAAGTGAGGGTTGGGGGGGAACAAAACATAGCTACTCCGCCAGTCTTTCTGCAGTGTTGTCAACCAAAGAAATCATATTTCAGCAGAATCGCGAATATGGTAAGCGCACGTCAACAGCGTAAGTGTGGATGCCGAATTATAATTATTTCCGATGAATCATCCTCGCTATTTTATGTAGTGACATTTAATAGACAAGGATTTTAATGCAGTCCAATAATATAACGTGGTGACGGTATTGCGTAACAATTAATAACACGTCACAAGGCTTTAGTTATGAAATAAATCTTTTTCCTCCGGGAAGAGAATGTTATATAAATAGGCTCAATATATTTACACTGGATGACTAGTTTTAAGCATGAAGAAGAGTCTTAGCAGAACATGCTTCACCATTTCGTGTTGTAAAACATAAGAGAGGTAAGGCATCTAAAAGTGGAGAAAATTAGAGGCCTAATTTTAAACGTATTTAATACGTTTTGTGAAAAGTTCGCTCAACTTTCAGTCCATGAAATTGACATCAGAGTTCACGGGAGTGTCAGAAATTAGCACATACGGAATTCTTAAAGAGGTGAGGAAAGTGTTGGATGTACAGTGACGTGTTTGTGAAATAAGCAATTCGAAAAATTGTATTTTTCCACAGAACTCCATGCGTCAGAAAAGATAATGTCAATAAATAAATAAGGTTCCTGAGACAGAATGAAAGTTTAGTATTGAAGCCACTAGATGTCAGGGTGTATAGCGTACTTCGTGTTTCAATGTTGTCAGCTCAACCTACGAAGTTGAACGAAACCTACCGAATGAGGACTAGGGAGCCGAGCGCTCAAGATATGGCGCGCGGATAGTAGCTAAATCACATTTTGCTTAGACGATGGACAAGTAAAGCACAAAGACCTACCCCTAAATTGAACCTTGGACACTAGCCAAGACAAAAGAAGAATGTAAACACACAATTATAGTTTGGTGCATTCTAAGCTATAAAAACCTAAAATTCTGAGGTCTAGATATGATATAAGATGAAATAGCGAGGATCATTCATGGTATGCAAATATCCAATTCTGCATTTGCCTTTACGGCTGGGAAAACCATGAAAAAATTGGCCGGCTACGGGATTTGAATCTGGGACCTCCCGAATGCGGGTCAATTTACCATCTCGCCCACCTAGCTCGTTTTACGGAAATTATTTCTATCAGTAGCATGTCTAATGATTTGCCAAATTCCAGTGTATTGAAACTTCCAAAGCCCTATGCGAACTCTGCAAACAATATTGTTGTCATAAGAACATGGCAGATACTTTAAAATGCGTCCGCCCTTTAAAAGGTATTTAGGAGTAAAAATTAAAAATTGAACTTTCTTGAATTTTCCCGTCGATTACAGGCAAAAAGCTATCAGTGTGCCAAATTTCAAGTTTCCAGCTCATCTGGAAGTTGGCAAACATTGTCCATGAGTCTGTGAGTCAGCCATGTGGCTTTATATTATAGGGACGGATTGTTTAGATCGATTCAGCACTATGGAAATAGTCCTTGCATTTTGTCCTATGGTGAATTTTGCGCGTTTTGATTCGTTCTTCATAAAGCAGTTAAAATTATATAACAAATGAAATGATTTCGCTGTGATGTCAAACTATTCAAATGATGAAAGTAATGATTAAGATGTCCTGTAATAGAATTTTCTGGTAATATGAAATTAAAGCTAACGCTAAGTACAATTTTATATTTCATTTATTTATACCTAGCTATAATCAAAAGTGAATTAGAAAGAATGATTTAGGTTCTCATTGTAAAAACGTGCTTTACGAATGGATATACTTGGTAGGCCTGCTGACAAGTATGAATGGATATGTTATTATGAATTACTACTTACTGCTTCCTAAAGAGAATTATTTGTTAGCAAAACACGAAACACAGTGCACAAAACTTACAATTAGAAGTAAATGCACTTCCTTTATCTTCCTACTTTGCCGCAACGAGGAAATTAGCTACACTCAAATTGCCTGCTCAGACCAGTCATGTAATTGTGGATGTCATAGCTCCATACGCAGCAACCATTGCACAATATCCCTTGCTTTATTAATTCAAGGTCTAACTACAAACTGACTTCTGTTCTCACTTCTATTACAAAAAAAATCTGATGTGACACACATTTGGCTTTCAGTAGCCTACGTTTACATGCAGGATTCAGATTGATCAGGACTCAGTCCTGGAAATAATTTTCAATCCGATCCTCTACTAAAAATGGAGGAACGGACAGGGTGACGAGCGTCCGCCATTTGAAGTAGGCCTACATGTCCTCCTTTTGAAGTAAAATTTCTTTAGTGGCGGTAGAGGGTAAATCGCGAAAATCAGTCACACTAAAACCGTCACGAAATCAGTCACAATCAGTCACACTAAATCCGACTTGTTTCGGTGCGGACTGCACAGGAAACAATCAACTCAATGATTAGGAGTAATCAAAGGAAATTTTTCAGACCTTATAGTCCAGTCAATGAATGCCAAAAAGGGGCGTGTAGAGGAGATGGAAGGGGGGATAATTTTTTTCTTCAGGAATGTGTTGGGGGTAGTTAGGAGGTAAACATACTAAAAGTTCCCACCCCTAGCCCTTCCGCTTCAGGGGTGGAAGGGGGTGGAAAAGGCACTTTTTTGGGGGTTTTTTGCTTATAACTTGAAAAAGGTGAGTCATAGTGAAAATCTATTTATATACTAAATTAAAGCTGATGAAATTCCCTATTTATATGCATTGTTGTCGTATCTAAAACTGTTTTCGAGATACAAGCTCTTGAATATCGCCGATTTTCCGAAAATTTAAATTTACCTCATGTTTTTTGTTAAATTTGTCTCTCTAACTCCTCAGCCTTTCGGTTTACAGCAAAGTTGTCAGGAAAAGAGTTGTAGAGCATTACATTGTCTTTAAATACGTATATAGATATTTAATGTATCTTCAACAAGACAAAAGGTACGGTAATTTGAAGTTCTGGGGACAATTTTGTGATTTCTCAAGAAAATTGCACAATTGTTATTTCCCAATTCAACAGATACAGATATATATATAAACATATATACATACGTATACATATATATACATATGATATATTTTAATAAAGTTCCGCCTTAACCCTTAACATAAAACTTAACTTATCTGGATCCACTCAAAATCAGCTTTTATAAGATATCAAGTTGTCATGCAAAGACAAGGCACTCCCAATTTCCTCTGTTACTTCATCCATCAATATCCATGACGAAAATGTTTCAATAGACCTTTTCCTACTTTTCCAAAGGATTTCCATTAGCAAAAAAAGTGATGAAAACTTGAAGGATTATGTACGATACGAATTGGCTCCATTTCCCTTAGCCCTCTTCAATGAAGGTGGTATGAGAAAAACCAACAAATCAAATCAAATCAAATCTTCTTTATTTGCAGAAAAGTCCTGAGTTCATCAGGAGCATTACAAATGTCCATACAGGTTATATATAGTATTATAGATGAAATATAAAACTTTCCAACATACATCAGCACTTCATCAGCTTAAGATTCGTCACTAATAAAATCATAAAATTCATTAACACTGTACATAGGGTTATTTAATACCGTATAAACTTTTTAATGGCCAATTTAAAATTATGGATCGGTAGCCTTCTCATGTTGTTAGGTAGAGAATTGAACATCCTAATCGATACATTTTTGAAACTGTTTTGAGTTTTAACATAATTACAATGAGTTGTGATTATATTGTGTTTACCTCTTGTGTTATAGTTATGACACATACCATGTTCTAGATGATAATTATAATTTTCTTTTATATACAATAAGCACTGAAAAACAAATAGCCCTGGCAGAGTCATAATTTGAATATTCCTAAAACTATTTCTACAGTGACCATTTAATGATAAGCCACACATCAACCTAATTGCCCTTTTTTGCAATCTGAACAATTTTAAACTGTAAGTTTGATCCCCCCATAACAAAGTCCCATATGATAGGTGACTGTGAACATGTGCAAAATACACCAGTTTCAAAACATCAAGACTAACGCAGGATCTTAATTTTCTCAGCATAAAAATTCCTCTACTCAGTTTGTAAGCTATATTATCCATATGACTATGCCAGTTCAACCTGGAGTCCACCTTAAAACCCAGAAAATTTACAACATCGTTGTTATGATTTTTAACATTTAAGGAGATCCTGAGCTCCTGAATTTTATCCATATTTAGACACAAGAGATTGGCACTACACCAATCTTCAACCATTAAAACTGTGTTACTCAAATCTCTTTCTATTGGCTCACTGATACATATTGCGAAATCATCCGCGAATAAGTAACTTACCCCTTGGCTGATGGCCATAATATATTGGGTAAATCATTAATGTAGATGATGAATAAAATAGGCCCCAGAATAGACCCTTGTGGTACTCCATTAAGAACATGTAAATAATCGGACTCTATGTCATTAACATTAACCTTCTGAAACCTCCCTGTTAAGTAAGAGCTTAAAAGTAAAACAGCACTTTTTTCCAGACCATAGAATTCTAATTTTTTTAACAGTATTTTATGGGATACAGTATCAAATGCTTTCGATAGATCAAATAATTTAGCCCTTGTTATATTTTTAGACTCAAGTGAGTTCAACAAGTTTGTATACAGGGACACAGCTGCTTTGATTGTCCCCATTCCTAAACGATACCCATATTGGCAGTTGCTAAATAGATTATTTTTTTCAAAATAATCAATTAATTGATGTTTAACAATTTTTCAAACACTTTAGATATGATGGGAACTAAGGATATAGGCCTATAACTGTTGCAGTCTGATTTACTTCCCTTCTTATATATTGGAATTACCTTGACAAGCTTTAAAGCATCAGGAAAAACTGATTATATAATACAACTGTTTATTATATTGGTTAAGACTCCCATCAAAGATTCTTTACCTAGTTTAAAAATTAACGCGTTCAGACCATAAAAATCAGTACATCTACTAGCTTTTAGATTTCTAATTACTTTTTCTACCTCACAATTACTTACTAATTTAAATTTTAATGAACAACTTGGTTTTACTCTAGATTCTATGTACTCCAATGCAGTTTTGGTACAATTCTTAGAAGCTACTGCAAGAATAAGTTCATTTGTTTTGTCTATGAAAAAGTTACTGAATTGGTCTGGTGAGAGATTATTCTGAGTCTGTTCTTGCTTAAGTACAGTATTACATTCTTTTTTGATTACATCCCACATGGCCTTACTTTTATTACTTGATGAATTAATTAAGTTATCATTTTCTAAGCGCCTAGTCTGTTTAATTAATGTTCTGAATTGTTTCTTATATCTGATGTATAATTTTTTTGCAGAGTCACTTCTTGTTGTTTGATAAATATGATAAGACCAGTCGCACAATTCCCTGATGTAATTTATTTCCGGACTAACTACCTTATTCCTTCTAGGTAATGTAGTCTTGTTTTTAAGTCTAATGTAAGGAAAAGCTAAATTTATAATTGAATTCAGTGTTTCAATTAATATTTGGGTTTTAGAACACGCAGTAGGTGAAATGTACAAACGGTGCCAATCTATATTACTTAAAAGTTCTGAGAAGATTAAAAAATTTTTCACTTTCATTCTGCGTATTACCTTATTTTTAACAGATTGATTTGCTTTTGTCCTGCTTTTAGATTTGTATGATAGCCTAAGAGCCCAGTGATCTGATACCCATGATTTTATAACATTACATTCAGTTGAGTTTATATCTAAATTGGTGATCATATTGTCAATACATGTACCTCCCTCATGAGTTGCATTAGGCCTAGTTATTGCATTATTACATGCTCCCATACCAAATGACGTAAATAAATTTTTTAGGTCTTTAACTCTCGCACCATCAGCCAGTTTAAAATCTATATTAAAATCACCACACACTAAGATCTTTGCCTGTTGTTTACTTAAAAACTCTAATATAGAACTAAGCCTAGAGAAAAATATGTCCCACTCCCCACATTCAGTGCCGGGTCTGTACAATGATACAAGCGCAGTGCTTTTTTTTGTGACGGTACGCAACGGTACGCAGTACCGGCACCTTTTTTAAAAATAAATTTTTAATATTACTCAGAATATTTCTATCACAATTCCCATAAAATTATGTTTTGTTTAAAATGAAGCTTGTTTGTTGGTTTTGTTAGATTTCTGCATACATAATAGCCTACATACAAGCACATGATAGTTTCTGTAAATTGCCGTGGCTACTGTACTGCAAGAGGGTTGGGGTGGGTTTTCCAGGCCTTAGCAAACTGCTCCTGTGGTCAAGGCCATTCTAACGGTATACCAAGTGCAGTTAATGCTAACGTAGCAACAAACAAGTAATAAGTAGCTAACCACCGTAGTTAATCAGGGATTAGTGCACGTTTAAATTTAAGTGCATTCGTTGCTTACATATAATTTGAAAAGAAAATCCTTGGTTTATGTCTCACAGTCAAGTGAATTCATAATTGTTTAGTACGGTTATAGGAACAAGGGGTGCACGTTGTTCACAAGTAGGGAAGTGAAATGAGTAAAATAAGTCATTATTTTGTACCGGTGCGTAATAAAAGAAATCATGACGATGTTTTTGAAGTATCTCATAAACCTGCCAACTGTGAATAAACTGAATCTGAAGAGTACGTCGCAAGTACCGGTAATTTTACTGCAATTCAGAGGAGAAACATTTCTGGCCATGATAGGCCCGATTGTTCGACATTAACTCAGAAAAATGGCGTCTGGGAGAAGTGTGGGAGCTCCCGTGAGATTCAGTTAAAAAATTTCTGTGAGTACCCCCACCTTTTTAGTGAGAAAAAAAGCATTGGATACAACCATTATGTTTTTTTTCTATTAAGAGGACACCAGTCACTTCTATAATCATTTCTATAGACATATTGTTTATCGCCTCTAAAGGTTTGTAAAAAATACCACTTTTTACATATAGCCTATGATACATCCTCCATGCAGTCTTGTTTTCCTGCAGTAATAATTAGCTATTTTAAAATTATTTATGGAATATAGTCAATATAGATCAACTTCCCCACTCTCTAGTCACGTTTCTACCATGCAGTCTGCAGTCAACAAACTATTTGAATCAACTGACGAGACCGTACATTTACCAAACTTTGATGTAGTTATTGATGGGGGATTTCTCATACATAAAGTAATCTGGCAAAAAGGATCCTCAGTCTCCGCAATTTGTGATGGATATGTCAAATTCGTCAAGACCCACTACCCCGGGAGGAGATGCACTGTAGTGTTCGATGGATACAGCAACTCACCAAGCAGGCGGCCGAACAAGGAAGACGCTACCGAATGAGAAAGTCGGGAGACATCAATTTTCAATCTGGACACCGAAATTACAGTGAATGAAGAACTGTTCCTCTCCAATCCGCACAATAAAGACAGACTGATCAACCTACTGAGGTCTAAACTTGAGGAAAATGGCATCGCAACCCATCAAGCATCAGACGATGCTGATATACTGATTGTAAGTACAGCTGTTGAACAACCAACTAGAGAAACAACTAATGTGGCTGTCATTGGGGAAGATGTTGATCTCGCATTGCTACTTACTGCAAATACCCCACCCGATCACAATATTTTACTTATGAAACCAGGGAGAGGAAAAGTTGTAACCAATGTTTACTCCACCCGCCAAATGCAGTAGCTTGGTCTGAAACAAATTCTGTTCCTGCATGCTTTTACTGGCTGCTATTCAACGTCAGCAACATTCCGAAAGAGTAAACTTGGTTTTGTCAAACTCTACCAAAAGCACCGAGATATTCTCAGAGCAGCCGAAGTATTTTACAACCCTTCCTCCTCACAAGTTCAATTGGACGAACGTGCATGCTAAGATGGTATGGCGCCCCATCAAAGGAGTGCTCCCTTAACACCTCGTTACCATTCATTTCTAAAATCGATGACCAATGTAAAACCTGATCTCTCGTCACTTCCACCAAGCGAGGGGGCAACGAAAGAACACGCCTTTCGGACATACCACTAAGTGTAGCTCTGGTTAGGAAACCAATTACCCCCAGAGTTATGGGGTTGGGAACGCAATGGGAGGATCCATGTGGAATTTGTGGTGGACAAAATGGGGTCGGGGCAGGTTTTCTCGGGGTACTTCTGTTTCCCCTGCCACATATTCCATCAGAGCTCTATTCATCATACTATGGCCATTGGTTGCAATAAAGGAATTATAATTACCGTAAAATAGTGCAACACCCTGTTCCTACACCCACTATCCGCCACTGTTTCAAAGTGCTTTCGGTTTAATTTACCGTCTCTGCGTAGCACTCTTCTTCTTTAGCCTTGGCATGACAAACCCGCAATAATAATTGCAAAAAAGAGGAAAGAGCTCTTTTTCAAACATTCAAATCTCGCCTTAAATGAGAGCTATCGAGAAACTAGTTATTGATTTGTAGAGTACTCATCAAGAGCTTTTCAATGATACCCCATAAGACGTGGTTTCAAAAATTTCGAATTTCCATCCCACCCCCACCCCCACTCGTACCCCCGAAACCTCCGAATCGTTGGTGTCACTGTGAACTCCATAGGGAGTACTCTAATTTATTCAAACAAAGTTTCCCTCTATACTTCATAGGGGCCGAGATAAAAATGTTTTAAAATTTCAACCCCCTCCCCGACCACCCCCTCCCCGACCACCCCCTTGGGCCAATTTTGCTCATTAACGAACTTGTTCGAACTATTGGGCCTAGAAATAACATATTAAAATTTGGTTCAAATATCTTCAAAATTACGGCTGCTATCGTGTAAAGATATAAATATATATATATATATCGCAATTTCTTTTGGGACGGGCGGTAGTTTCGTACTTAGGGAAGCATGAAACGTAAAGATATGAAAGAATTTTTCGAAAATCATGACATGGTATCCATTGCAATAGGTAGATTTTTCTTCGAAATCTACCTAAAAATGTGATGGAAGATAACGGAGATTCTCACTTGTCAGCTCCTGCTACATTCAGTTGTGGAGATGCAGCCAGAAGCCGGACTTTCTCGTCCCAAGAGAGCAAGGACAACATTAGTGTCTTGAATATACTGCATTTCTTTAATATTCGTAGCAAATGCACATTGATTTATTTGTTTAATATATGCAATTTTTGTGTATTACTGTTCGTTACTATACAATCACCTTCTTCAACGATTTTCAAATTTTATACTTTTAAAATCTGGAATTTCTTTCTAGTATTCTTTTTTTCGAAATTAAACCATTTAAAGATTGTTAGAACTGTATAATTTGCCCATTCCTAATTGTCATTACGAACTTTTGGTAGAATTTAGACCTATCTCAACAGAGATGAAAGCGGTTTCTTGGATCCAGCGTGTTAAAACACACACATATGTTAATATATATAGTATGTATAGTGTGTGTATATATATATATGTATGTATATATGTATATATATATATATGTATATAAATTATATGTATATACATATCTTGAATTAGGAAGTAACAACTGTAAAATTTTCTTGAAAATCACAAAATTTACCCCAAAATTTCAATTTACCATGACTTTTGTATTGTTGAAGATAAATTAAATATCTATATACCCATTTAAATAAAATTTAATGCTCTACAACTATTTTCCTGACGATTTTTCTGTGAAACGAAAGGCTGAGGAATTAGAAGGAGAAATTTAACAAAAAACATGAGGTAAAATAAAGTTTTCGGAAAATTGGCGATTTTCAAGAGCTTATATCTCGAAAAAGTTTTAGATACGACAACAATGCATATAAACAAACTTGTAGAAAATTTTATCAGCTTTAATTTAGTATATAAAAAAGAATTTCACTAGGACTCACCTTTTTCAAGTTATAAACAAAAAACCCCAAAAGTGCCTTTTCCACCCCCTTCCACCCCTGAAGCGGAAGGGCTAGGGGTGGGGACTTTTAGTATGTTTACGTCCTAACTACCCCCAACACATACCTGAAGAAAAAAATTCTCCCCCCTTCCATGTCCTCTACAACCCCTTCGTTGACTGGACTATTACTTCCTTAATGGCAATAGACAATTCCTAAGCAATCTAAAGGTATATTATCTATTTTATGGAACCCGGAGGTTCATTACCGCGCAAATCCAAAATTAAAAAATACAAATTTCCAAAATTTAGAAAAACAAATTTAAACATCCAAAAATCCAAAATTTAATAAATAATAAATTCCAAAATTTAAAAATAAAAAAATCGAAAAAACCTAAAAATCCAAAATTAAAAAACTAAAATACAAGATTAAAAAATCCAAAAAATAAAAAATTCAAAGAATCAAAATTTAAAAAATCCAAAATTAAAAAATTCAAAGATCCCAAATTAAAAAATTCAAAAATCCAAAATTAAAAAAATTAAAAATCTAAAATTAAAAAAATACAAATTTCAAAGTTTAAAAAACTAAATTAAAAATTATAACATCCAAAATTCCAAAATTTAATAAATAATAAAATTAAATATTTAAAAATCCAAAAATAAAAAATTTAAAAAATAAAAAAATTAACAATTCAAAGATAGAAAATTTAAAAAATCCAAAATTAAAAATTCAAAGATCCAAAATTAAAAAGTCCAAAATCCAAAATTTAAAAAGTCCATTAATGCAAAATTGAAATAAATCCAATAATCAAAAATTGAAAAGATTAAAAAATTAAATAAGGTTTTACTTCTGTCGCGTGGCGTTTCACGCACTCTTTTTTTTTTTTTTTTTTTTTTTTTTTTTTTTTAAACAGAGACCAGGCTTTTAAATATTTCCAGAATATTCGGCATTTTGATTCAATGCTTTGTTTTACTGTTAGCTATGGTTTTTACCATCAAAGACTTTTATGCAAGAAATATGCCATTTAGACCTAATGTAAAAACACTTAATAAACAGTACAGGCTTATCCTGTAATACATAACTAAAATTTTTTCATTTATTTTCTTGTAATTATAATTTTTCACTCGATTCCTTGCACAAGTACCAAAGAACGATAGATGTTTAATTATAACGGTATGTCCTCATTTTAAGGAAATGTCCTCCATTTTCATTCATTTTGTCCTCAATATTATTTTCAGCATCTGGTCAACCTGGGAACTGATTGGATTCAGATCGAATTCAGTTCAATGTAAACAATGGCGTTGTGCGCGCGCATACTCGGCACATCCGTTCCAAGAACTCTGCGTCCGTTCATCATATTTTGTCCAGTAAGTTGATTGTAATTCGACAAAGAATTTAAATAAACTCAGGGTTACCAGATTCTCAAACAAAATGACCGGCACACCTTATCGAAAAATGCAATATCCAACTTTTTTTTGTGTATTCTTTATTTCAGCCAAATATTCTTTTGAATAAAGCATTTAAATTGTTAATGTTAGACTAACCTAATAAAGCACTTGGAGAGTTGGAGATCAAACGTGGATATGAATTAATCTAAGTTCATTATTATTTTTTGTATTATGAAATTGCTTTAGAAGACACTGATTTTTCATGAAATAAGCCTAGTCATAAAATTCTGAACATTATTGATTAAAATGTGCCCTGACTATTAAGACTTTTTCATTTATAACGCCCATGGGAGGAAGCCTATTGTTTTTGGAACAAATTGGTTGACTGGTGCTGGAGTAAAGCC
Source organism: Ectobius pallidus (assembly GCA_964059195.1). Taxonomy (NCBI): domain Eukaryota; kingdom Metazoa; phylum Arthropoda; class Insecta; order Blattodea; family Ectobiidae; genus Ectobius; species Ectobius pallidus. The sequence goes on along the minus strand of CAXKWD010000007.1, from coordinate 63,443,252 downwards.
CATTTAGCGCTTATTTTATGGTAATATATGGCCCGGATTTTTAGGCTTTTATAAAAGATATTTTAGCCTTTTATTTTCATGAAATAGTCCTTTTTAGGTTTTAAACAAAAGATTTTAGCCGCCTTAATAAAAGAACTAGTATTAACACGAAAAATTGTATTATTATTTTGACACTGTTATTCGAGGTTTTTTTTCCCCCAAGAAAGAAACAAGTAACTATTCCTTACATCGGCACTCGAAAAATTGCATAAACAATTGAGATATTTACCCTTTAATTATACAATTATTCTTTCTTTTTATAGTACTTTAATGAAAATTCTGTAATTCAACGAACGAACACTATAATTAAAAAATAAAAATGTATTCATGAAAAATGTCAATTTCATTTAAACCGCATATGCATGTTAGTAAAAGTATTTCGATTTCGAAATCCGAAGGAAGAAGTCTGGAACTTAGATAAAATAAAAGATAGCTATGTTTACTTAAACATACTTGTTTTGACAGGCTTGGCAAAGAATTACTCGATCATCAGTTGTAAAATTGGGGTCTTCCTCAATCCACTGCCGGAAAAGCCTTATTTTTGAAAATTTCTGTTTAGGCATATCATACTGTCTTAAGCACAATAAAAGGCCAATACGCTACGCAACTTTACTTCCGACCTACAAAAATAAGTAGACTGGAGTGTCACAAATTTGTTCCTTTAATGCACTTCTCTGTCGTTGGTCGGCAACTTCTTCTTCGTTCAGGGATTAAACCTTGTTGGTTCGTTCCGGCTCCATTTATTGCAGTTGCTGTTTCCATCTCTTTCTTGGACGTCCCTGGGCTCTTTTTCCACTTCTCGGTTGATAATTCAGACTTTTCCAAGGTATTCTAATGGGATCCATTCTACAGACATGTTCATACCATTTTCTCCTATACTCTTCTATTTTATTTGTAAGACTATATATTTCCAATTCATCACGAATATCTTCACTTCTTTTTTTTATCCATCAATGTATAACCTGCCACAAATCGTAGATATTTATTTTCTGCAGCTTCTATTTTTTTCAGTAGGCCTATTTGTTTAATCATAGTCCATATTTCCGAACCATACATTAATGTAGGTACAGCCAGTAATAAAATTTTAAATGTGTATCATTCCTTACTTTCTTTCCCAATGTTTTTTTTCAGGGGGCCACATATATATTGAAATCTTTGTAGTTTATTATTTATGTCTTTTTCCCAATTAAGTCGTATGGAGACACCTAGATAATTAAAATATTTGACTTCTTCTAGTGTTTTTCCAATCAGCACTTTTTGTTCTTTTCATTTCTTTGCCACACTGGACAATAACTTTTGTTTTTGTTGGAGAAATGTTTAGGTTATAATAATTTGCAACCCTACTTAATTTGAAAATGGCTCTTTGTAACTCATTCTCTGAGAAGGTCATTATAGCTTTGTCGTCAGCAAATATAAGTGTATCTACGGGGATTTATTAAAATTACGGTATATAAAGCCAGTTGCCATTTCCTGACAACATCGTCGAGTGAAAAGAGTGAAAAGTTGAAAGAGTGGTGATAAAGGACATCCTTGTCTTAATCCCTGATTTATTTCAATTACGTGTTTTGAATTTTTGTCCCCAGATTTTATTTTTATGTTAGTATTTACATATAAGCGTTGAATAGCCCTAATAACATGTTTTGGAAAGCCTCTTCTCGTTAATATGTCCCAAAGGGTTTCTCTTTTTACCCTGTTAAAGGCTTTTACATAATCTATAAAATATAAAATGGTAAAATGAACTCTTGTCTTTTTTCAATTATCTGTGCTGCTGTGAATATAAAATCTGGGCAGGATCTTCCCTTTTGGAAACCATTCTGTGCTGCTAGTAAAAGACATTCGGTTATTTTCTTTATTCGGTTCGTTAATATCCTTGCGTACAGTTTATAGCAACTATTTAATAAGATAATCCCTCTATAATTGCACTATCGTCTTTACAGCCTTTTTTATAGATAGGTATGACAATGGCTGCTCCTCATTCATCGGGTATATTCCCCCTTCTCCAACACATATTAAACAGTCTCAATAATCTATCATGTAAAGCTTGTGGTGCATATTTTATCATTTCTCCATTAATTTGGTCTATTCCCGGAGATTTCTTGTTCTTAATTTGGCTTAATACTTCTGTATATTCTTCTTTAGTAATAGGGTCCACGTTCTCGCCATTTTCTGCCAGTCAACTTTAAACTTTTTTTTACTCGTCCATAATTGCGTATAATTGTCTTCCTATTCATTGATTGGGATTGGAATTATTAAAACTTTATCCTTTTCCAAATTATTTAAATCCTTTATAATCTTATAAGCCCTGTCTTGATTGTCATGTACATTATGTTCTACTGCCTCTATATAGGCTATTTATCAAAGTTATTTCTATTGGTATTTCCAATTTCTCTTCTAACTTTCTGCACATAATTGTTTATATTGCATTCGATTTCGATTGTTATTTGAAAGTTGAAACGACAATGGAATAGTTGCAAATTTCAAAGTATTGGACAGCAGACTGCTCAAATTTCATTTCCTGCGAAGGCGAGGCGGCACATTTCCGAGTTACACAGACAAGCGACAAAGCAACATATATATTGTTAATTTAAGTGCGTTGTATAAATTTATTTTTATTACGTCTTTTCTTAAAATGCACAAATTCACATCTTTATTTTCCTTTGCATTAATTGGAAAATCTATTAACAAACTGTGTTTTTTCTGCAAAAGTCCTCTTTAGCCCCTAGTTTTTCAGCAAAAATCCTAGTTTTCAGCAAAAGTCTTCCTTAGCCCCTTTTAGGTCCTTCAGTCCGATTTAGCACTTTTCAGGTTCTATAAGATTCATATATTCGGAAGCAAGGGGCATGAAACGGAAAAAAAATGCGTTAAAATATTCTAATTAGGAACAATTTTATCTGTATGTACCAAAATTAATCTTTTTAAAATTATTATTTTAAATACCGAACGTCAGTGAGGCCTACTGTTGAGTCCAAAAGGATTTCTGCTTCTACTTTTAAAAAATAGCAATTTTTCTTCAAGAATCATCCGTTTCAGATTAACTGATTAATTTCGTGTCACCGTTATACGACAAGACAATGCAGATAAAATAAACACATAAAACATAGCTTAAGGTGTTTATTGACTTATAACCAATTTTATTTTAGGGTAAATTTAGAAGATAAAAAATAAAACCTGGTCTGCCGGGCCCCGGGGCTACAGTCCTGGCTGCCCCTCCCTCTCGTCGGGCCTGCTTGTTGCCAGATGCCAAGTAAATCCATGGTTGAAACAAATAATCCATAGAATATGGAAGGCTGCAATGAAGCAAATCTGAAAGACAATATTGACACTATTTTTTCAACATACTAGGCCTATCTGGCGAAATATATATATATTGTATATAATGTGTGTGTGTTTTTTCTGGCAAAATTAACGATTCTTAAAGACCGGGTCATTAGGACGTCCCGGAAACTTTCTGGGGATACCGGGACAGTATGCACTATCGCGGTAAAATCGGGACGTCTGGTGACCCTGCACAGACTATAATATTAGGGGAGAGCGTGGAGGGATGGGTCGTTTTTACTTTACATTATCTTTTTTATTTATTTTTTGTTTAATATAGGCAAAAACTGATTGCATTTCTGAAAACTGCTTGGCTTCAGGATATAAGTATGTTATATAGAAGATTAAAAATTTTTTTACCTTGTAGATAAATAAAATTTTTATAGCATTATCAAATGTCCCATCCCTCCTACCTGCGTAGGTGGCATGGGACACTATTCAAGGAGGTATGGGACAGACCTTTTTGTGCCTCAATGTCCATGTAAATAACGTTGGAAATCCTCATAAAGTTTAAAAATGCATTTTTCAATTCATTTAGATAGAGCATAACAACAAGAGAGTTATAACAGGTGACTCGGAACAACAAGTCTCTCATAAAAATTTTGAAGCAAGCAAGTTCGACTTCAAAATACAGCATTTCATATCCAAAAATCAACCCATCTCACTAAGAAATAGTAGAAAAATACCTTAAAACACATTTTCAAATTTGCAAAAAAATATGGGATGCTATATTTCTCATTAAAACAGTGTCCCTTCCCTCCTGCACACAAATGTACCATCCTTCCTGCATTGTAGTTATCACATGATTTAGCTTATAACTAGACATCGGAATTATATGCACTAAAAACTGTTAAAAAATGCATGATAATTGAGAAAGCGAAGAATAAGATGGACGAGATGAATGTAGTTGTTCAATTACCGTGACTATTCAACTCATACGCCGCGTGTTTGATATTGACCAATAACGTTTAGCAATTCTTCGGATATAGACGGTCGTTTATCTTGCAATATTCTTATAGGAATCGCGAGGATGGTGTTTTACCGTGAAAAAACCGCCTGCTCGTTACTGGAGACGCGAGTACCAGTGTACAATGATTAATAGTCAGATGTTGCCACTAAGCGACACGAAAACAGATTATTTTATACAACATAACTTGTTTGGAAATTGAAATAATAGAAATGTACATTGATTAAGAACACAATTTCGATTCGGTGGAAGCCAGTTCGTGTGCTTTTATTCTGTTCTGCTGTTAGCTTACCTGAATGATGTTAACCATGTCTTATATGCACCATCGTAGCACTGATTTACATCATGGTAGCTCGAATCTATTCATGGATGGTTGATTCACAGTATGGCGTGATCTCACAACCGTTAGTTTTGTTTTTATACAACAAAGCACGAAAGTAATTATTATTTATATAATCCGTTACATTTTATTCATGGAATAGTCTTAATAAATCCAACTTGAGTTGACGAGTTGTATCAGATAAATTCGCTCCTGCTGCGCAGGACGATAAACTCGTCAACTCTCGTGGGATTACTATGGAAATTGCTTGGTGTAAATTTCCGACATAGGAGAAAATACCTCCTGAAGGATTCTCATGTGATTCGATCCATCGCCAGCTTTAAGTCTAGTTGCGTGCTATGCTCGCTACTACTTACTACGGGCTTGAGAGCGATTAATATTAGCCTATGCAATAAAAAAAACTAAACTCCGTGGCGCTACTTCCCTGAAGGGACTTAGACCTACCATCTTACCGCTGCGTCATCTACCATATGCAGAAGGAGGATTGGGGGCGTGTGGTTAGCATGCCGATACCCACGACCGTTAATGATGGTTTCCATGACCGAAGCAGCTACTTCTCAATCAAGTAGCTCCTCAGTTTGTATTACGAGGCTGAATGCACCCCGTTCAAGACCTTATTCAGAGGTACCGGAGATCAAACCCGGGCCTGCGGATTCGTAGCCACCGACGTTAACCACACTGGTGGTCAAGAATATGTAATACTGCGCTAAAAATTAATCAGATGTGCATGTATCCTTTAACACTTCAGGACTTTTCCCCTCAGCTTATGAAAGAGAACGAGGCAGAATGGACTATGTCAAATCGAAACACTTCAGTAGTAAAAAGTCAACTGATTTAATTAATAATTTATTATTATCTCTGGTCAAATTTCATCTATAAAAGCATAATTATTTTAAAATGCTTGAATTTTCCTTTATCTTTTGCATTAGTAAAGTAGAATACGAATATTAAGCCTGTTTTTTCTGTACCTTGTGAATAAATTATTTGACCATATGCCTGTCTTGAAATCAGAACTATAGAAGAAGCCACATACGCTGACAATGCTAGCCAATGGTTATGTCGGGACATAACCTGTTATTTGTAGATGACGACGTACAATTTGTTTCCAATATAGGATATTAAGTGCAAATGTACGACAAGATACCCACTCATCAAAGCCGACCTCGTAACAACTTCCTTCCTGACTTAGAATTAATATAGTACCTCTGCCCTGGCATCCTCAAGGCTAATGCTACTGTATAAAGTTGAGGTTGGTAAGTTGACAACCCCAATTCAACACTGACATTTTCACGTCAACATGAAGACTCTACAATGTAGGCCTACCATAACAGCGACGATTTTGCTGCTTCTTGGAATTGTACAGTTGTCTTTGGTAAGTTGATCTCACTGCATTATGAGTTTTCACCAACTTCCGTTACCGATTATAGGGCTAAAGAAAGTGACATAGGGATGAATAAATCTTATGTGCAATAGTTCCTCATTCAAACTAATAGGCCTACATGATTATTGCGCCTTAGCTATATAAAAAGGAAAATTCAGTATAGGAGAGTCTATAAGAAAATACTTGTACTTGCCTCTCTATCTAAACTGGAAGTAATTAATGGAAACTTCAAATTACTCATTTGACAAACCTTACACAGTGTTAAGCTTGATTATAGTAAATTATTTTCAATATCATTTCTCTTATTTTAAATAACTTTCAAAGGTAAAAAGCACTTTCATAAACAGTATTTCATTTTTAACTAGCTTAAAAGGCCCGGCGTCGCCCGGGTTTTGTATTTTGTAATATGAAATTAACTTATGGAGGACTTTCGATGTTGAAACTCTGGGTCCTTATATAATATGTATGTAGAATTCGAAATGAGGAAGAACTACATATGACACTCAGACTATTCCCTCAGAAAACGCTAGATATAGCTTTTTATGGCTCATAGAGGATGTCGAATGTTGCATTCCATTGCTTCCTACACCATGCCTGGGAGGAGTGCAAATAAGAAGAAAAAGAAATTCAGGTTACATAAGATTGTATTGTCTTGACTCTCATATTACCATACAACCGTTTCGGGGCTGAAGTAAAAAAGAAATTCAATATCACTTTCATACTTTCCTTCCCAAAAGTCTGGGACATAATATACTGCGCGTAGGACTGAAAATGCTCCATGTCTTCTTTTAGATGCTTAGGGCCTCTGATAAACATCCCTAGGCCTATTTATCAACTAATACAAAACCTACAGCTATGAGTGACGTATCAGTGGATAGGATTTGTTACAGACTTCCGATATAGCATACTCACTGGCACACACTTAAGTTGTCCCTGAAATACGACCGCTTATTCTACATCAACATGTGAAATTAGAGAAATTATCCATGTCGAGGGTAGAGAAAGTTATGTGACTGCTTTATTTTCGTGGATTTTATTCTTCAAGAATTATTTTCACAAATGTATTTATTACATCGATAGTATCAGAATTTTTTAAAGCCCAGTATTATAATATAGTTTCCAAAGCCCTATGTGAACATCGTAAACAATACTTTCGTTATGTAAACAATTGACAGCAGAACTCTCTAACTGTGCCTCATTTCACATTTCCGACTTTTCTCGTGGATTTTCCAAAAATTTTCTTTCATACAAACCTTGTCCTGAAAATTACGAACACAACAAAAAAGAAATCAGCCAAATCGGTCGAGCCGTTCTCAAGTGATGCGGCAACAACCCTTTTGTAAATTCATTTTTATTAATATAGATGCAAGTAGTTTATAAATAATTATAACTCACAGTTTTTTAAACCTTGCATCAAATGGCTATTACAAGAAATGATGTACACACTCTACATTAAAGTCAATTGGTGTTAATTATTTACAGTATTATGATACTGTATTAATAAAGGCAAAACTGTAGTTAGTGAAGAATTAAGAAAAAATTAACATTTCCTTCCTATTTCGAAGGACAACGATAGAATGGTCTTGTCTCGTTAAAGTATAATACATTAAATTATCTCGACATCATCTGCAGACTCAATTTAAACCTCTAAAAACAGCTTCAAAAGATACAATTTTTAAACTAAACCGCATCGACTTTTACAATTTCTCCCACATGGCCTAATAGAATAGTTATTACACTTGAGGTTGACATCTTACAACAAGATACTTGCTGCCTATAATAATAATAATAATAAATATATATATTTTTTAATCACATGTTTTCCTTTCATTCCTTGCGGCCTGTCAACCGCGTGACGTCACAAGACAAAACCGCGCGGCTGGAGAAAGTTTGAGAACATGACCAAGTGGCACCCCCGTGACCTTTCGTTATAATTTTTTATACGGTATTTTTATTTCATTTCATGTAATTTAGAAAGATTTTTCTAAAAACATATTGCATGCACCACGTACGCAAAAACTTGATCGGGCTCATCCAGTATTTCGGCCTCGGCGCTATACTAGATTCATCCGTTAGCTATTTTACTATGGACTTGGTTGAACTCTTTTTTGCAACCTTAGAATTTGGCTTCTGTTACAAAATTATTAAGTGCCAGAATGGTACTTTATGAGGTTTTGTGGTGTCTGGAAAATATCTGTCCGTATGTCTGTACACGCGATAACTCGAATACGCTTTATCGGATTTTCATGAAACTTCGTATACGCATTTATAACGTTCATGGGAAGAAGCCTGTTGATATTGGACCAAATCGGTTGACCGTTATCGGAGTAATGCCTAATTTAGTGACTATTTTATGGTAATATATTAGAAAGAATGTATCAAATGCAATTCATTTCTCATGACAACATATCGTTTTATTTTACATTTGGCACTTTATTACAACAGTTCACCTGATTTTATTGTTGATTTATATTTAATATTATTGTTGTTATTATTGTTATTCACAAACACTTTATTGCAACTTTTTATTTAAAACATGGCTGGGACGATTTTAATACTGTATACCAAAATTTACATTTCGAAACTTCTAAATTAGTCGTGTCACTGAAAAGTTGTAGAGGGAAATGGAAGGAACACAATTTTTGACTTTGGGACATTGTTTAGACTAGTAAGGAGGTAAACATACTAAAAGTCCCCACTCCTAGAAGGTGAGCGGAGGACAGGGGGGCCCCTAGAAGGTCCCTTGTTTAGTTTTTTCGCTTATATCTCAGAAAATATGGGTCCTAGCGTTAAGATCCTTCTATACAAAATTAAAGCTGACAAAATACCCCACAAGATTGATTCAATTCATTTTTTCGCTATCTCGCCTAATTTCCGAGATATCCGTGCTCAAAATTAGATGATTTTGAAAAAAAATAAAATTGCCTCGCGTTTTTTGCCTTATTTCGTTAGCTAATTATTCGGTCATTCGTCCTACAAAAACGTCATTAGGAAAGAAGTCGTAGAGAATTAAATTTCCTTCAAGAATATATGTTACTTTACTTTTTATCTTCAACCGTTCAGATGTTAGAGTAATTTTAACTTTATGTGTAAATTCCGGGATTTTGCAGAAAAACTTTTTTGCCCCATATAGGGGGCAAAGTGAAATGCTGTTGAAACTAATGAATAAATCCATGTTACAAGAGAACAGAGACATTGGTCGATATTTTCCTTTCATAGATAAAAGAGCTATCTCTGTTGGACATTATAATAACAAAAAATCCATTTTACAGCCTATTTTGGTTGAGATAATTAAGACTGAATATTAACTATTTCACTTTGCCCCGAATTCCCCTAATCCTTTGTAGGCCTACATTAGTGTAAATAAACAATATTTGTTTCAAAAGTCGTAAGAATCAATCTAAATACAGTGCCTGTTGAAATGCTTATTTTAAATTTTTAGTGCATTTTAAATATATAAATAAATTGCAGCCAATTAGACACACTGGAAGATAGTTTACATTGATGGTTTACATGTTTGCACATTCACATACTGTCTTTGTTATTTTTGTACAGAGTTCAATATGGTACCAATCGCACGATTTTTCACATAGTAAACACTCACAGTCAATATTGGGTTCATGGAAATGTGTGTTTTTGCACTTTAGATGATGAGATCCATCAACTACCAATCTTGTAATGACGTGTCTCATTTCGAAGTTTGCCTCTGACCATGATCTTGGCTTCTGTGCCATAGAAATCTGTTTGTAGGCCTACTTCTTCTCTTTTTCCAGTTAGTGTTGCCAGCAGTTTTTCTGATGTGCAGGTGTTGGGTAGAGGTACACTTCTCCTGAGATCTTCTATGAGGAAGGTTTCCTTTGCTAGGAGATGTGAGGGTCTTGACCATGTCATTTTTTATACTCCTATTGCTTTCTTTATGTAGTTTGCTTTCACCCTTTTTAGGGTGGATAGATTATTTGTTGTTAAATGTGGCCAGATGATTTTGATGCCATATGTTAGTATTGGAAGAATTTTTACTCTGAATAGTATCATTGCTGTCTATAGGCTAAGGGTTCTAATGATTTTTTTAATTTCGTGCGTGGCCATTATTGCTTTGGTTGCCTTCTCTGTGACGTGTTTTGTGAAGCATTTTGCGCTTGTTTGCAACATGATGCCTAAATATTTGAAGTCTGGCACTATCTTTAATTTTCTGTCCCTTATGAGTATCACTGCTGATGCGGGTGCCTTCCCTCCAATCCTAAAGATCATGGTCTCTGTTTTTGATATGTTGTGTCGAACTTGTGTTTGGAGCACCATATTTCCATGTCATTTACTGTTTCCTGGAGTTTTATTATGTATGTTGAACCAATTATGATTTCATCCATATATGCGCACGAAAATAATCCCTCTTTTTGGGTGGTTCTTAGGATTTTTTCAGTTGCTGCTATAAACAGCAAGGGGCAAGGACTCCATTTGATTGGGCTATCGGTTCTGATAGGGTCAGGTTGTCTGAGACGTGTATTTCGTTCCATCATAGTATTGATGTGAATAGATCTGTCCATATGCTGTTTCACCTAGCATCTCCTTTAGTTTTGCAGTCAATGGTTTCCTGCTTATCAGGTAAAAAGCCTTTGTGAAGTCTATGAAGACAGCATAATATTTTTCATTTTCCTCTAAGGCTTCCCATATTTGCTTTAGCCAGAGTTCAATTGCATTTAGGGTTGATCTTCCCTTTCTGAACCCGAATTGGTTTTCTGGTAGATGCACGTCTATTTCCTCGCTTATTCTTCCTGTTATTAATTTGGTGAGAATTTTGAAGGGATTGTTTTCCAATGCGATGCCTCTATATTTGTTCCGGTCCTTGGTGTCTCCTTTTCCTGTATATAATACCTTCCTTGGTGTCTCCTTTTCCTGTATATAATACCTTTACAGTTGATATTCTCCACTGTTTGGGTATAGAGGGTGTTTAAATGCATTTGTTATATAGTTCTGTCCATATTGGGGCTAGCAGGTGTGCCGTGTCTTTTACATATTCATTGTGGAGCCCATCCAGGCCTACTTCTTTCTTGTCTTTAGAGTTGCTGATGGCATTTCTGACTTCCTCTATGGTCAGAGGTATCCATTCTTTTAATATTTGTGGTGTGCTGTCTTGTGAATCTTCTCTGATGTATGTAGGTCCCTCTTTGTTGAGTATGTTGCTGAAGTGTGATTCCCATCATTTCATATCTATGTAGTGCTTGTGTGTTCGTCTCCTTGGGCATAGAGCGATGTATATATGTATTTCATGGCTTCCTCCACTAGCATCCTACCCTCTTTCTTTAGGTAGGCCTATTTATTTTCTTCTATTGTTTTCTTGTAGTGTTTCCTCTTTTCTGTGTACATGCGGAGTATGGCTGTTTTGACATTTTTAGTCCTCAACATCCAGTCTCCTATTCATTAACATTTTTACTAGGGATTGGAATGGCAGGAAAATTAATGATTTTAGTAGTTAATACAGTATTAAAATTTAGATCTACATACAGTACTTCAATTTGTGATTTGTGAGACACTTGTTGCCAACACTGTCATGCTTTAGGATGGAAACAAATCTTAGCATTGCCCAATTTGGTGCCAAAGAAAATAGTAATATTGGAATTTGGCAGATGTAGTAGTAGTAATAGTAGTAGTTGTAGAGGAGAAGTTATGATAAGAATTATGAAATATCACCTCAAAATTTTTAAAATGGAGAAAGACAAATCACTTAAGATCTGTTACAGATTTATGGAAACTAATTTAAACAATGATAATATTTTAGGAGAAAAATTCCTCTGACACTGGGACTTGAACCCAGGACCTTTGGCTATCCGTGCCAATGCTCTTACAAAGTAAATTGGGCTTCTACCTTAAACCATGAACGAGAGAAAATTGGGTTGGCCTATCTGTGAAAAGAATACTTAATAGTTTTATTATTTTTGTACACGATTAGTTTCCTTTAATGTTCCTCTCCATCATCAAAGATTATAATAGAGTAAAGTAGATTTGCAGTTTTAAAGTGTTCCTGCCTTTATGTGTTATGTTAGACAGGCATACAGTAGAAGATTTTCTATTATAAAATTTTAATGCTTTTAATGTGTTATGTGTTTTTTCCTCAGGGGTTTTCAGGAAGAGCTTTTGAAAGAGCAAAGGAAGTTGATGAAAAATGCAGAAATGAACATCAAGTTGACAGAGGTAAGGGGATGATAAAGTTCAACTTAAATATTTGGATATAATGTGTACTGTCAGTATGTATGTGGATATGTATTTTAGCCAAACAAATCACATGTTTTGACCAATATATACTCCATTTTGTACAACTATCTTGAAAATCCAGACAATTGATAAGAAGAATAACTACAAACATAGTACCGGTATTTTGGTAATGACATCATCATTTTCCTTCTGGCTTCAGAGATGTAGCCTGGGAGGGGGCCAAGAGCCCTGGCTCCTCTTGAAATGAAGAGAAATACAAGGCGTGTTTTTAAAGTAAGTACTGATGATTTTTTTAAAAATAACAGAATATTATTTTCAAAATACTTTATTATCATTCATTGTGTTAAACCTTGCACCATTTCTCCATATAGTCACCATCTTTATTCAGGCACTTGTAACGGAAAACCAATTTTTGTATGCCTTCATCAAAGAATGATTCCGCTTGCGATGAAAGCCCTGCACTTCTTGTTTCATGACATCATCGTCATTGAAATGTTTTCCCCCATGGAATTTCTTCAGATGAAGAAAGAGATGAAAATCGCTTGGCTGTGTGTGGTTGAGCATTGTCATGAACCAAAAAGCATTCTACGCCTAAACAAATTCAAGCTCTGATTGCATCATTTGGTTGGGAACAATTCGATCACCCTCCCTACAGTCCAGATTTGGCACCAAGCGATTTTCATCTGTTTCTTCATCTGAAGAAATTCCTTGGTGGAAAACATTTCAACGACGATGATGTTGTGAAACAGAAGTGCGACTTGGCTTTCATCACAAGTGGCATCATTCTTTGAGGAAGGCATACAAAAACTGGTTTCCCATTACAATGATGACTATGTGGAGAAGTAGTGTAAGGTGTAAGGTAATTAATAATAATAATAAAGTGTCTGGAAAATAATGTTCTGTTATTTTTAAAATAATTATCAGTTCTTACTTTAAAAACATGCCTCGTACTTACAAAAATTTTACTAAAATTACAAAAATTACAAAAATTTTACTAAGTTAAATCATAATTCTGATTATTCTGAATTAATAAAGTGTTTTATTACCCTTAAGACATTTTATATTAAACTAACTGTAAACCTACTTGTTAACAGTTGTAAAATAAGCCTTCAAATTTCACTTTAATTAACATCTTTCAAAATATTATTTTGGAACAGTAAAAAGCATGGTATATGTTTTAAAAAAAAGGCTATTTTGTAAATTTTATACACATGCAAAACTTTTTCCCTTTGACTTTAAGACAAATTATAATAGGGAAGATTGAACATTTAGCTGGTAATTAAATACAGTCATATAAAGTCACTTATTTCTTTGGTTAATGTATAAACAAACTGAGTCAAGAAATTTAATAATAAAACCATAATTTATTGCTTGTTGAGGTTCTGCACACTGAAGTAAACAGGGATTTAGTTGGGCTGGTACTCATCAGTACTCAGTGTCAGTTATAAAATTTCCAAAAAGTGTACCGCAAGTTCTGAAAAATGCAAAATACACCAGTTCCTATAAGACCAATGCTGTTTTATTTGTTTGGATAAAATTCTAATTATTTATTGAACATAAAATAGCCTCATATTGATTAATGACGGGGGGAAGATAGTGTAGAAGAAAGAGATTAATTTTTTTCCTGCACCTTAAGAAAGTATCTAAATAATGCTATGTTTTAACATTGAGTTAATTTGATCCACCTGACATTAACAATTGTCGACCACTTGCACCAATCACAATAGAAGCACAATGTCATACCACCTGGCATAGAAATAAAACAGGATTTAATCTTCAGTTTATTGCTCACCAGGTTCCTTGTACCTAGAATTAGGAAACTAAACTTCTTGACATATTTCTGTCTTCACTACAATTCGTACAACGCAACAATGTTAAAACAACTGTTCACACTTCACATCTGAAAAAGAAAATTCAATTTGCAGCACAATTGGTGTTATGACTTCTTAGAAATTGTAAAAGAAAATTAACTGCAGAACAACATCCCTTCGAGCCAGTCTGGAAAATTTTAAAAAGTTATTGTATTTACTTGAATCTAATGCACCATCAAATCTAATGCGCATCCCTATTTTGAAACTTTAAATCATAAAAAGAGAGTTCGTCAGTGAATGCAATATGCATCAATGGTAGGATATTTAATTTTAGTATTTTGTTTTATTCTGCAATGGATTTGTAAGTGCCAATAAATAAAGGTTGGCATAACTTCAATAATAGATTTTTTACTTTTATCAATAATATTGTGATATCAAAGAGAAAAAATTGAATTCAAGAGGAAAAAAATTTCTTTCTTAAATTTGGGTCTCCACTGGGATTGAATCGGGTTGCTCAATTCATAGAAGCACAAAACATTAGTGCACAGGTAATCCATTGAAAATATAGACATGACTGAGGTACCAAAGCAGCTACCAAGTTCTTTATGAAGGGTATTCATGGGAAAAAAAATTCTGGTGCAATCTGGAACAACTTTTCCTAATAAATTATCTAACATAATAAATGACATAATAATACATTTTTGAATTATGGTTGTGTAAACAGGGCTCTGAATGTAACAGGTTTGACACTCCTTGATTATTTCATATGGAGATGGATTAAGGATCTTTTGTATGAGATTAAAAGGGCAAATGCACAGAGCATTATTAATGCTGATAAATTAAGGAATGCATGTGACCAAGTATGTGAAAGTAGAGAGAAACATATTTTAAAATCTGTTGTAGACTTAGAATTCATGGACAGAATGAAGCTTACAACAAGTAAGAAGCTTTAAGAGTGAGAACAGTATCCATTTTTTGTGTATTCTATACACTCATGTCATTAAATTGTGCCTCTACTTTTCAATTTTCAGTCACTTGTAGCATCTTCATGACCCAAACAATGGAAATTTGAAAAAAAAAAATTATAAAAATTATAGAAATATGCTGACTTTTGTGATCAGAAATATGAAGATTGGTTATTATAAATGTTATTCATGAATATAAAAACAATCATAGAAAATTTTGGCAAAACGTAAATGAAGCTACGGATATAACTACTGAAAAAAATTAATCCATTACAGAGTTAATCAATGAAATTGGTACATTAATAACAAATAAAGAAGATATTGCAAATTAATTTATAAATACTTCTCAAAAATAGGGCACATTGTAACCTCAAATGTTAATAAACCATTGTCCGACTATTCTGTGCACAATAATACAACATGGAATCCAACAGTTCCGCAGTCCTATTAATTAATGTGAAATTATTAACATAGTGAAGACTTCAAAAAATAATGTAGCTCCAGACATTAATGAAATAAAAAATAATATATTAAAACCTATCATTAAATACATTGTAAAACCTCTTGTCTATATATATTCAATCTGTGTTTCACAGAAGGTGTTTTTTCCAACGTTCTTGAAAATGCTGTGATAATACCTATACATAAATCAAGGAAAAAGAATGATCTAAACAATTGCAGACCAATCTCTTTACTTCCGTCCTTTTCCAAAATACTAGAAAAATGTTTAAAAGATAGATTATATCTGAAAATAAATTTGGTTTCAAAGGAAATTATCCACTGACGATACCCTTATTAGTGAATTAGATAAAGGAAAAAATTGTTTAGGAATTTTCTTGGACTTTGAAAAGTTTTTGATAGTGCCGTTCACTCAATACTATTAGATAAACTACATAAGACGGGAATTAGAGGTATAGTAGGTCTATACACGTTATTTGAATCATACCTGAACAATAGATGTATATGGTAATGACAGAAGTTGACAGTCACATAAGTGAAACATCAAATATTGATATAGGCGTGCCAAAGGAAACAATATTAGGACCAATTTTATACTTAACATATGTAAATGATTTATTAAATTGAAATCTTAAAAGAATCAATGGCTCCATATATTCTTATGTAGACAACACTGAAGTGATTTTCAGTGGCCATTCATGGGAAGAAACATATAAATACCATATGCTAACGCAGGCATGGCTATTGTGAAAAAAAAAGTTTGATTCTAACCTTCTCTCATGAAATGTAGACAAATCCACATTAGTACCTTTCTCATTAACATCTATTGGTGACACAGCAGGAAAAATTGTACCAAATTAAATTTAATAATTCACAACTGTAAGTTTGATGAAACAAACTGTAAAAGTTTACTATTGAGAGAAGTTGCCATTGTGAAATATTTGGGTATCTTCATCGATCAACACTTTAAATGGTCTCACCATGTTAACTACCTCTCTAATAGACTGTGCAGAACAACATACAAATTTGTCATTTTACATCACTTTACTATGTTGTGTTTATCAAGCTCTTTTCCAATCCATTATCCTATATGGCATACTCTCCTGGGAAGGTTTAGCAAAAACAACTCTTGAGTCACTTTGCCCTTTTGCAAAAAGGAATAATACAAATCTGTCTAAAAACATATTTTGATTATATCCAACTAACCTAATATTAACGTTTTCAAATTTGAACAACTTTGCAAATTTTCTTTATTAAAATAGTTTCACAAACATCATACAAAATACACATCCAGTGATTATAGCCTACTCGTATATACAAGACTAGACGAAATACTAATCTACCTCTACCAGAACCCAATTGTCTTACATCAGCAGAGTTAAAACATAGCATTAATTTTGGTCCCCACTTTTATAACTCTATAATCAGAATGTACCTTGAGCTCTCAGCATATCCCGTTAGTAAATTTAATAGGAGTATAAAAAATTATCTGTGATTTATTGCTACCTATCTTCTAGATATTTGTGTTTTGTTTTACTATTAAGTCCTTATTTTAAACATTTTGTTGTATTTTACTTAAGGTACATCACTTTTTTTTTCTTTCTTCTTCTCTTCATCTCTCCTTCTTTTTCACTCTGCTCTTTTTGGACTTGAACCTGAGCATGAGCAACCTTGCTCATTTGGGTGTATTTCTTAATATTATATTTATAGTACATTATCTCTCAAAAATTTGTAATTTTTTCCAAAGCAGAACATTTTTAACCTAAATTTTTATAATTTGAAATTTTGTAACAAAAAATAAATAAATAAAAATTTTTAACTAAGTTATCATAACATTTTTAACTACCATATGACCTCAGAAACTGGCAGTCAGACTTCATGAATCACCTTGCATATAACACTTGGATTTTGACATAAATTGTATGGTATGTTCCAGGTTACTTTGAAAAATTCATCAAGGCTGAAATAGAGAAAACGGATCCTGCCCATAATTATAAGGTAAAAATCTGCATGGTATTATAAAACTAAACTACAAGAAAATCTCATTAATACACTCCAGCTTATAATGCTGTCCACTTATTACACCCTTTTTTATATGGTTCTGGAACACCCTATGTAACTCTGATCATTTAACCTGTTATAACACATTGATAAATTTCATTTCAGTAGTGGTCTATGAACCCTAGGATGGGCACGCTCTGTAATGTTACATGCGCAGGTGTGCAGTGCAGATTAAAGTCAATTTTTTGCTATTCCTTTACTATAATTTACATTACACCATTCATAGATTACAATAGTAATCTAATAGTCCAGTCAATAAACGTCGAAAAACACCAAATAGAAAAAAAAATCGTGTAGTTTTGAAATTTTGCAGAGTTGTCGGAGGGAGTGTCCCGAACAACATACTAAAAGTCCCCGAAGGTGGGGGGTGAGCGGGGGGCAGGGGGGCCCGCGGAAGGTCCCTATTTTAAGTTTTTTGCTTATATCTAAACAATGGTGCATCGTAGAGGAAAAGTTGCTATATACACAATTCAAGCTGATAAAATTTCCTACAAGTTTGACTCTACACATTTCTTTCTATTCCCAATTGTTTTCGAGATAACCGCCAGCAAAAATAACAATTTTTTTTAAAAAAGCTCTTTCGCCTCGCGCTTTTCGACACACTTTGCCTTCTAGCGCTTCAGCCCTTAGGTATACAGCAATAGTCTCATGAAAGAAGTTGTAGGTAAATAAATTATCTTGACAATGAGTAGTCATTTGTTACTTTGTCTTCAAATGTTCAAAAGTTATAACAATTTTAAGATTCCGTCAAATTTCGAGATTTCGAAAGAAAACCGTACATTGCAGTTTCTCTGTATTTAGGGGTTATATCTTTGTACATAAGCTGTATATTGTGTGGACACGTGAAGTCAGAATGAAAAATTCAATGCCATAGCCGGGATTTGAACCAGGATCTTCGGCTCTCCGTGCCGATGCTCTAACCAACTGAGCTACCATGGCAACGTGCCGGTACAACATTAAATTCTCCAACTGACTCACTGTATATTGTGTATTTACATCATGAAACAAGTGGAGAAACATCACACAACCATTAAAGTTGAAATATTAATAATCCAATCACGGTACAAGCACAGTACATGTAATGGAAAATACATTATATTGCAGGCAAAAAAGGAAAAATAGGGACAAAAATTCATGTGGTTTTGAAATTTGGCAGAAATATCGGGGAAAGTGTCCTAAACAACGTAGTAAAAGTCCCCATGGATAGGGGGTGAGCGGGGGGTGGGGGGCACTTTTACTAGTAAATGTAATTTCCCTCAGTTTTCCCTAAATACACAAAAAACTACGGGTTCTAGCAAAATACAGTTTATGCACAAAATTAAACTACATTAAAGTTCTTATAAAATTTATCTGAATTATATTTCTGTAGAATTAATAGTTCAGGAAATAGAAGGATATGAAGTATGACACAGGTCTGGAAATTCTGTTTTACATACACCTATATATTTTATTTTTTAACAAAAGAGAAGGCAGATGATAATTAAATTAGCAAGATGCCAAGCAAGTAAACTAGTTCTTAGAAAAACATACTTACTAATGGTTAATGTTACATATAAAACTTATTTTTATTATTATTATTATTATTATTAATCTTGTAAAGCTGAGACGTTTTATGTTTCGTTAAAAAAATTACCGGTGGTTTGAAAAATGGTAAGGAATAGACAATTATATTTGAAGATTCTAAGAATAGCAGGCTTACCTATTACTTTAAATAAACGTTTAGTTGTCTATGTGGCTCCTGAGAATATTTGCACATCATATTTTGTCACTGTGCAACTTGGTGTGGTGGAAGATATGGATCCAGAAAAGCTAGTATTAAATGCTCATCCGTTTGTGGAACCTGTCTTGATGCAACAGTATTACCATTAGAAGAAGAAGATGAATTTAAAATTGATGACGTCCAAGCAATATAAGTTGTTTAGGCACTCTTTAATTAATGTTATATACGTGTATAAATACTGAGTGTTCGGTAGATAGAAAAATATAACCCTAACTTATCATACGATGTACAGTACTAGGATTCCAGTATTGGAGACTGAAAAAAATAGACAACTAAATATTTATTTAAAGTACTATGTAGGCCTATTAGGTCTTATAATTACTAAATATTTACAATTTGTAACTATATACAATTTTTAGAAATGATATTTTAAGCGAAAAATAGAACGGCTAGTAGGCCTGATTTATATTTCTTATAAAGTACACTCATACCATGTGAATTTTGTAAGCTTTATAATAATAATAATTATTATTATTATTATCATTATTATTTTGTGTGTGATGTTTACCTTTAGTACAAATATTATTCTAAGAACTAGTTTGCTTGCTTGGCATCTTGCTAATTTAATTATCATCTGCCTTCTCTTTTGTTAAAAAATATAATATATAGGTGTAGCCTATATGTAAAACAGAATTTCCAGAACTGTGTCATATTTCATATCCTTCTATTTCCTGAACTATTAATTCTACAGAAATATAATTCAGATAAATTTTATAAGAACTTTAATGTAGTTTAATTTTGTGCATAAACTGTATTTTGCTAGAACCCATAGTTTTTTGTGTATTTAGGGAAAACTGAGGGAAATTACATTTACCGGTAAAAGTGCCCCCCACCCCCCGCTCACTCCCTATCCATGGGGACGTTTACTACTATGTTTAGGACACTTTCCCTCACATCTCTGACAAATTTCAAAACTACATGATTTTTTGTCCCTATTTTTTCTTTCTTGCCTGCAATATAATGTATTTTCCATTACATGTACTGTGCTTGTACCGTGATCGGATTTTTAATAATTTCAACTTTAATGGTTGTGTGATGTTTCTCCACTTGTTTCATGATGTAAATATACAATATACAGCTTATGTACAAAGATATAACCCCTAAATATAGAGAAACTGCGATGTACGATTTTCTTTCGAAATCTCGAAATTTGACCGAATCTTAAAATTGTTATAACGTTTGAACATTTGAAGACAAAGTAACAAATGACTGCTCATTATCAAGATAATTTATTTACCTACAACTTCTTTCATGAGAACATTGCTGTATACCTAAGGGCTGAAGCGCTAGAAGGCAAAGTGTGTCGAAAAGCGCGAGGCGAAAGAGCTTTTTTAAAAAAATTGTTATTTTTGCTGGCGGATATCTCTAAAACGATTTAGAATAGAAAGAAATGTTAGAGTCAAACTTGTAGGAAATTTTATTAGCTTGAATTTTGTACATAGCAACTTTTCCTCTAAGATGCACCATTGTTTAGATATAACCGAAAAACATAAAATAGGGACCTTCCGCGGACCCCCCTGCCCCCCGCACCTTCGGGGACTTTTAGTATGTTGTTCAAGACACTCACTCCGACAACTCTGCAAAATTTCAAAACTACACGATTTTTTTTTCTATTTATCGTTCGTTGCCTGGACTATAAAGCTAAAGCTTAACAATGGTTTCATAAATTATTTATAAATGCTAACTAGTTACAAATTGTAAATTAGTCCACTTTGACCTCTTGTGAATGCACACTGCAATTCTCATGAAGGACTGCCATTGGAGAGTGATTTTTGCAAACAAAGATCTTGATATTTTTTTGATGATAGGCCTATACAAAATGAATTTATGCACATCAGTTTTATTTCATTCGTGTTTGTTCCTACCAGAATACTTACGTGATCAGGCATGTGGTGTACAAAATACACTGCAGCTGCAGTTCCAGAAATAGTATTGACCTGTTGATGCTGTGATCTCTCTAGCACAACTAAACTGACTATGCTTTTGTACTATACCACTTTGTGTAAAAGTACAAGACATAAGCTGACAATTGAAATGATACTTAAATGCAGTGCTTTTTTTTCTAAAAAAGATTTAAGGGGTACTCTTGTTTTTGACTTGATGAAACATTGCTAAACTTACCCACAAATTTAGAATCAAAGTGGAATCACACAATATGTACGGATCAGTTTCAAAAGATAATAAGGGTAATGAAGTAACAGATCATAGCGGAATATAAAGTGAACACCAAGGACAGTACTAATCCAGAAAATAAAGGCAAGTCTGCAAATAAAGAAGTTGGTGCCCATAAACACATTTAGAGTGATGACACGGGAATAAGAAACCATCACATCCCTTCAAGTTGTAATAGACATGCTAAGTAAGGACATAAAGATGGCACAATCAGAGATTACCAAGTTAAAAATTGAGAACAGTGAACTAAAAACAAGAATAAAAGAAGATGAAGGACAGTATGATACTGCTGTAAAGAAAGGAGCATTGAAGCCTATGGAGGTTAGACCCACCTACCCACGTGGTCCAGTAAATAACAGCCGATGCCACCTCTACATATTTCATATTTTTCATATTTATTTGTTAGACCTTTAGGCAGTACAAACTGCAATCGGTCATGTAAGCTATTTACATTAATACTTATCAACAACATTAATACTTATCAATAACAACCTAAGCTATGCTAATTCAATCTATAATTATTTACAATCTTATAAACATATAATTATACGAGTCAATTGTTATACTAATACTACAACCTGAGTGACACTAAATGAACAAAGTATACTTATAGTTTACACTAATTTCTTACCTTTTTACATCATGTAATTATTTGCACTAAGTTGTTCTATTCTATTTGTATGTCAGATTCTAGGTATTCTTGAATATTATAAAAAGGATTTTTTTGAAGCCAGGAATATAGTTTTTTTGTACATAAATTTGGGGACATTTCTTGAAGTTTATCTGGTAATTTGTTATATAATGTTATCCCAATATTGTTATGCTATCCTTTTGTTTTGTTTAGCCTACACCTAATTAGATCAAGTTTATTATGATTTCTAGTCTGATATGTATGTAGGCTTGACTTCGTGTTTGATAGTTTTCTATGTTTTTTTTACTAATGACAAGACATCAAAAATGTATAAATTTATTATTATACTTACTTACTTACCTCAAACAGATTCCAAGTACTAAATCAGGTAGAAAATGGAGAGCATAGGCCTAAGGCAACTGGAGAGCATAGGCCTAAGGCAACTGGGGTAAACCAACTAACCTAGGCCTACTCCAAAACAGAGAACAAGTATGCCCTGTAAGCAAAGTTATCGTCCTAGGAGATCTTGAAAGTAGTCTACTACTCCTGTGTTGAATCCCTAATTAGATACGGGATCCCCTTTTGGGGCTCATCTCCAAAAGCTGATTGCATTTTCAAATTGCAAAAGCGGATACTAAAAACAATTTTCCACTTACCCATTAGAACACCAACCAAAGAGCTCCTTGGTAAAATAGGAATCTTACCTGTACCGTGCTTATATATACTTGAAACGTTACTCTTCATCCACAAGAATAAAACTGAATTTCGTCTAAACTCTGAGATACATAATCATCACACAAGAACATTTAATAACTTACATTTGGACAGCCATAGACTTACCAAAAGCTTATTTAGCATATCTCACACAGGAATTCTCATGTACAATAAACTGCCACCAGAAATAACAAAATCCAACATCAAAACTTTCAAGGGAAAACTAAAAGATAGGCCTATACTCCTGAATGGCAAGTTCCTTAGTATTAAAGATTAGGCCTACTTAGACTCAACGTTTTAACTAAAACAACTCCATCCATAGTCTCGACTAGTCAATGTAAGCAAGCTAAATCCTGTAGTAATTAATACTTTTCATTGTAATCATCTATGTTTTATTCATTTGTTTTTTATTGTAATCATCTATGTTTTATTCATTTGTTTTTTATTGTAATCATCTATGTTTTATTCATTTGTATTGTATTGTATTGTAATCATCTATATTTTATTGATTTGCATTGTATTGCATTGTATTTTGTTATCCACTTCAACAGCACTTATTGTATAACTCCATCAAATTGTGTCCCATATCATTTTGTAATGATCCAGGGGATGAAATATAACTATCTCTACTCAAATTTTCGGGAGATGTGTGCTGCCAGAATGGGCATGAATTAAAGTGTTTCCCAGGCATAAAGGTGGAATAATTAAAACACAATGTGCAAGACATGGACTTTATGAAGCTGCAACCGGATGTCATAGCCCTTCATGTTGGGACAATAGTCCAGTCATTTGGTGCTCAAAAAGGGGGTTACCTGGAAAGTTTTCCGGGAGTTTTGAAAATTGGTGATTTTATAGATTTCGACGTGCTCTTTTCGAATTTTCACTTTGCTACCTCGTATCTTTGCCGCTCGCGCCGCCATATTAAAAAAATGGCGCGCAAAAACAGTTTTTTCACAATATCTCCTTTACGACTCATTTTACGATGAAAATAGTTATGTAATAAATTAAACTAGAGAAAATTTCCTATAATTTATGTCGTAACGATTTTTTTGTAACATGGATAGTTTCAGCGTACGAGCGCCGCAAAGTCTACTCCGACACGCGTTTTGGCCAAAGCCACGGAATATGCGGATACGCTAATAATAATCAATACGGCAATCAACACTTCATCTACATTTGATTCCGTAATAGTTATCGGCAAAGATGTAGATCTTCTTATTCTTTTGACGACTCTATCTACGCGTTCAGAGACACACACACACACACACATATATAGATTCTCAAACCAGGAAAAGGGAAAATTTCGCAACGAATATATTCAACAAAAAGTATCGTAGATAAAACAGCTGCAGAAAACATAATATTATTTCTGCACGCCTTCAGTGGCTGTGATGCAACATCAGCACTCTTTAAACAAAGAAAAATAAAATGTGCTAATGTATTTAAAAAAAAAAAAAGAATTAAACGAGCTTGTCCAGGTATTCAAAAACCAAAATGCAGATCCAAAGATCATTGCTGAAGCTTCCTCCTTGCATTGTATGGTTACAGTGCCGTGAAAAGTGTGTCAAACAACTATAGATATACATACTTCACAAAATCAGTATATGAAAATAAATTTAAAATTGCATCGCTGCCACCGACGGAAACAGCAGCACGACAACATTCGTTCCAAACCTATCACCAGGTTCAGCAGTGGTATGGAGTTGAATATATTCGTTGCGAAATTTTACTATTCCTGGTTTGAGATTATATAGGCTATGTTTGAACGCGTAGATAGAGCCGTCAAAAGAATAAGAAGATCTACATATTCGCCGACAACTATTACGGAATCAAATGTAGATGAAATGCTGATTGCCGTATTGATTATATCAGCCTAGAAAAAAGACGAAAATTTCTGCGGTAAAAACGAAAATAGGTGTGTTTGATTAAATTCGCTGTGCTAAATTCGAAAATGCATTTAGTTTTTCTCTATCACATCTGGTTAATTGACATTTGTGAAAAAGATTGTTTTGACATTTTATATAATAAAATAACTGTATGCAGCTTTGATGCTGGATTTTGAAACTTTTTCCTTTGCGGTAAGTGGTGTGATAGGTGATCTTAACCAATTTTGGGTCACTGAACATGAATCCGTTGACCGTTTCTACGTAACACGTCATGTTTTCTTCCAATAGGTACTTCACAACGAGAGATATAAGTTATTGCTTAGACTAGCTAAGTTTGCCAAATTTCAAGTTTCTAGCTCATCTGGAAGTGAATAAACATCAATGTTAATAAGTGGAAGATTAGACTGTCGTAGATGTGAATGATGTCACGGCTATCCAGCAAGTTTTTCTATACTTATGGGGCAGCTAGAAACACCAAATCTAGCACGCTTATGACTGTTGTATGTGCCCAAATTCCTACCAAATTGTATGATTCTATATTTCATACCATGTGTGCCAATATTACATAATGTGAGAAAAATATACAGAATTTATTTAAAATAAAAAATCTAACTCAATCTAAGGGATAACCGATGAAGATACGTCAAAAAGTCAAAAGACCAAACTTGTAGATCTCTAAAAATCCGTTACTGCTTCTGCAACAGGTTTTTTTTATACGACTTACCGTTTAGCTACAATAAGTCCCCAAAAAAGTCTACACAGACCTTAAAATTGCGTCCGCCATAACAGCAAACACAAAAACTAGATGTGAAACAACAAAAATAATGACATTTTTGAAATCAGGAGACCTTATTTAGTTAAAATCGCTCATTAAATGCTTTACCGCAAAATGATGCAGGTAGTGGCGTATCCGCATCTTCCGTGGCTTTGGCCAAAACGGTGTCGGAGTGGACTTCGCGGCGCTCGAACGCTGAAATTATTCATTTTACAAAAAATTCGTTACGACATAAATTATAAGAAATTTTCTCTAGTTTAATTTGTTACATAACTATTTTCATCGTAAAATGAGTCGGAAAGAAGATAATGTGAAAAAACTGTTTTTGGGCGCCATTTTTTCAATATGGCGGCGCGAGCGGCAAAGATACGAGGTAGCAAAGTGAAAATTCGAAAAGAGCACGTCGAAATCTATAAAGTCACAAATTTTCAAAACTCCCGGAAAACTTTCCAGGTAAAACTACCAAATGACTGGACTACAAATGATATCAGCCGGGGAGTAATGGCAGAAGAAATTATGGGCAATACCACGGACATAGTGAACCTTTTCAAGAGAGAAAGCCCACACATGAAAATAATAGTGAGTGGAGTGTTGAACAGAATCGAAGTTAGTGACTGCCGGATTAACCAAATAAATAGTGAACTGGAATGGATGTGCTCAGCAAGAAACTGCCTACTAGTGGATGGAAACTGCTGGATAAGAAGAGAAAATTGGCAAAAGATGGTGTAGGCCTACACCTTAACAGGAGAGGGTCATATAAATTAGGAAGACTGCTTACTAATGTAACAGACTCATGTAGGCCTACTATGGGAAACTTGTAGAGGTGAATGTAGCATAGTCCTAGCACTAGCCTTATTTGGCCAATCCTTTACAGGCCTAGCAATACTGCTCTAATAATAGACACTCAAGTCATACTCTAAAAAACACAAACTTCCTGAAAATATTCCACCTAAATGTACAGTCTATCAGGAACAATCTTGCAGAACTAGATTTATATGTATCACTTGTGGAAAATGACATTATATATATCAACGAGCATTGGCTCGTACAAGAGGAAGTAGATGTATATGTACCTGATAACTTTAAAGTAGCGAGTAGTTATTGTAGAGTAGGCCTACATATGGAACATGGAGGTGTTGATATACTAACAAGAAATAACCTTAATCTTAACCATACATTAATTAACACTCAACACCTATGTATTGAAGGTGCTTTTGAAGCAGCTGCTATCTCCATCCCATCAAACAGACTTATTGTCACCTCAGTATACTTCACTCCAAAAACCACTTGAGATTTCCTTACACATTGAAAAACTAGTAATGCATTTTAGTAAATTTAAGAACTATAAAATCCTAATAATGGGGGAGATAAATCACGATATAAGAGTAAAGACCCCCACCTTACGGTCACACAATCTATACTGCCTAAATGAGAATCCAACCAGACTGAATGCTTGTCTGGATAATGTAATATCAAACATTCATAGAAATGAAGTTAAACTAGACATTCTCAAGCCCCCTCCTATCAAACCACTATGGAATCCACATCCAAATACCGACTGAAACAAAATCCCTGGAAAAAAACAGTGAAACTAAGCTGTTTAGAAAAATTGGTCTAGAACAAATTGAATTATTAAGAAATGCATTAATGGAATCAGAAGTAGTGAATGTAGCATATCAACACAGTAGCCTGATACCTGATCCAAGAGGTTTAATGACACACTAGTTAAAATATATAATAAATGCTGTCCTGTTTTAAAATTGAAAACAACTACAATTCACAACAAACCAAAAGAGTAGGCCTACTCTCCTGAGGAACTGCAATTAATAATCTTAATGTCTTAATTAATCTTAATGTAGCCTATGATAAGTATGAATGAAATGATGCATATGAAAACTTCTACACCAAACTAAGAAAAATGTACAAAAAACAAGTAACTTCAGATAAAATAAAAGTAAATTACTCTGTCCTGACCAACTCTGCAAATAAATGCAAAACTGTAAGCATATGAGTGGAGACTTAATACACTGAACTTCACTAAATATTTGTACTAACCTGGACCGGTTTCGGGATTACAACTTTACCCCATTTTCAACGTACTCCGACTGAAATGGGGTAAAGTTGTAATCCCGAAACCAGTCCAGGTTAGTACAAATATTTAGTGAAGTTCAGTGTATTAAGTCTCCGCTCATATGCTTACATATTTAATAACTTCACTGTGTAAACTTCCTTCATTAATTAAAAAATGCAAAACTGTTTGGAAAATTATTAAAAAGGAAGCAAATATGACAAACAAATATTATATTATTCCTTTGTCTCCTTCTGAATTGAATAGAAACTTTATTATTTATTTATTTTTTATTTTACATTTTCATAAAGGTCCCAATGAACCTTATGGCTAACAATGAGGGACAGTCTAAGTAACAATTATTGCCAGAAGTTTACAAGATATAATTACTACACAATATTTGTACAGGATATAAGTTAAACACAATGCAGTGGACAATAAGGGTAGCTGATAAATAGACAATAAATTGAGTTACATGTAATTGGCTTATTATCTAGATATATAGACAGTCAGGTTAGTCAAAAGATGAGAACTGAGTGTAAGCATTACATGATGATTTACATACAATTGCATGCAGTAGACACTGAGGGTCTAAGATGGGCAAATCCCCAAAGGCAACAGTTAATCCCAGTGAGAATCAGGGGCGTATTCAGGGGGGGGGGCTGAGGGGGCTGCAGCCCCCCCCGAAACGTTAAGGGTATATATACGTGAACAACCACAAAAAGATAAAAAAAATGCAGGTTCTAAAATATTAAAATTTTACAAGAAAATGAACTCAGAAGTGGACAAAAATTACAGGATCCTATAACAAGGCTTACTAGAACATAACTAGCAGATAAAAGTATAAAAAATTGACCAAGTTTATTTTAAATCACACGTTTTATAGGAGCATGAAAAAAATTAATTCAGATGCACTTTTCACTTCCTTATAGGCATAACATTTTTCTGGTTTCTCTGACGCCTTTTATTTTTTTAATGCATATAATGAACATATTCTTCTATAAAGTAGACTAATTTTATACAGCTAAAGTTATTATTTTTAATGCAATTAATTTTTATATATAGCATATAAAATATCTTGAAATTTGATCAATATTTCATTACACATTTTCTTTAATTTTATACCTATGGGCATCATTGTAGTCTACTTTATGAATATATGCCTGTAAAATTAGTGTAAAAAATTTCAGCCTTCTATCTCTAATGGTTGTGGAGCTACCTAACAATATGTGTGTAAAATAAGAGTTACCGGGAAATTCAGTTTTAAGTTAATAGTGAATTTCTCATTTGACCTTTCTAAGGGCGTTGCTCAGAGCATGTAAACATATTTAAATGTCCATTTAAATGCGACAAATAATTTCTAAACCTATATAAACTATATATCAATGGATGCAGAAAATTCAGCACAATTTTTTTAGTGCTATAAACAAAAAAACATAAATTTCAAAATAATGCACCTTTAAGTCATGCTAAAATGTTGCACATAAGGGCACTTTAATTTCTCAGAAAGTAGACAGTTCAATTGCACATTTTGACTTATAAAAGATGAAATGCGTTATTCTAACGTGTTCAGTATAATTGTGTGTGATAATTAGGGCTCAGAGGTTGATGATATGTCATCTCTTTTCTGAGACATCACAGACAATGCAGGATGTAGTATAAGTTCGTCTTCCGTCAGAACGAACAATAATACCTTACTCATATTTTGCATTTTATTTTCTACCATTCATTTTTAGGAAATTTTCATTCGTTCGTTACATTTTTTCCTATTTTGTCTTCACAATTAACTTTTCCACCATTGTTCACAAAGCAATCTCGTAATTCATTAATATAGTGAACATAATATTAAAGTAGTCAAATAACATACTTAAAATATTGTCCTTTGTTTATTATTATATTAATATGCTACTGTATATTCCCTTTTTTAGATATACGAGTATATTTAGAAATACTGTCATATTTTAAATTTTTCATGTCATATTTTCATAAATTTAAGGTAATTTATAGGTCATTTTTAGGCGTTTTTAGATCATCAACTTCTGAACCTTAGTGACAGTAAAGTTAGGATTATCACAGCCCCTCCCGAAAATAAATCTTGGATACGCCCCTGGTGAGAATGTAGACCATCTACTGGCCCACGATAATGAACGTAACACTAAAAATAGGCATTTTAATGCAAACGATGTATATAATCACTTTCATTAAGACTTATTTTGTTTGGCACAAATTTCTCCAGATTTCAAAATTGTGGAAATTAATAATGTTCTCCTACATGAAATTGGAGAAATCTTTAAGAGGTATGTATACCCCTGCGTAGCCCCAGAAAAAAAGTAGTGCTTACATGTCAAGGGGCATGGTGTAGGCCTATACAATACACTACTGCTGTAATTCCAAGAAAAAGTATTGTAATACTTGACCTGTTGATCCTACAGTCTCTCTAACATAAACAAACTGAAGCTAAGAATTTAGAATTTTATTGTCTTTTCACAATACAATTACAGTGTAATGTTTGTATAGACAAGTATACAAGAATTAATATAAAAAATACATTGATATACAATAGGTTACTACACATATGATGTTGAAAATAAACCTGTATACAATAAATAGTGTATAAATACAATAAATAACAGACACTACAACATGTACAAAAGGTCAAAATTATTCTATAAGCCAGTCTAGAAAGTATAATTCAGGAACTCTTCTGTAGTATAGAAGCAATTTTGAGTAAGCAGTTTCTTTAAGATTCTCCTGTATTTCACAGGTTCTAAAGTTCTGATGGAGGGTGGTAGTTTGTTGAATAATTTAGCAGAGGTAGACTTAAAACTGTTTTGAGTAGTGGAAAAATAGCAGAAGTCTTTTTTAATATCATTACTATGTCGAGTATAATAAGTATGTGAATCAGAATTTAAATGAAAATATTTGAGGTTGTTTTTAATATATAGTAGACACTGAAAGATATACAAGCAGGGTAGCGACATAATATTAAGTCTAGTAAATAAATTTTTGCAATGAGCTCTATTGGGTAGTTTACAGATTAATCTAATTGCTTGTTTTTTAAGAATAAAAAGACTTTTAGAGTGGCAGCTATTTCCCCATAATGTAGTCCCATAGGAAATATAGGAGTGAATATATCCATAATAAACCGCAATCAAGATCTCCCTGCTTACAGTGAATTGTAGCTTTCTTATCAAGTAAAGCCCTTTAGTAATTTTAGATGCTATGTGTTTCACATGGGCTTGCCACTTTAGGTTACTTTGTAACATTATTCCTAAAAATTTAATTGGTTCAACCCTTTCTTGATCATTATTATTATAAGAAATTTTTAAAGTTTGTGTTTTCTCTAGATTGATAGACAGGTTATTAGCTAGACACCAGTCATGCCGAATATCAATTTTGTGAGAATTATCCAGTTCACTATTGAGTGTCTTAGAAGTACAACTTAGACAAATGTCATCGGCATATAAGTAACAGTTTAAGGTCCTAGAATTTACACTGTGAGGCAAATCGTTAATGTATATAATGAACAAAAGTGGACCTAATATGGATCCTTGTGGGACACCATGTTTTACTGGCAGGAGATGTGAGAAAATATTATTGTAATAAACAGTTTGGAATCTATTGGATAAGTATGAATTGATTAATTTAATAGCCGCTGGTGCAAAACCAATAGCTTTTAGTTTAAGCAGTAATGTGTTGTGTTTGATCGTATCAAATGCTTTGGATAGATCAAATAGCCTAACATCAACAGATGATTTCTTTTCTTTGCCATCCATACAATTTTGTATGAAACTCATAACTGCATCACATGTAGACATTTTCTTTCTGAATCCATATTGACTCTCTGATAGCAGCTGATTTGAATCAAGATATTAAATCATTTGTATGTACATTAACTTCTCGAATACTTTCGAAATAGTTGGAACTAAGGATACCGGTCTGTAGCTGCTAAGTAAATTTTTGTCATTCTTTTTATGAATAGGTACAATTTTAGATATTTTTAGCTTTCCAGGGAAGCAACCTTCGTCAATGCAACCATTGATAATATGACATAATACTTCAGAAATATTCTGACTACTAAGTTTCAGTATTGATGAATTGATATTGTAAATATCTAGCGAATTTCTATTGTTAAGAGAGAGAATAGCAGTATGTACATCTTCCACCGAGACATGTTGAAAAAGGAAGGCATTGGGTGTCACATTGGGATCGGTGTATGCAACATTTACATAATGAGTAGGAGTGATCTTACTACAAGGAATATTTTGGACAATGTTATCTACGCTGTTTATAAAAAAGTTATTGAAGCTGTTGGCACTTAATTTAGTACCAAGTTCTGAATCCTTATTATCACTAGTAAAATTCCCTTTTATAATTTCCCACATCCGTTTAGGTTTATTTAAGGCCTGTGTAACCAACTTATTGTTGTATTCCAGTTTGGCTTGGTTAATAGCTTTTCTATATAGATATTTAGTTTCCCTATATCTGTTTCTTATCAGTATGGAGGAAGAAATTTTAGCCATAGAAGAAAGTTTGCTGCATTGTGATTTGAGTTCTTTTAATTCTGCAGAGTACCACTTATTAGGTAAATTTGGTTTAGGTCTATTTTTCCCAACAATTATGCTCCTTCTACAAATTCTCTTCTTTAAAGCGAAGCAGGTATTAACAGCCCTAATAAATAATTCAAAGAACATGGTAAACTGAGTTTCGACAGATGAGTTTGCATATACACATAACCAATTGATCGAACTTAAACAATATAAAAATGAGGAAGTATTGTACTCGCTGATGTACCGTTGTACCCTGTATTCAGCAGGAGATTTCACTTTATAGCTAGTTTCTACATCTATGTGTATGCAAAATATGACTGCGTAATGATCTGAGAAGAATGTGTCGATGACTTCAGAATGATATTTATGAGGTTGAAAAGTCGTAACTACATTATCGATACATGTACCGGTACCCATATCTAAGTTGCCTGGTCTAGTAATGGTATTTTTAAGCATGACATTCATCCCGAAACTTTCAATTAGGTTGCTGAGTTCAAATGTTGTTGAATCATTACAATTGAAGTCAATGTTAAAATCAGCCATTATGACTGTGTTGATTTCTTTAGAGCTCAGTATACTCAGCAGTGTGTTAAGCCTCTCGATAAATTTCATTTTATTATTTTGTAGTGGGATTCTATATATACAAATGAATATAGTATTGAAAAACTCAACATAGCATGCTGATACTTCAAAAATTTCTTCTACAGCCAAGTTAGTAATTTCAGGTATTTGTTTGCATGAATAGTGATTCTTAATCAGAATTGCCAAGCCCCCTCGTTTTTTGTATCTGCGACAGAAGTGAGAAGCTATTTTATAATTAGGAATGCAGTACAAATTTAGGCTCTCTAGGTCCAGCCAATGTTCAGCAATACCAATAATTTCTAGATTATTTTCACATGCTATTATGCCTAACAGATCAGATTTACCAAGTAGGCCTTGGATGTTTAGAAACATGAAATTAAAAGATTTATTTGATCTAGCTATGTACTTGCTTTTAGTATTATCCCCATGTAGGGGCTCAATGGATTCAGTTTGCTCTGATTGCTCTGATTGTGCTGTACCAGTGTGCCAGATATCCTTAGATTTTACATTGATGATTGGAGATCTATCTTTCCTCCCCATAAAAAATCTTCTTTTCTTGTTACTGGGGGTCGTCTGCTTCTTCCTGATGATCGAATTTCTGGTTCATTATCTCCCTTGTTGCATATGTTATCTAGTTCTTCTATTGGCATCAGCTCTTCACTTCTCTGGAGTGGTGTATTTTCCTGACTTAAGGTCTGAACTTCTTGCAGGGGTATTTCTGGTTCAGCATGGTCTGTGGTCTGAACTTCTTGTAGGGGTATTACTGATTCAGAACGTTCTGTGGTCTGAACTTCTTGCAGGGGTGTTACCAGTTCAGCATGTTCAATATATGCAAGGGGGATTTTGCTGCTTGCCATACCTTTCTTATTAGAAAGGTTAATCATGCTACTAATTTTAGCACCAATGATAGTTTTACCTGAGGCATTAAGGTGCATTCCATGTCTTGTGTATAGGTGTCTATCCAGATTACTCGTCTCTAGTAGGCTAACATTACTGAATAGTTTGCACAGTTTCCTTATTTTATCATTGGTTTGACGGATAGCTGCATTGATATATGAGTCTCTTTCCAGGTCATGCCTATGTGGGATGGTCGCTACTATTACTTTTATATCACTTAATGAAGGTAGTTTATGTTTGAGAGTTCTGAGGACCTCTGTACCCTTATCCTTGGCTACATCATTTGCTCCCCCTATTATTACTATGTGTTCATTTACAGTTACAGTGTCATTTCGGCCTAGGTTGCCTATCACCTCCCTGAGTGGGGCCCCCGGCTTCACAGACCCCTGTACTGTTGCATTTGCGAGTCCGTTTTTTACTTCAGTTGCCAGACTTCTACCATGGCTGTCCGCGTATATATATACTGTGTTTCCAGGTCCATCCATCTTGGGTTTAGGCCTAGGTCTGTTGGAGTTCGTTGCTTTGCTTTTTGCCTGCGAATTTTGTGTGGTCTGGTTTTCTTCATTGCTGTTTAGCACCGAGAATCTATTTTTAGTAGTGACAAGGTATTTCTTTACAATGCTCATTGTACTTGGGCCAGCGTTATGTTTTTGTACTACCTGCATCCAGGTTGACTTAGATTCTAGTTGTAATATTCGTTCTTTTAATTCGCTGTTTTCGGATTTAAGTTCATTTATATCATTTTGTAACAAATACATAATTTTTAGTAGTGACCTATTTGTGTCTTCAATCTCCCTCATTTTCCTGTTTTCCGTGTTTATGTTTGTGGGCGTATCCACGCCATTTTCACTTTGTTCACCAACACACGATGGGCATGTCCAGAGTTCTCCTTTCACTGACTTACCATCAACGTTACCACAACGGAAATGTAGGTATTTGTCACAGATTACGCATAGAACACCGTTTTTAACTGACTTATAACATTTTCCACACTGGAAATCATGTATTAGATGATCTTTTTCGGAGCTTGGTAAACAATGACTTGAAAGTTATCGACAATTAGCTGGCTATAAGATTTTGCATTTTTTCAGTAGAGGGAAAATTGTAAATCTCGTGTATAAAGTACACCACCATGCCTGCTCTAGGGTTAAATGAAAAAGGATTGCTAAAGTTTCCAGCTAAATTAACTACTAACACAACTTATATAATTTATTAGATAATTTGTCCAAAATTTTACAAACCCTAATTTTGCTTTCACTTTGGACTAAGTTAGAACTTCTAACAATATCAATAAGTCAGAGATGGATATTTTACCTTTTTGATGTGTAATTAAAACATATGTTTATAATATTTTAAAGAAGGTGTGAAGGAACTCACATAGTGAACTATAATAACATTCGTGAAATATTGTGAACTGACTAACACATTTAATTACTCCTCTTACCAAATTTTTTGGTAGAACATGTTTCACAGTAGTTTCCTAAACTATGTGTCAATTGCTGAGCCTTGTGTACTAGGAGAATCTCTATATGTATCCATGGTGGTGGTTTTATGTACTTTCTGATCAGGTTGTCTTCAGATGGATTGTTAAAATTCATTAGTTTATTTTCAAATTTTCTCATGTAGATTTTTTTTCCAAATCAAAAGTTTGTGCTTCTCACATCCCAATAATGTGCTGCAACAGTTGATTTTTCCATCTGTTTAAATTTTATACTCCTAATATATGTTGTTTTAGCCTGGAATCAATGTTCCTCATGTTTACCCTTTGCATATACAGTACTATCACAAACATTACAGTCCATCGTGTATATTCCTTGTTTTTTACTGGAAGGTATGTTATGGAGTGATTTACACTTGGTAGTGCTCTTTGTGCTGAATTTGTTGCATGTAGCCAAAGTGATGCCCTAACCTCTTGTTCATACTGTACATACACGACATTGAGAAAGTAATGCCGTATGATAATAAAATTATACTATAAGCTGATGATACCACAATGACCTTTAAAAATAGAGATTTACTTGCAATGGAACTTCAGATAAATGAAACCACTGACCACATTGTAAAATACTTCACAAATTTAAATCTAAGTGTTAACCCCACAAAATGTGAACTTATATCTTTGGGACATAGGACTAATACAAATTACATGATACTACTTAACATAAATAATATCAGAGTTAAGGAATCAGATGTGGTAAAATTATTAGGATTAACAATTGACAGTAAATTAACATGGACCCAACATGTAGAAACACTAGCTGAAAAAATTTTCAAGGGTCTCTACATTCTTAGATACCTAGGTAACATGATCTCCAAAGCTTCGGCAAAAATTATTTATTTCTCACTTAACCAATCACATTTTACATATGGATTAGAACTGTGGGGTTCTACTTCCCTAACTAACTTTCAAAAAATTTTTGTCTTGCAGAAAAGAGCTATTAGATGCCTGGCAAAACTCAAGCACAATGAGACATGCAGACACGCCTTTAGAGAATTAGAAATCATGACGCTAGCCAGTCTATATATTTATAAATAAATAAATAAATAAATAAATAAATAAAATTAGCCTAGACATCCCAAAGGGCAATGGCCTCCTGCGGATTGCAATATTTACAAAACCATAATTTTATTAAACAAATGCGAACACCCTGCCAAAATTTCTGATTCACACAACTACAATACAAGAAATAGGGACAACTTTGCAGCTACCACTCATAAATTAAAGCTTTTTGAAAAGTTACCCAAATTCACCGGTGCCAAGCTATTCAATATGCTGCCTAGAAAGATAAAAGAAAGTGAAAGTCACAGCCAGTTTAAGAGCATGTTGGCCAAGTACCTGCTTAACAAAGTATGCTACAGCATTGAAGAATTTATAGAAGATAACAAATAAGTTGCTACATGCGATGTTTCTCATGTTTCTCATTTTTCTCATTATTCTCGGACTATTAAATTGTGAAATTGTATTTGTGGAGAAGCTCTCCAAATTGACAATGTTCCCTTGTGCTATATGTATTTACGTATGTATGTACTTAATGGAACTGAATAAATATTATTATTATTATTATTATTATTATTATTATTATTATATTGAAAGACAAACACACTACACTACAGATGAGAATCAACAAACAGAGAATAGGAAGAGTAGTTCCAGAAGCAGAAAGAAAATTGCGGTCAGAAAGGATGAAGAAGTACTGGGCTGACAAAAAGAAGAAAAACCTCAACCAGAAAACTGACTAAAGTGGTCCTATGAAGGCCAAAAAATTAGAATTAATTAAATTAATTATTATATATCTATATATTTGTTTTTTTTGTTTAAATTTTGGAGTGTCCCAAGGATGGTAGTGAAGTTTTAAAATTTTGTTTTTTCTTTTGGGGATGATAATGTGGTAATTTCAAACAGCTGTTTTTGTTTCTTGAATCTGTTAATTTTCTCGTCTGCTAGACTTTTCTGGAACCCATTCTTTTTAGGTGCTGTTATAATGTGGTTGTATTCTTTTTCATATTCTTCCTTGACCAATCAAGCTGTTTTTTAATAGCCTGTTTGTGAGGTCTATGATTATATCCATCTGCTCTTATGTAATTTTTGGTGTGTTTAATTCGTCCTAAAGATTCCAAATTCGATTTTTTTCCCCTGTCCTAATAATTATTTTGGTCCAAATATTTAACACATTATTATTTTCAATTTCAATTGTGCATGTACAAGAACCAGTCATGCAGTGTATTTTTCCAAAATTTTGCATAATACTCATGTCATGAATCCTACATGAGAACAATTTTTGATATTTTCTGTGTATATTCGACTTAAATTAACAGGAAATAGTGCTATGTAATTTAATGATTTGAGCCTTAGAAGAAAGTAACTTAAATATGTAAAGAATTTGGGAATGGTTTCCACATTTGAAAATGTATCACCTTGTCCCCATCCACAAGCAGTTTGGCAAAACTACCTAATGTTAATGATTTCTCAACAAAATTGGAATAGTTTTTCAATAGTTACATTACAGTAATACTAGAATTAAATAATTATGTGATCATAATGTTCACTTTTCCACTGTTTTCTTTGAATCAAGGTGATTTCAGGCCCCTTGGAATGTCATTCCCTTCATGTTAAATACTTGGTGATCCCATAAATACAATTTTGAAGTTTCCAAAATATGACAAATTATTTGGCAAAGAGTAAAAATAATATGATTGTATAGATATAGAAATTTGTGTGGTTCCTAAAAAAATACTATACATTATACCTATCAATGATTAAAAATTACGGTAATTAAGAATTGTAACAATGGTTCCTGTATATTTGAAAGGATCCTCATCTCAAACAAAAGTAAGGAATGTTGGGAAGCAAAAGTTACAGGAAGTTTGGGAAAAATGATTGGTACAAATTTCGAAAATATTACAGTTTGTGGGGATTAAAAAATGCATCTAATACAAAGTAAGATGCTTCTTTCAAAATCAGTTACAATTGAAGTAACTGTTTTCATATTACCATTATATACATGGGTTGATTTTTTAGTAGTGGCAACTATTTTATTCCTCCACATATAGGATACGTACATGGTTCTAACTTTTATAGGCCCTCAATCTAATCACCACCGTAGCGTACAACAAGTTCCAATCGATGCGGAATTCGTTGGATCCCGTTGGCACTGCCTAATCTGTTGATGGTGCAAAGAGAGCAGTCGGTTGCCTGTAAAACATCTTCACCAATACGAATTAGACAAGAATTAGATCAAAGTCGCAGGGACTTAAATCTTGAGAGTACGGAGGGTGAGAGAGCACCTCTCAGCCCCAACGATTGAACAGTTCAGACACAACTCCTGCCGTATGTGCCCTAGCGTTGTCATGCAGATGATGGGTGGATTGTCCACAAAGTGTCGCCATTTTATTTTTAGAACTGCTCACAGATTGTTTTGCAAAAACGAGCAGTAGTTCTCCGCAATAACATTCTGGCTCGGAAGAATGGTATGTTTTAAGATCATACCATCCCAATCATTTTTTACAGGCAACCGACCGCTCTCTTCACACCATCAATAGATTAGGCAGTGCCAACGGGCCAAAGGCTTATGCATCGATGGGAACATGTTTTATGCAATGGTGGTGATTAGTTCGAAGGCCTACAAAAGTTATGCATGCTATATGTGGAGAAATAAAGTAATTGCCACTACTAAAAAATCAACCCATGTACCGGTACATATAAATTTATAACTTTGGTGGCAAAACAGATAACAGTAACTTGAGTTTATCTTTTTTTCTTTGCAGTGCTTTGTCAAGTGTGTCATGGTGGAGTTGCTAGCTGTAAGTATTTAAACATCAATTTATTAAAGAAAGTTTGCTGGACTGGCCCTTCGGGAATATCAAGAGTATTCCCAGTGGACTGGTACTATAAGGGGCCAGTTACTTATTTGTCTTAACCATCCATTTTCACAAAAAGTGATTCTGCATTATGTTATCTGCATTGACAGATTCTGTATATATCCACTAGAAAATAACAAACCTATTAAAGAGACCCACAAGCGTATTATATTTAGCCTATAGTTAAGACTGCAAGATTTTTCCATATCAATCAACTTTGAACTTAGTTGCATTTCATATTACATTATTCTGTCTCCCAACATTGCATGCAAATGTTATAGTGAGGGACTCAGTTTGGTTCATGGTTCAAATATGTTCAGTGTTCTGTTTGGAGAAAAAATTCAAAAGTAAAGTTAAAGATGTGTGAAAAATAATATTATTATTATGATCTAGATATTGGTCAGTCCCGTGTTTATTTAATGTTACACCCATGGGCCCAACAATTTTCTGCAACCCGTCAATTGCAACCACGAAAACTAAACTCCTAGGTGCTATATCCCTGAAGGGACTAGGCCTACCACCCGACCGCTGCATCATCTACCCTAGGCAGATGGCAGGATTGGGGGCATATGGTCAGCATGCCAACACCCACAACTTCTCTATCAAGTAGCTCCTCAGTTTGAATCACAAAGCTGAGTGCACTCTGTTCCAGACCTCCCTACCTCAGAAAAATCCGAGGAGGTACGGAGGATCGAACCCAGGCCTACGGATCTGTAGTCAGCATTGCTAACCACAAGACCACGCATTATTGCAACCACTAACTTATGCAAATCTGAAAAAAATATTTTGTAGAAAAATTATAAGTAGGTGATTTAAAATATCTCCTTCTTCAACCTGCAATTTCCCTATCACTAATAAGTATTTCTGCTAACATCGTTTCTTTTTCGTGCATGTGAAAATTTATTTTCAGCATATATTTTATTTATTTTCTCAAAATGTTGCCACCCCTAATAATTTTCTAGCCAGGCCTAAGAATTTTCAACCCCGGACACAGCCCCATGCATAAATATGAGGCCATGGATATGAATGGTTGAATGGGTGGTGTAAGAAAAAAGTATTAAAGCATAAATAACATTCTATACGATACATCTGTGCCTTTACTACTAACACATTCTAAGGCAATAATGGTGAGTTTCTTTTAGTTTTTGATGCAATTATTGAGAATAAACAAAATCAATACATTGAGTATGGACTGTACATAATTAGGTTTGTTTCTGTGGTGGTTTCTAACTGTCCCAATGGGTCATGCATGTGTCATAGTTAATTCAGTGCCTGTGAAGGACCTATGCAAACATAAGACTCTTTCTGGCTGTTTGAAACCTCAGATAATAAACCTTGCAACTAATGTTAAGTTACAGCTGAGATCAGGAGGGACAAGACACATTTTAGAAATTAACATTCTATAAAAATTAGCTCTACACCCATATTTATGGTTTAATAGAAAATTCCATTAGAAAATACCCTTTTATCCGAAACTTATAAATTGTTGGTGGGCACAGACATACAATCATAGTACAGCAGAATCCCACAAACCTGGCCTAATATGGATTGAAAGTGCAGCAAATTTACAAAATACAGGGATATCAGGAATGGGGGCTTAAAAATTAAAACTGTTATTGCAAAAATTTAAAAATGTGTTTATTGGCCTCAAATATAATACCATTAAAAATCTTCATAAAACATGTTAATATGAATATAGTTAGGCCTACTCGGTTATGAAACAAAAATCATATGTGTCAATAAATTACAACAAAGTGGTTTACCTCATTTCTTGCCAAAAAAATTATTTATTTTTCTTGTCATGGTTGCTGAGTAATCCAAAC
Source organism: Ectobius pallidus (assembly GCA_964059195.1). Taxonomy (NCBI): domain Eukaryota; kingdom Metazoa; phylum Arthropoda; class Insecta; order Blattodea; family Ectobiidae; genus Ectobius; species Ectobius pallidus. Next base: position 63,402,471 of record CAXKWD010000007.1, on the reverse strand, counting down.
AGCCGGGTTATCGAGTGCTGAGTTTGTGGGACACTACTGTACTAGTAGGCCTACTAATAAGGAATCTATGTATGTTGTCATATCAAGACAATTACTTGTAATGTTGCATAAAGAATCAAAGGAATCACTTGAGTTTTATCATGGAACCTTGTGGAGATGGCAGTGGGTAGCAGGGTGAGGAAAGCAGATATGATATGAAACTCCTTTCCAAGAAAACTGTTTAAGCCTACTCAGTAATTCACTTACTACCTGCGTGCAATTTCTTGAGCGCTCGGCTCCCTAGTCCTCATTCGGTAGGTTTCGTTCAACTTCGTAGGTAGAGCTGACAACATTGAAACACGAAGTACGCTATATACCCTGACATCTCATCATCATCATCATTAGCATTACAGCCCTTTTAGTTTGGCCTTAGCTTCCTTCAAAATGGATGCCCACTCTTGTCGATCCACAGCCTTCTTCCTCCATCTTTTCACTTCCATTACTCTCAGACACAGCCCGGCAATCTGGGTCACGGCGGTGAAGCCTAGCCTTGCGCTATGCCGCCATCTTGCCTCACCTGAAGACACCCATTGAACTACACGTAATTCAATGGGAAACTATCACGAGAACTTAGAATAAAGTCTATTTTCACAATTTTCTATTGACAATTTTGTATCCACTAGTGAACACGCTTAAACCACATTGAAAAAGCACGTCCTCTTGCTATTTTTCTCAAGTATTGGTTCCTATTACTTGCTAAAAATTAGGTTTTTGATGTGAAACTTCTTTAGTCGCGGTAGGATTAAATCGAGAGCTTGCGTTACGGACAAAATCATCGCGAAATTAGTTTGGTGTGACGGAACGGACTGCACAGAAAACAATCAACTCAATAATTAAGCTTATCCAAAATAAAAAAAAAATAAAAAATTCCAACATTTAAAAAATCAAAAAATTCAAATTAAAAAATCGAACATACAAAATTTTAAGTCTAAAAATCCGAAATTAAAAAATAAAAATAAATTTAAAATATAAAATTAAAAAATCCAAAATTAAAAATACAAAGATACAAAATTTAGAAAATTCAAATTTTAAAAAATAATCCAAAGTAAAAAAATCCAAATATCCAAAATTTAAAAAATAAAAAAATCTAAAATTTAAAAAATTCAAAAAATAAAAAATCCTAAAATTCAAAATTTAAAAAATAAAAAATTCAGAGATCCAAAATAAAAAATACGGTAGGTATTCCTGCATGCATTTCATAAGGGCCTACTTATTTATTTATTTACTATCCAAAAGTTTAACCTTATTGTACCAAGCGTTATATTAAGGTTATAGTTATTTACAAACATAACATTAAAGCATAACATATGAATATTAATTATAGTGCATAAGATGGCTTATATGTTTTTGTTACTTACAAATATTATAACACATTCTTAAATTCTTAAGGAAATATGAATAATACAAGAACTAGCTATCAATGTATGCTTACAGTTATTTATAAAAATATAAAACATTCCTAGTAACTAAAGCATAATATTATTTACAATGCAAAAAATACGCATAAATTGAGGTTAAGTTTATTTGCAATTTCTAAATGCTAAAGTAATATATGACTATTTACAGTGTATGAAATTGTTAACAATATTAGGTTATGGTTATTTACAACCATATAATACATTCCTAGAAACTAAGGCATGTATAATGCATGAAATGGCTAACAATAATAATGAAAGGCCTACTTACGAATGTATTGAAACGTGTTCCTCTCCTTGTTTCTTTCTGTCGTAGTATGAAAAATTACACCCGAATACCACACAGGTATTCACCATTTTAGGAAAAGTATTTATACTCCTCAGTCCAATTACATTATTAGCTAAAATGCTAAAATTCACATCGCTGTAACGCTCTTGTGGCTTGTACTCGATCAGCTGCTACAGTGTAGTAATATGGCGGTCCGTGCATCAACGTGGCTTCACTGCCGTCAATAGTACAGCATACACCATTGCCGATCTATCTCTATATATCTGTGCTCTCAGATCAGCTTCCACATCATCCAGCCATCGTAGTCTCGGTCTACCTATCCTCCTTCTCCCTTCTGGTTTTCCCTCCAAGATCTTCTTAGTAGTTCTTTGATTTTGCATTCTCATTACATGGCCCAGCCATTCCAATCTACGCACTTTAATAATAGCTACAATGTCTGGTGACTTAAATTTATCATATAATTCATGGTTCATTTTCATTCGCCAATGACCATTTTCACATGTTGGACCATAAATTTTCCTTAGTATTTTCCTTTCCCAGATCCTGAGAAGTTCCTCGGATTTTTTGATCAGTGTCCAGGATTCAGCTCCATAGATTGCAATGGGTCTAATAACTGTCTTATAGATCTGTACTTTAAGGGATCACGATATGTATCTTTTCTTGAACAAAGTTTGGAAGGCATAGTAAGCCTTATTTGCTGCACTTAATCTTGCTTTTATTTCTGTTTCTATGTCATTTGCTGATGTAATTTCGGTGCCTAGATACTTAAAGGAATTCACCCTTTCATAATTTTGATCGTTTATTTTAATTTGAATTTCATCCAAGTTTCCTGTACTTTCTTGGTTATTTCTCATATATTTTGTTTTCATGCTATTTATGCTCAAACCAATCTGTTCTGCTACTTCACTCATATCCTTAACTGTATCATTGATATACTTCACAGATCTCCCCAAAATAACAACATCATCAGCGAATGCCAGACATTGGCTAGTTCTATTAAATATTGTTCCATTTGTATTAGAACGTATATTTCTTATAATCTTTTCCATACACAAATTAAATAACAATGGATATAATGCATCGCCTTGTCTCAATCCAGAGACTGTCTCAAAACTAGGTGACATTTTCCCATTAACTTTAACTTTGTTCTTTGTATTCTGTAGTGTCATTTTAGTTAATCTTATTAATTTAGCAGGAATCCCAAATTCTTTCATAATTTCTATTAACTGGTCTCTATTCATGCTATCATAAGCTTGTTTGTAGTCTATATATAATTGATGAATATCCACATTGTATTCATAGAACTTCTCTAGGATCATTCTTAAGCTAAAAATCTGGTCAGTTGTTGATCGAACTTTCCTGAATCCAACCCTGACATCTAGTGGCTTCAATACTAAGCTTTCATTCTGTCTCAGGATCCTTATTTCCCACTCAGCACACATACGTAAAATATATGTAAAAATTACGTTATCCCTAGATCTAAGTAATGTACATCACACATATTGGTTAAATATAGTCTACGTATAATATACGCTCAAATGTCCCACTTTTTTATGTATATTTTACGTCAATTCATGTTAATGCAGACATCTAATATATATCAATTATACACACAATCGCATACATACTATTGATGTACAATATCTATACGTAAAAAATATGTAAAGATGATCTATCAAATGTATATTTTATATATAATTTATGTAGCCTATATAGGGCCTTTGGTTCATAAATGTACACTGCTCACATACATTTTATGTATACTATCAATACATGAGATATCACCCTAGTAGCACAGATCGTTGGGCCAATGTTGGGAAATGGTCGCCATGTTTTGTTGGTCAACGGTTAGGAATGTCCGCCGTCGGGGTTCCATTGGCAACGACCGTTTTACCCAACCAATTGCCAACTGTAGCCAACCAATATACAACAAAATCCCAACAGTTGGGAATGTTCGTTGGCGATCTGTTGGGCCATCATTGTAATGCCAACAGAATGCCAACTGTTGCCATCCGAATTCCAACATAATTCCATGCATAAGCCAACCAAAATCCGATTTCCCTACATTCCTCCATTGGGTTCTGCTTTTTGCCTTGGTTTCATGTTTATTTTGTCACAAGTAGGTAGTTGATAAAAAATTTACCCCAGCAACTGCAATTTAAGAACTACTTATAAATCCATGCAAATCTTTCGCACTTCACCCCTTTTGATAATAGTCCAAGAAAACCAAGTATTTAGCTAACTAATAAATTCACTCATACAGATTCACAAAACACAGTATACAGTTCATATGTTGCTCTTAATTCAACCGTATACTGTATTTTGTGAATGTATACAACTGTATAAGAATGAATGATCACATGCATAATTATTAGTTAGCTAAATGCCTAGTTTTCCTGGGCACCTATCAAAAGGGGCGAAGTGCGAAAGATTTGCATGGACTTGCTAATCATTCTTAAATTGCAGTTGCCGAGGAAAATATTTTATCAACTACCTAATTATGATAAAATAAACATGAAACTAAGACAAAAAGCAGAACCTAATGGAGGAATATAGGGAAATCATGGGATTTGAATGGCTTCTTGATGGTTATACAGTGCTTTCACTGTACGACTTGGCCGGCAATCGCACGGGCCGCTCCACCGTCACAGATAAACCGCATGCGGGGCCAGGCGCGTGACATATCACGGTACTCCAGGCGAATCGTATATATTTCCGTAATTGTAATCACAATAAAATATGAAAATATAAAATAAAAATACAAACTTACCTTATCACAGGAGATGTTGGAAATGCCGTCCATCTGCATCATTACATCTACGGCACCTTTTGAGGAAATTGCTATTCACACGCAGTAGTTCTAATGTATAATTATGTTGTGGCATTTTTAAAACACTTCAAGCAAAACTAAAAACTACTTTAACCATAAGAAAACACAAACACTGCTGTAATAATTATTCACGTGTGAACACAATCAGATCACATGCTAGACTTCAGCGGTGAGACAACGAGGCATCACTCGGGCGCTTGATGCATGAGTCAAGGAGTCGGCCCGCGCGATTGCCAGCCAAGGCGTACAGTGAAAGCACTGTAATACTAATGGTCGAGAACTTCATCCCATGAGGGGACAAGGCCTACTACCCATGTTGCATCATCTTCCTTCATTCTTCTACATTGGCAGATGGTTGTCTTCATGACTGAAACTGCTATTTCTTTATCAAGTGGCTCCTCGTCTTCATGAGGCTATGTGCACCCAGGTCCAGAATTCTATGCATAAAAATGGTTATACATGGAAAACATAAGGAAAGAATCTTGGCTATAGGCTAAATAAAATTCAGAGAAATGAATAATGATTAGTTTATTGTTATTGCTGCTTTACAAGCTATGGATAAGTCAGATATATATATATATATATTATGAACTACATAACATGTATTAATAAACTTCATTTTTATGCAATGTGAGAATAGTTGATTTATGTAAGTTGATCTTTCCACCTTATGCCCTCAATATAGTCTAGGAAATCCAAGAATGTTACCATTAACGTTTACAATATTATATGGTGTTAATCTTTATATTCTCATATAAGTAACAATGTGCAATCTTTTAGCCTACTGTGATTACTTAATTTGTTATCCAGCTGTCTTGTGACCAGTTATAGCATCACCATTATTAGGCCTATACGTTAGAAATATAATCAACTCTATCAAGTAACTTCCATTCTATTTGCCTGTATAATTTAAAAACATAGTTCATAACAGGGTTAAAAGGCGTACCGTATTTACATTATGTTTGAAAAACATTCTAATCTGATTAGCTTAACCTGTAAGAGCTTTATTTCTAAAATGCTGTTCCATCTATTCCTATAGATCTATGCACTTAATAGATTAGCTTATTCATTGTCAAATAATATTTAAAAGAATTCATTATAGGCTTAAAAAAGCTTTAACAATTTGTGTAAAATCTCTTCAAAAAATTCATAATAATTCTATCTATTATATTCTTAATTTACATTCAATTACAATTTTGATTGTAAGATACAGTTTGTAACATAATCTGAGTGTGTTCAAAAACAGGGTGCTTAGGAAAATATTTGGGCCTATGGGAGAGATGAAAATGGGGACTGGAGGAAACTGCATAACGACAAGCTTCATAATCTGTACTCACCACCAGATATAGTAAGGGAAATTAAATCACAGGGAATGAAATGGGCTAAACATGTTGTGCGTATGGGGGGAGGAAAGACATCTAAAAAATGCTGAGTGGGAGACCCAAAGGGAAATGACCACTTGGAAGACTTAGACGTAGGTGGAAGGAAAATATTAGGATAGATTTAAGGGAAGTAGGATTTGTGGGGGATAGTAGGATGGAATTAGTACAGAATTGGGTTGAATGCCAGGTGCAAGGGTATTTTATTTTTATTGTGAAATATTAGGTGACATACCAATCGCAATTACGCATTAGCAGCGTTGAGCAGCGGCTACAGGCATGATGGCATGACCTTGCGGGGAAGCGGGGCAGGCGGCAAGCGGCCAGGCGAGTGGAAAGGGGAACTCGTGGGGCGCAAAGTTCCATTATTCCCATTTTATTCCATGATCTAGTAATATTTTACTTTTACAAAGACTGATGTTAGGATCATTAGCGAAATTGATTAGGCCTACACACAACATTTTAGAGTTCATTTTAAATTTAATTCTACAAACTGTAGCCTATTGGGGTTATAACCAAAATTGTGACTGAATGTAGGCCTAAATTAAGAATAGAACAGATAGAATTCTTTAGAAATTTGAAGAGATTTTACATGATTTGGTAAAGATGTTTTAAATAACCTAATCTATTAAGTGCACATATAGGCCTATAGGGATAGATGAAACAATTTGATGGAAAAGGATTCTAGCAATCAAGTTAAGCTAATCAGATTTAGACTGTTATTCAAACATAATGTAAATGCATTTTTTAACTCTGTCATGAACTATGTTTTTAAATTATAGAGGCAAATAGAATGCAAGTTACTTGGTAGAGTTGATTATATAACTAACGTAGGCCTAAAGCTCTATCCACAATGTGCAGTTGGCAGTCTGTAGTTGGTAGTCAAAGTATAAGTGTGGTGAGTAATGTACGCCATTCACAAAGTACAGTTGCAGTCAGCAGTCGAGAAATTCATCTTCGACTACCGACTGCAAGTTACATATTACGAGATTGAAAATTATTTACTAGTGCAAAGAAATAGATTAGGTTACTATGTTTATTATAGCCTACATATTGTGCACTATAAATCAATTCCTTCCCATTATTTGTACTGTAAAATGTTTCCCTAACCTCAATGTTGGCTCAACTTACTGGCAACATTCCCAGGATTTCTTAGACTATATAATGAGGGCATAACGTGGAAAGACTTACATAAATTTATATAACATGCGTTTACATGAAATACTAAGGCCTGCGGTAACATGCACGGTATAATAAATCGAAATACTTGATTCTGACACAATCTTGAAAATCCCAATTGATCTTGGAACTGTTCCAATTTAGTTGGAATTTCGTTGCTTATGCTCCTCCTCTGCTTTGATTTCCTTCTGCCTTGATTTCAGTAAATCATCTGAATCAAATAAAGGTACCTCTTCAATTATAATGTAAATTTAGAATAGCCTATAAATGATAGGCCTATTTATTTTTTAGAGGCTGTATTTCATGCAACACTCATAATACAGTATTGTGTAAAAATGATAACGTTATATATTCAGAAATCAACCAAAGGGCTTACCTAATATTATGTAAAAGAATGAGAATCAAACAACATTCGGTTTCTTCCTTAATACAATCAAAATGGCGATTGACGGTTATGTTTGCGTGGTTCGTCCAGGTACCGATGACCTACGAGCTATGCCGGAAATTTCCGAAGGACTTAAGCAGGATGAGAAGCTCCCCCGGAAATTTAAAAAAAAATGAAGACGCAAAATAACGAGTTTTAAGCTTACGGGGGTCCTCTCCCGGAAAATTTTAAAAATTAAGACGCAAAATAACGAGTTTTAAGCTTCCCACGCTTTATACTTGTATTAAGTAATTTATGGGCAGACTTTAAAAAATTATACAATTTTCCTTTTTTTAATCAATGATGCTTCCGAGCACCTACGCAGCCGCAAGCTTTCCAAAGAAAGTCAGAAAAATAGTCCTACTGAATTTACGGATGTAATAATTTTAAACCATTTTTCATTAATTTCTGATTAGCGTGAGTAAATTGTATTAAATTAACCAAATCGTTTTACTAGAGTAAAACACAATAAACCGGTGTTTACAATGTCAAATTCTTGACGCATAATTTACGTATAATTACGAATTTTTTTTTTACGTTATTTTGATATTAGCCAATGAACAGTAAATTCGATTTTGTTTTATAATTACTTATGTAACAGTACTTAATTTTGATGTATAATGAATATAAAGTAGGATTAAATTACAATTTTTATACATGTATATAAAGAATAAGAATAAGAATAAGAATAAGCCCGTGTCATCCCTTTATGGGCAAGGGCCTCCTGCTGTGATGCAGGGTGAGCTCACTTTTGAACCTGCCAGGGGAGCTACTCCTGACAGATTGAACTTTCACTTCACTTGTCACGTCTGTTTGTTGAAGTATAGTGTCCGTTATTCATGTCCGGCGTGGAGTAGTCGTTTCTCTAACTCCTTCCATGTGCGTCGGCATTTTGCTACTCTGGACCACTGGCCACCCGCTATCTTCTTGAATAAATCAGCCCATCGTACCCTCGGCCTTCCGACGGATCTCCTGCCAGTCCTTGGGTCCCACATTGTGACTGTCTGTGTCCATTTTGCTTGGTCCATTCGGCAGAGGTGGCCGCCCCATTTCCATTTCAGTCGAAGTGCAGTCTCTATGATGTCTGTCATTCCTGTCTTACGTCTAACCTCTTCGCTTCTAATTCTGTCATGCAGGGAGATGTTTGTTATTGTACGTTCCATTTTTCTCTGGCACCTCCTCAACAACGTTTTGTCGTTTTCAGTCATGGACCAAGTCTGACACCCATATAACAGTACAGGGTTGATGCAGCATTCTAAGACGAGTCTTTTTGTTGCTAGTGTTTGTTGTTTGTCACCCAGTATAAATTTTAGGGCCCAGAATTTCCTCCATGCTTGCGCTATTCTGCTCTTGATTTCTTTCGTGCTGGTATTGTGGAAGGATACTGTTTGTCCAAGGTAGATGTGTTCCTGTACATAGTCCAAGGGGTGGGCATCCACGATAACTGCTGCTTCCTGGTCGTTAGTCATTACTTTCGTCTTGCTGGGGTTCATGTTGAGACCTACTCTCTTGCTTGCCTCGTTTAGTTCCACCAGTTGTTTTCTGAGTTCTTCTGCTGATTTTGAGAATATTACAATATCATCTGCGAATCTTAAGTGCGTGAGGTTACGTCCATTTATGTTTATCCCTAGCTCATCCCATTCCAGTTCCTTAAACACTTCTTCTAACAGGCTGGTGAAGAGCTTGGGTGAAATTGGGTCGCCCTGTTTGACGCCTTTCTGGAGTGGAAATTCCTCTCCTTCTTTATCCATTCTGATTTTTGCTGTGGCATTTGCGTATAGCTTGTCCAGGATTCGGATGTATTTGAGCGGCACTCCTTGTTTATGTAGTCCTAGTAGTACTTGACGGTAAGGTGCTTGTCTAGTAATCAAGAGACATGTATATATTGGATACAAAATATACGTATAATTTATGTTTTGAATTTGACCAAACCCTAAGATATATATGTAGCTCTAAAACATACGTATATTATACATATCGTGCTGCGTGGGTTATTTATTGACATTATCTTTTCTGACGCATGGAGTTATGGGGAAAAATACAATTTTTCGAATTGCTTATTTCACAAACACGTCATTGTACATCCAACACTTTCCTCACCTCTTTAAGAATTCCGTATGTGCTAATTTCTGACACCCCCGTGAACTCTGATGTCAATTTCATGGACTGAAAGTTGAGCGAACTTTTCACAAAACGTATTAAATACATTTAAAATTAGGCCTATAGTTTTCTTCACATTTAGATGCCTTACCTCTCTTATATTTTACAACACGAAATGGTGAAGCATGTTCTGCTAAGACTCTTCTTTATGCTTAAAACTAGTCATCCAGTGTAAAAATATTGAGCCTATTTATATAACATTCTCTTCCCGGAGGAAAATGATTTATTTGATAACTAAAGCCGTATGACGTGTTATTAATTGTTACGAAATACCGTCACCACGTTATATTATTGGACTGCATTAAAATCGTTGTCTATTAAATGTCACTACATAAAATAGCAAGGATGATTCATCGGAAATAATTATCCAAATCGGCATCCACACTTACGCTGTTGACGTGCGCTTACCATATGCGCGATTCTGCTGAAATGTGATTTCTTTGGTTGACAACACTGCAGAAAGACTGGCGGACTAGCTATTTTTTGTTCCCCCCAACCCTCACTTCCCCGTAAATCCAGCACCCAAGATATGGCACACGGGTAGTACATGGATTCATATTTAGGCCCTAGTTTTCACATACCTTTACTCAATTTGAACAGCTAATTTGTGTGTGTGTATCTATATAAGTTGAGAGCAGCTTTCAACAAAATACTATTTACAGTTTCCTTGGTGAGTAATAATTTCTAGTTAAAATAATATATTATACAAATATTAACATCTTGATTTAAAACTTACTTATCTTATCTTATCTTAATCGTGTTGGGTCAGGTTAACATGTCACACAGATACAAAGCATCATCCATAAATAAAATCCATTAAATATAACAGTTTCTCTAAAGTACGGCATGTTATTTATGAAGGTGGAAATTTTTTTCCTTCAAACTTGGAGCCTAGACATAATCAGCAATACTTCATCAATTTAGGTGATAATGTGTTTCCTAATGGATGGCAAGATTAATTTTATTAAAATTGATATATAAATTATATAGACCAGAGTTTTGCAAACTTTTTTAAATGGGGCCCCTCTTTTAAGTCTGAACATTTCTGCGGACCACCTTACTCTTGTTCCCTTTGAAAGCCAATTTACAGTTTTTTTAGTGTACAGTGGAGTCCTGCTATTTTGGACTCCACTTATCCAGTTAATATGGACGAATATTTTATATTGAACAATCAATAAATTTTGAATTTTAATCACAAAGATGTTTTGTTTTGATAATCCTACATCAGTTTGTAGGATAAAACTAAAATTAAGTTGTAGGAAAAGTTATATTTACGAAAAATATATATATATATATATAATTATATATATAGTTTTACCCATCTAAAACTTGTATTACAGTACAGTATGTGCATTTTAAGGCAAATTCCATTTCGGATTTTCAGTGATCCAGACAGGGTCCAATCCCATTTAGTCCATATTACATGACTCTACTGTATTTTAATATGAGTATGCTTATATTTTTAAATTAATTAAATAAATTAACTTGGTATTAAGTAATTAAGTTAATGCTATTAACAGGCAGAGCCTAAAGTTTCTTATAATGGCATATGGAGACAGAAATTAAAACAATGAATGCAGAAATATGCCCGACTTTCAGCAAGTAAAGATACAAATTTGCACATTCTATTAATGGTATTAGGTGTATGGCATACATGACTATTTCAGTGTGCAAATAGCTTAGATTGGGTGTCTGAAAAACTATAAAGAAAGTCATACAACATTAAAAGAAGGTTCGATACTGGTACTTGAATTTGGGTTTTTTCTGGCCGGGTTACAGTCATGGTGCCAGATGTACAGGTGTAGGCTATATAGTGAGAAGCACCAAGTTCATAGTGCTATAAATTCCTCTTTCATTGCTGAGAGTAGAGTGGGTAGTTGGTAGGCAGGAAGAGTAATAAATTTCATAAAATATCAGTCCTGGGAGTAAAGTGAAATGTGTAATTTCCAAACTATGACATTTTCCACTATAGTATGTTACACAATTCATTTGATTCTTGTTTTGAAGACCACAAGGGCAAACCTCAAGGACCATTTATGGACCATAGTTTGAGAAACACTGATGTAGACAATATTAGGTATGTTATGTAGGAGCGCTATTTTTTTTTCAAGGTCCAATCGGTTGCGAAATGAAAACCACAGTGAAAATCAAAACTGTTCTATTTGGAACATTTAGATACACCTTCCAGCTACTTTTCTATGTAGTTGCCGCTCTGGTTGAGAAATTTGTGTAGCATGGTACCAATGTAAACATGCCTCGAACAATAGAGTCTCCCGCCAACTGTGAAGTGCATGCAGCCATTCAATTTCTGCATGCTGAGGACTGCAATGCAGCCGGAATTCATCTACAAATGAGTAATGTTTACGGTCAAACTTTAATGAGTGACAGCAAAGTGTGGCAATGGTGCAGGAACTTTAAAGCAGGACGAATAGACGTTCATGATGCAGGCACCCAGGAAAGGAAGCAAGTGTCAACAGATGATCTTGTTCCAGAATTGTACACATTACTCATTCGTCAATGAATTTAGGCTGCACTGCACCCCTCAGCATGCAAAAATCGAATGACAGCTCGCACTTCACACTTGGCGGGAGACTTTATTGTTTGAGGCATGTTTGCGTTGGTACCACGCTACGACAAATGTCTCTATTGGAGTGGTGACTATGTAGAGAAGTAGCTGGAAGGTGTATCTAAATGTTCCAAATAAAACAGTTTTGATTTTCACAGTGGTTTTCATTTCGTGACTGATTGGACCTTGAAAAAAAAAAACAGCTACTCCCATGTAGAACATAGGTGCAAAATGTTATAAAAATCTGTCTAGTCAAAGGGGAATTATTTAATTTGTAATAATTGGGTTCACTACTGTATGAGCCTCCTTATCTACAGCATTTCAAGCAGCTATTAAATTTGTCTACCTGTATTTGCTTGTGTCTTGTGTCTTGGTAAGACACCAAGGGATTGCTTGGGATTGTGTCTTGGTAAGATGTGTTAAAGAAAATTATCATACTCATTTACATACTAAGATTTTTTAATATACTGGTGAAGGACCTCAGCGATCTTTATGTCTGAAGTAACCAGTGCTACTCTACCAACCACGGATATTTTTGTGATGATGCAAGGGGTTGCTTTCTCGTGTGTTGTATTTTATAATTTACTAGCTTAAAAGGCCCGGCGTCGCTCGGGTTTTGTATTTTGTAAATGCGAAAATAACTTATGAAGGACTTTCGATTTTCAAACTCGAGGTCTTTAAGGTCTTTATATAGGTATTTAGAATTTGAAATGGGGAAGAACGACTTATCACACACAAACTATTTCCTCAGAAAACGCTAGATAAGCTACAGCTTATTATAGCTTATAGCAGATCCCCGCGGCTTCGCCCACAATAATTAATAGGAAGATTATAAATTAAGAGCAAAATAATTAAACTATTATATTTACTAACACTTTGCACACGAAACATTCATAGGTCTAAACTAAACGATTTATAGACCTAATTCATGAAACAACTGTAAATCCGGCTTTGAAGTGAATTCCATGATTAGAAAGCGCAGCATGGGAAAAATAACCTCAGATTCGAGTTCCCTGGCCTAAAAACCCCTGCATAATGTTTGTCCATTTAGGGCTATATTCACTATTCTTCTTCCGTCTAGGGTGAAAATTTCATCTGTCTGCGTGCCTTGACATTATAAACAAATGATTCGGCCATGGTGGGCTTACAAAATTCGAACGATCGCGATGCTTTTATTTCCAAGGTATGACAAAAGTAGGCAAAGCCATCTGCAATTGATTTGACAACTGAAAACTGATGTTTCGAAAGCGCAAGAAATGTAGGCTACGTCTCAATCCCGTTTTCACTCATAACTCGCGAACGAAAGCTATAATTAAAAATGTAGTATGCCTTTGCGGGAATGTATTCAACAACTTCCCAAAGTTTCATGGTGATCGGTTGAATGGCATAGTAATGCATAAATGTTGAGGGGTTTTTATTAATTAATAATAACAGTCGTAACTTAAACAGCTCAACTCTATTTATTAAGTGATCGAACAGAACAGAACTTGTAATTACACAGAGTGGGCATTCACTTTGACCCACTTAGAACAGGAAACTATACAACACTGATACAAGCACCAGCACATACAAGCAAGGCTGACATCTCACTGGTGAATGTATCCTTCCGCACTGACTCGTGACGTCATGCACTCTCCTGCCATCTGCAGGGTAAATTCAAATGTTCAAATTTATTATGCTTCAACACTCCCCCTATTTGAACATTTTGAATAACATAGTTTTTCACACCTATGCACTGTCGAAGTTTCACAAATTTGTCTTTGGTGAGTGCTTTGGTAAAAATATCAGCATATTGACTTTCACTTGACACATATTCAATTGTGATATCATCGCACTCATACTTCTCTCTTATAAAATGATATCTGACATCAATGTGCTTGGTCCTTTTATGAAATTCTGGATTTTTTATGAGTTTAATAGCACTTTGATTATCAATACATATTGGAACTGGTCCAGCACATTGTTGTCCGATTCCATTAAACAATCGTTTTATCCACACTGCTTCCTTTACAGCTGTGCTTGCTGCCACATACTCTGATTCAGTGGTACTTAAAGTTACCATTCTTTGCCTTTGTGAGGACCAAGTGATTGGTCCACTTGACAACATGAAAACGTAACCTTTAGTGGATCGACGAGTAACAATATCTCCAGCATAGTCTGAGTCACTATACCCTATCAGATTACAATCGTCATTTCCATTGTACAATATACCATAATCTAATGTTCCACAGATATATCTCAAAATACGCTTCACTGCTTGACAATGAGTATTATCAAAGTCATTCAAGAACCTACTCACAGAGTTTAATGCAAACGCAATATCTAGTCTGCTCACTGTTGCCAGGAACATAAGGGACCCAACTGCTTCACGAAATGGAAACTTCAAGTCTTTTTCCTGTTTTGCAACTTCTAAGTGTACATTTGGATCAGCTGGCACAGACAAAGGTTTAGCTTCTTCCAAACCAAAGCGTTTCACAATTTTCTGTGCATATGATTTATCAGACATGTTCCGTGAGATTTCCATGCCACAGAAACAGTCGACTTCAGACACTTTGACCTCTGCTAACAATGCTCTTTCCGAATCATACCTCACAACAGGAGAGAATGTTTCTTGGAGATCCACACCTTCACGTTGAGTGAACCATCTAGCACAAAGTTTCGCTTTGTACTTTTGCACTCCTCCTTTGTCTTGAACTTTTAAGACCCATTTTGAGTCTACCAACTTCTGACCGCTGTTTGGCACTATTGACCATGTCTTGTTGACTTTATGAGCCTGGAGTTCTTCTTGTATGGCGACATCCCACTTATCACCATCTGGCCGAGATAGAGCTTCTTCAATTGATGTAGGATCATCAAGTATGGCGATGTCAGCTTCAAAGCGAGCGGGTCGACGTATATTTGATCTGTCACGCAACCAGGGTAGATTATTTTCCCCAGGTTGGTTATCTTTACGTTGTCCACTGCTTCTAGGAATATCCTGGAACACTTCGTCGTATTCTTCATTATCACTGCTGTCATCGCTGCTCTGTGTTTGACCCTTAGGATCAAAGAACATTGGCAAGTTTACTTCCTCATTCAAGCTATCCTTGAAAACACATGGAATTTCTTCATTGAAAGTGACATCTCTGGATTCATAGATTTTCTTCTTCACAGGATCAAACAGCCTGTAATTGGTGGACTCCCCCTGGTAACCCACCATAGTCATTTTCTTCGCCTTGTCATCCAGCTTCTTTCTTAGTATACCAGGAACGTGAATGTAGGCCTCCGAACCAAATGTTTTCATATGCTTCATGTAAGGTTTCTTGCCATACCATGCTTCATAGCATGTCATAGTCTTCTCCTTATTGAGTGATGTTCGATTAATGATATAAACTGCTGTCCTCACTGCTTCAGCCCATAGCATTTTTGGTAGATTGCTTGCTGTCAACATGGTGCGAACACTTTCCATGATGGTTCGATTGTCACGTTCAGCTTTACCATTTTGATGGGGTGAGTAAGGAGCTGTAGTTTCCAACACTGTCCCTTTGGATTTCAGAAATGCCTTCATGTTGTCATTGATGTATTCAGTTCCTCGGTCTGACCTCAGAACTCTGATAGGATGACCTATCTTTGTTTCTACCATGGCTGCATACTCCTTGAAACAATCGAATACATCAGATTTATGCTTCATGAAATAGACATGTCGGAATGATGAACCTTCATCTCTGAACAATAAGTAATACCTTGCACCTCCAAGCGATTCAACAGGGATTGGTCCGCAGACATCACTGTGCACAATATCACCTGGTTTACAGTCATGACCTTTTGCTGTCTTCGGAATGTTGTTTCTATGAGATTTTCCAATTTGACAGGCCTCACAGAAAAACTGTTTGTACTCATTTTCCGAGATCTTGTTGATCAAACCTGTTTTTGCAAGAGTCACTATTGTTTTCACATTTACATGTCCAAGTCTTTCATGCCACCTTTTTAGGTTGTTTGCGGTAGCAACATTTGCACCACAACTTGCATTTACAACAAAAAACATCTTCCAAAGTTCATTGTGTTGTTTTATACCACTTGCAACAGTCACTTTGTTTTTTTTAATGTTTACAGTGTTGTTCTCGAACATAACCTCAAAACCTTTTGCTGAACACACACCAACCGAGAAAAGATTTTTCTTCAATGATGGAACGTAAAAGACGTCATCAATTCGACCATCTGTCCATTTTCCATTGACGTACTTCTTGATCTGAACTGAACCAACACCACGAATTTCACATTCAGAGTTGTCTCCCAGTGTGACATTCACACCACGACCACACTCTTTCAGGTTAGAGAACCACTCACGTCTGCAAGTCATATGACGAGAGGCGCCACTGTCGAGGAGCCATACATCTGCACTATCAGCTGCCAGAAATCCTTGGTGTACAGAGTCATCTATCGACGAACATCCAACTTTGTGTTCACCATCTTGATTGTCGGTAACGATGAACGCATCCACATTACCACCTGATGCTCTGCTTTCTTCCATCGATTCATCTGTCATCTTTTTCTTCCGATGCCAACAGAACCTTGCAGGATGACCAGGTTTTCCACAGACTGTGCAGTTTTTCTTTGCTTTTCCATTGTTCTTCTTTTCTGAATCTTCTTTGTTGTCGGTTGCCTTCACATTTTGTCCCTTCTTCTTCCACGGTTGATTTCTCATCGTGGTTGCAGCTAATGCACTGGTAGTTTCTTTCAACTCTTGTAACCTTTGTTCCTCAGCTATGAGCCTTTGTTGAAGAAGTTCAAGAGTCCGATCCTTGGTAGAAACATTGTCCCACACGGTTGCAAACGAGTGATATTTTGTCGGCAGGCTACCCAGAATTTTTGCCATGATAGCAAGATCGGATATTTTCTCTCCCACATCTTTCAATTGGTCGGCCATGTTTAATATTCTGGACACGTGATGAACAATAGAATCACTTGTGTTCATTGTGTAACTGTAGAACTTTTTCATAAGCAATAGTTTGTTTGCCTCTGATCTTTGTTCATGAATTAAACACAGTTTTGACCACATTGCTGATGCATCTTCACACGTAATTAGATATTCTAATTGTTTGTAGTCTACTGCTGACGAAATCATGCACTTGGCACGTGCATTGTCCTTCACCCATTTCTTCCCGTCTGTGCTACTCAAGTCCTCTGGTTTTTCACGAGTTCCAGACACAACGTCATAAATATCGTGTACATCGAAAGCAGATTTTATTTGAAATTTCCACAATTGAAAATTGCTTCCATCAAACTTGACAATATTCTTCAATAAATTGTCGTCCGCCATTTTACCAATCACGCGACCTCGTTGTGCTCCAACTGGTTAGAAAAACTTCGATCACTTTTAACTGTTATTATATTCAAGCGTAACTCTGGGCCCATAACCTGTTGAGGGGTTTTTATTAATTAATAATAACAGTCGTAACTTAAACAGCTCAACTCTATTTATTAAGTGATCGAACAGAACAGAACTTGTAATTACACAGAGTGGGCATTCACTTTGACCCACTTAGAACAGGAAACTATACAACACTGATACAAGCACCAGCACATACAAGCAAGGCTGACATCTCACTGGTGAATGTATCCTTCCGCACTGACTCGTGATGTCATGCACTCTCCTGCCATCTGCAGGGTAAATTCAAATGTTCAAATTTATTATGCTTCAACAATAAAGGACAGACACACATACATTCATTTTTATGTAGGCTATATAGAAGATCTATATAGATTACCCGTCGAGCGTTGCTGCAATCTCAGAAGATTATGAGAATTGAAATCGATTAAACTCACGATGAAAAAAATGTGTGTAAATGTATTTGACAGACAGACATATATTCGTTTTTATTTATATAGATGAAGAATGGAATAAGCCTACTGAGGCCATAGTTTCTATATTCATTTGTCCAGACTTATAATTCCGTTACATTTCAGGCAGATTTAACGACCCTACATAAGAGATTTTACTTATGATTACATATAGAAATGTTGTAGCCTGGACCCCGAACTAAGCAACTTCCCCGGAATTTTCTGTAAACCATCTTTCATAAGAAGCATATTCCACGTTAAATAAATATTTAATATTACCTTATCATCACCTTATCATTAACTTCTCTGGCGTTTATAATAACATGAGATATCCATTGCCTTCCAAAGCGATCGCGATGCTATTGTTTCCAAAGTATGACAAAAATAGACAAAGCCTTCTGCAATTGATTTGACAACTGAAATGAATAACTGAAAACTAATGCTTCGAAAGCGTAAAAAATGCACGTTTTCTTGCCGTTTTTCACTCATAACTCGCGAACGAAGGCTAAAATTAAAAATGTAGTGTGACAGAAACCTTCCCGGGAATGTACCCAACAACTTCCCAAAGTTTCATGGCGATCGGTTGAATGGTTTAGTAATGCATAATGGACACACACACACACATACATTCATTTTTATATATATAGATGTCATACATTTTAAAACATGGTCATTTATTATTGGATAGAAAGTTGATATTTGTCTTTGGTTTCTTTACTCTCCTAATCTTTTTTTTTATTATTATATTTTTTCTTAAAAACAATGACAACACACAGAACAATGCAGCCTGTTCAGCTCCTAACTACAGTATTGTCTTGGCTTTGACTGAGCAGATGAAAACATGTAATTTGTCACCAACCCTTGTGCAATGACAAAATGAGTAATATAGAAATTATAGTGCATCAGGGTGACCAGACATCCCATTTTTAACGGGATTCAGGGGTGCACTCGTAATTTTTCCAACGGTGCCGGAACTGCCACCTTCTGGGTGGGTGTGGGAGTTTGGAATACCCCCACTAAAGCGGGGGTCCCCGGAAAAGCCCACTTGCAAGCATGAATAGACTCGTTCTATCCCACCCATCTATATAAAATGTTGACTTTTAACAAAGGTGCATCAAAATTTACTGTATTGCCATTTATTGTGAATATTAATATAAAACCTTAAAATAAAACGTTGGCTAGACTTTGAGAGAGAAAAAAAAAGAAAAACAGTACCAGAATGGTGTTCTGACACATTCTGGCACCAGTACACCCCTGATGGGATTGTCCCTTTTTTACCCGTCTCTTTGTCCCAACAAAACTTAAGCGGGATGCAAAATGTCCCCTCTTTTTAAATTCATTTTTTAATGTGCCATTTTAATAATTTTTTTCTGTGGTCAGATGAGAAACTGTTAAGGCTATGGTTATGGTCAAAATACATTTCCGTGGCGTATTTTCCATCAATTTCTATAATTTTCTGCAGGAAATACTACTCAAAGAAATATTAAAGACAGACTGGTTAAGATTTCAGATACAATGAAGTGTAAATTATATTTTGCCTAAGAAACTTCAATTAACCCAGATAGCGCGGAATTATTTTTAACACGTTTTCTTTTATTAAATTGCATAAAACACTTCAATTTAACTAAAGATTCATACAGTAATGCGATTTATTCTTGTAACTTACATACTTCCTGAAATAATGCCCATGCTCCTGGAAGGACGTCAGCGTAATGCACATTGAAATTTGCCTTTCACTGAAAATAATTAAATACACTTCTTCGAGTACTTTATTGTTGTTATTCACTTTGCTTTGTGTGATAAGCAACGAAACATGTTACACGAAGTGACAAACCACATTTCACGCACTGATTTGTAGCTTTCTTGTGGCATTTTCAGCAATGGAGCTGTTTTTTTTCTTTCCTGTAACACTGGTTGTAGGCCGGTAACATAATGCTCCAATTTGTCTAACCGAAGATGAGCCTTTGATGAACCCAATGGCCGTCCTCTTGAAGAAACCACTCTTCTATTTGACTCCAAAATAGTAGTGACTAGTCTTCGGCGAAAGTATAGATGATCTAATTTACCGCCATCTTGCCGGTAAAGATGCCACACATTTTGTTCCGCAACAGCGCAACGTGAGGGAAATACCATTTCTTGCCTCTGATTGATACAAGGTGCAAAGAAATGTTTTGGTCAGCTCTGCCAAAGCCTCCCATGTGTGTATATAGTTGTGGATGATTGTGGTTGATCGACACTAATTCGCTTTTTTGCTTTTGTGAGTAGCGAGATACCTGGCGAGTTGGTAAAACTCTGTCAATGTTAGTAGCCACATTCACCACACTATCATCATTCCATCTAGTAACGAGGACGTTGCTTGTGTCATCAGACCTGAAGTCGTATGTACCCCGTGGTGTTTTCTTCATCACTGTTGGCTCTCATTGCCCCTGTGACTTCAATTCCTCTCTTATGCAGATCCCTAAGTAAAGGTATTGAGGTAAAGAAATTGCCAAAATACACTCTATAGGGCAATCGTTCCAGCTTGTGAATATAAGTCAGCATATCAAAGTCTTTTTTCAGCATATTTATCAGGTAATGTACCAGCTTCTTGAAATGGCCCGAACCAGCTTAGGTACCCAAAACTAGGTCCACCACACCAGAACTCATAGCCATACCTAATTGGCAATTGCCATTCCATGGATGAATTGTTTTGCACTAGGCCTATGTTTACCAAAGTAAGGTACCATGCTCTCATCTACGGAGTGGTTTTGAATATGTGAACTGTACTCTACACATTTCTCATTTATTTTATCTATTAGTGGCCGTACTTTAGCAAATCGATCACCTAAAGGTAGTTCCACATTATAAATCCCTTGCCATAGTTTCGGAAATCAATATATTATGGGCATTTGGTGACTTTTCCCAATATATGTTATCTTTCTGTGGCAGGTCAACATAACCACTCAATAAAAGCTATGAAACACTTCATCTCTTCTTTAGAACGGTCTCCAAGCCTATTTCTTTTTGCAGCGTAGCCTACTGATTTGTATATGTCACTAGCAAATTTACCACGTCATCATCGAAAAAAAAAAACTCATGGGACTGTTAGTTTGACACAAAGAAGATAAATTTACGTCATCTTCCCATAAATATTCACTTACAGATATTTTTTTGCAATAATGAAACTCCAGGTTTTATTCTTCAAAAGAAGTTCACAAACAAATTTTTAGGGTCCCATTACGCTGACGTCCTTCTGGAAGGAAGCGTTACGAACGTCGGCTGTGGGGCCTACAATATTGTTCGTAATGTTTGTTTGGTGAATCACTATGGTAAAGAAGATATTTAAGGCAATTAATGAATAACAATTTGCAACAAAAGAATAAGAAGAAACATAGAACACAGATCCATCTATCCAAAGGTCTTCAACATATTCCATTTTGTTAGAAACGTAAATTCACAGCTAAATATCACTACTAACCTCTCAACAACGAAGACTAAAATAACATAACAGTTAAAGTGTGCAGTTTCTAGTTACGAAATATGATGCTGCATTCGGGCGAGTAATTGAAGAACTTTCAAAAAATAAACATGTTACCTACTGCTGTTCGCATCCTTCTGGAAGGACGTCAGCGTTATCTGGGTTAAGCTAAGACATAAGCAAGGTTTTAATAAGGTAAAAGTATTTTTTGGAATCTATTTGTAAGGTTACTCCATGTATTTTAGAATCAGTTTGGCAGTGTCTGTAGTGATGATGTAGTTTAAAGTATGAATTGTTCACTTTATTGATCAAACTAAAATTTAATTATTAAACACAATATTTATAACATTTACCTAATTTTTATGGGTTCTGTTTTCTTGATATTCCACATGATGCGACTGATGTCCCGTTTTTCCATTTTAAAAGTATGGTCACCCTATAGTAAATAATACTGTATGGATGTATGCAGATTATTTTGGAGATGTTATTAGTAATACTGAATATAGTAGAGCAACACACATAAACTCACCAGTGTGGCTCTCAGAGAACACAAAGAAACATAGGTTGCCAGCAACAGTGACAGGAAGAAGAAAAAATGAAACCTTGCCAAGTTTATAATGCACACAGGAAGAGGATGGGAATCCATTGCATACACTCTTTTTGCACTGTGGCATTTCACAATGGACAATGTTTTGAGTGATGCCATTCATTGAAACATTATTACCAGATCTGTACACTATAACATTTGCATTTCAACATATTATTTCATTTTTTTTTTTTTTAATGTACAACCATTTAAACAGTGCATGTGGGTGGCATGTCTGACAGCTGCTGGTCACCATTGTGTTAATTATTCTAGACTATAATGAAATACTATTTATTTTACTTACTTAATGGCAATAGACAATTCCTAAGCAAGCTAAAGGAATATTATCTATTTTATGGAACCCAAAGATTCATTGCCGCACTTACCTGAGCCCGCCATTCAGCCCTACACTATGCTAGCTCCATCCAACCATCCCTCTCAAATCCTACTTCTCTTAAATCTATCCCAATATTGTCCTCCCACCTACGTCAGAAAATTATAACTTTGGAATTATTTATTTTATTGCATTTTAATTACTATAATTAACATTTATGTAACTTGTTTTTCAGCTTAATGATCAGGGTGAATTTAACATCGATGAAGAATTAGAGAATGTACCACCTGAGATTCTGGAAGAGGGACATCGAATAATCAAAGCTTGCCATGAAACAAGTAAGTTTCTTAACTCATTTATATTAGCTGTTTCTAAATGGGAACATGGAAATCATATTTTCTGTAACTAACCCATTGACACCCACTGGCAACTTTATTTGACTGATTACATTTCTAGAGGTGTTATTAATTTTCTAACATAAATGCAGACCAGATTATTAAAACGATAAAATGAGACCGATTTTAATATTTTAATAAATGAAAAAGGGACAAAACGGGACTGCAAAATATACATATTTTAGTAATATATAAAGTGCTTCATTTTAAACATTCATGTTTGAGTACTACTAAATAATTTCATTCATACCATAAGTAAGAGGTCAGTATATGTTGCTTCAGTAATAAAAGACTCTTGCCATCCTTCCCTCTGTCCAAGTCCTGAATTCTTTTAAATAGTTCTATAATTTGTTTATGTGCTTTTTGCAGAAGGTACAGATATTTGTGACACTGCATACCAGATGCATAGATGTTACCACAGAGAAAATCCAGAGGTAAGTTTAGTATTATGTATTGTTAAGGAAGTAGTAATAAAACTAAAGTGGTTACTGGTATTGTTCAGGGGATAATTTAAGCAAAATTGTAAACTACTTGTGCAGTATAGGTTGGTGCTGTTAATCTGGGAGTGGAATTACTTGTGGGCTAAATAAGTAAATAGTAGTAGTGATTTTATTAAAAATAGACAATTGTATATACAGTGCGTCTTATGTATGAGTTGTCTCTGGTCGTGCGGGGATCTGACTGCGGCATCCATACCACTTACTCCCGAGCAATCCCATGAATTAACCCTGCAACTGATACAACTAACCAGCTGTAATTATCCGTTACAATTACAATGAAAAAACCACACACCTCATCACAAGGGTTGTTGGAAATGTCCTTCTCTTGCAGCCACACGACACTGGCACATTTTTAGGAAATTTTCTTCCAAAATAGTTAATTTCTCTTCTCGTATTGTCTTGAAGTTCTTCTAATGTGTAGAGGTTTCACCTATACAGTTTATTCTTCAAATTCCCCCATAATTAATAGTTACATACCCGAAGTAGTTTTACAAGTTTTTCTGCTTGTTGTTCTGAGAATTCTGTTAAAAAAAAGTCATTTAACTTAATCCTAGAATTTGTAGGAAGTTTATGTAGTGAAGTTATAATTAATTGAAACTTGAGATGGAGGTTTAACATACGTAACTTCACTTAATTCAAGCACTGACCTGAACATGTTTCGAGCAATCCTTCATGACTCATCATCAGCTATACTCCATCTGCCGTAGTATTCCCAAATCCTGTGTCGCACCAAATAGAAAGGAGCTTAACTCCCAACTTAGAGCTTACACAATTACTAAGTGGGAAAGACGCTGGAGCTATACCTCAAAGGGCCTAATCATGAAGGATTACTTTCCGAGTGTTTGAGATAGACTCAAACTGAAGCATGTAATGATAGATTACACAACATAGCAGTTCTTCTCGGGGCATGGATACTTCACAGCAAACCTAGATAGGTTCAATCCAGCAGAGGACTATCTCTGCTACTGTGAAGACTGTTAACCCAACAGAATGTACGATGCACTGCATATGTGTGCTAGACATAGAGAGGCATGACATAAATAAATAAATAAACAGGAAATATACTATGTCTAGAAAAGCTGAAATTGAGACTAACTGGTAGTGAGACACGCCCTAAGAGAATGCTCAGGCTCTTGGAAATCCAAGCACAAAATGGACAATTTCCCATAGTAGCCAATCTGAGTGAGGTTTTCATAGGGTTTCCCTCACTCTTTCAGGTGAATACTGGATCAGCGGAGACACGACTCCTGCTAGACAGATAACTGAACATACAGAAAATACATAGTTCTATTATTGCTGAAGCAACAGCTAGCTTAACAAACATTTCCACATTGATTTAGGATATACACGAATGGGAAATGAAGCAAAAGAACAACTACATCAAAAAGTTGTTGGGATCAGAGTATCTCCTATGGTCGAGGGCTCTGGAAGTGGTGAAGGCCAATAAAAACAAATCACTACAGAAAGGAATAATATTAAATAATGAACAATATCTTCCTCTGATACATATGTTTGTAATCTGGAGTTGTCGTGAAGTAATTAATACCTGCTTAAATTTTTAGGATTAGCTAAGTAAATCTTGTGTGCTGCTTACATTAGTTTTTTTTTTTTTTTTTTTTTTTTTACTTTGGCCCGTAATGAAGAGTACAATTATTATGTAGTATGTTAGTCCAAGTTCTTAACACTTAAAGACTTTTGTCTGGGCAATAAATTACAACATTGAGAATAAGTTGATTGAAGCACTGGTATTGTGATTCGTTCTTCAAATATAATGCGAATTGAGTGGTCACACTTCTATACATACATACACTAATAATCATAAGCAACCCCTCAGTGTCTATAGAGATTATATGGTTTCAAAATGCGGAAATGATAAGAACAAATGATTAGGGCCTATTTAAAAAATATTTAGTGAAACACATTCCACGAGTAACAAGGCAGCTCCTTCCCTCTATTGCACACCCTGCTATCACTTGTTCGAAGCATGCAGGCTACTGAAGCAAGCTCTACAAGTGCCTGCTGTTTACTTAGGGAACAAAACAAACACATTCTCATCCACTTACAGTTTGTATGAGCACCTAATTTTTTGCACATGTTTATCTATAATGAAGAACTATCGATTTGCAAAATTTGAGGGTAGATTACGACATGACAACCTGTACAGTTCCCTTGTAAGTCCCAGCTTCTACTATACATCCAGGGCCGTGGAAAGAAAGCAAGGACCCCAGGGACAAATTTTCACAGGTCCCCGTCAAATATTAAATTCTCTACCCAACTTGCCCTTTATAATGTATTCAACAAAAAAATTATGTAATGATATTACATACAGGAAAATATCTGTCCGTCTGATTGTCTGTCTGTTCATGTGCCTGTAAGCGCGATAACTCAAATAGACTACGCATTATCGGATTTTTATAAAACTTAATATACCATTTATAACGCCCATGGGACGAAGCCTATAGATTTTGGACCAAATTGGTTAACTGATGCTGGGCACGAAACAGAAAAATACATTAAAATGTTCTAATTAGGAACAATTTTATCTGTATGTACCAGTTTAATCTTTTGAAAATTATGATTTTGAATGCCGAATGTTTGTGAGGCCTACTGTTGAGTCCAAAAGGATTTCTGCTTCCACATTTCAAAAATAGCAATTTTTCTTCAAGAATAACCCGTTTCAAACTAACTGGGGCCTGTTTCACGAAGCGACGGGACTTGTCATGACAAGCGAATACACCCGTCGGACCGAGAAAATTGACGAGTTTGCGTTTCACGAAGCGACGAGTGACAAGTGTTAGCGGACAAGCGAACGGAAGCAATGCGACGGGTGAATTTCAGCCGTCCGACAAGCGTTTCGTTTCACGAAGCGACTAGTGGTGTCCATTTACTTGTCATTTCGTCGAGAATTGCGACCCACGTAGTCAGACCCGTCACAATTCTTAAATGCATTGTTGTAGCGCAGTAGACTACATGTTTATACATTAAGTTAGTTGCACGCTTATAATCATGTGGTCAGTGATTCGGAGACAACGTATTTTCAGAACGAGAGTGATTTATCGACAGTTGGAGGGTACTTACCAATATAATGAAAGATTCAGAATAACTTTCGACAAGATGGAACAACTAATTAATATTCTTGGACGATCTCTGCACCGAAAAACCCACAGAAGTCAGTCTTTAAGTGTGAAGCAAGTTCTTGAGGTAGCATTTTCATTGGCTAGGTACAGGAGGACATTATCATTCCGTAGCGGATATGCATGGATTAGCCTATCGAAAGCTAGTGTATGCCGTGCAGTGCATGACGTAGTTGCTTCTGTTAATAGAATAATATTGCCCCAGTGGGTCCGCTGGGCTATTGAGAAAATGATAGAAGTTGTAGGGAAATTTCATGATTTCGGAGAATGCCGTAAGTATGTGGCTGTGTAGATGGGACTCTTATTAAAATAGACGCTTCAAGTGAAAATGAACATTATTATTTTGTAGATCGGAAAGGAGATCACTCTGTGAATGTAATGGTGGTATGTGGCCCTGAGAAAATGGACGTGATTTAGACATTTAATTTAAGTTATAAATAAATTGAGCAAATTGTAATCACAGTAAATTGTACCACACATTTACTCAATAGGCTAAAATGTGTAACATTATTGCAACTATTGTAATTGTAATATTAATGAAAATGAAAAATAAAAATAATAATAATAACTATTAAGTTAAGCACTTTTATGGCAAAAAATTCTTGGCAAACAAATCATTTAAATTTAGATAATTTTTTTCTCTCGACAGTGCCTAAATATTTTATTGAACATTCCTGAGCACAGTAGGCTAGGTCGTTACTAAAGCCCGGATTTTCATGCACTATCAAACTTAAAAATATGCATGCAATCATGCACTATCGTATCTCCAAATATGCACAATGAAGGGCGAAACATGCACTATCAAAAATTCGCACTATCAAAAATTCCCACTATACTGCAATATATTTCAATTTCACTGTTTTCAGAAGTTTAAGATCGGGATTTAAACTAAGTACCTTCTTAAGTTTTTTTCCTAATTGTCACACCCATTTCTCTACAACACATTCTAAAGTCTTCAACAATAGCTAGTGACTCACAAATTCAAGCAGTGAACATTCTGTTTAGCAGTTTTCTTTCAATGGAAGGTGGTGGGGGTCGGCGAGTCTGCATTTTCTTTTGTAGCCTTGTGTATTATATTACTGTTTATTTAGGACAAACAGTAGTTTGCACTCTCAAATTCATGCAGGTGGCAAACTCTGTTGCCAAGTCAATCAAAATATAACAATGGTAATACAATACAACATTTTTACGTTTCTTTGAAAAGCCGAGATTTTATGGAGGCACATTCATAATATGCACAGTTATGCATGGTAACTTTATATTATGTACTAAAACCAGAAAATGAGGGTTTATATGCATTAAAAACGTCTGAATATGCTACATTACACCCAAAAAATCCAAAACATGCATTATGCATGAATTTTGCCATAAAAAGGCCGAAACATGCAAACATGCACGGAAAAAATATGGTTATTTTGAAACCATAAGTCATGTAATGAGTAACTACAAAGTTTGAGAAGTCTAACCAACGCATATAAAAACATGCATTTGCATGGAAATCCGGGCTCTAGTCATTACATAATAAGACACGTAGTTTAGGGGATAAATATGACTACATGTTTATGAATAGTATACATTCACGTACCGATACATATTTAAAAAACTGTAATTGACTTACGAACATACTATAAACACTTAGCATTGTTCGTTTCCTCCAGTTACACCATAAAGTGTCCCTGACATACTGCCAAGTTTTCCCGGATATCAACTCTAGGGATTCAGCAAGTGCAGAAACTTTTCAAACTTTTATTTTTTAGTTAACTCACTCGAAAATAGACCAAAAGAATAGACTTTTCTTCCCTGATTTTCTGGAGCACTGCAATCTTCTTCTCATAGTGGTAGCCATCTTACTTGTCGAACCGTCGCGCGAGATCTAGCGAGTGACGGGTGCGTCAAAAATGTTAGTGAAACAGAAACTCTGACCCCTTGTCAGCTGAACCGACAACACCCGTCAACCCGTCACTTGTCGCACCCGTCGCTTCGTGAAATAGGCCCCTGATTAATTCCGTGTCACCGTTATACGACAGGACAATGCAGATAAAATAAATACATAAAACATAACTTAAGCTGTTTATTGACTTATAATTGATTTTATTTTAGAGTAAATTTACAAAGCAAAAAATAAAACCTGATCGGCCGGGCCCCCTTTTGGGACCCGGGCCCCGGGGCTGCAGCCCCGGCTGCCCCTCCCTCTTGTCGGGCCTGTATGCATCTACTGCATCTATGCTTTATACACCATAAGCCTTCATGTCTTGCTTCCATCACTACTCTTTATGAGTCCTGTGGTTGTGATTCTACATGCTATGAGATCCCTAATTTCCTCTTGTCTATTGCAACCTCTCCTTTAACTTCAGAAAGGGCATGTTCAATTCAGCTTTTGATCAGTAGCTAAAAAGATTCTTAGTTTTCCAGAGATATTTTGATATTTCATGTGTGTGGGTTTTTCTATTGAAGTATTTACAGTCAGGACCCTATTTGCACATTCTACTATATTGTGTATTAATAAGTTAAATGTAGTGGATATATAAATTAATTTTTTTCAGCTCTACTCATTGGTTTTGCACTACTGGGAGAACGCAGCTTCATAAGTAAGTACCAAAACATATAAGTTAGAAATTGTTGAGAACCAACTGTAATTAGTTCCATCCATCATGTCTCTATAGTAACTGTTTCTAGAACCTGAGCTAAAAAAAATTTTCATTCTAGCTTTTCTCATTTTCTATCTCAAGTAATTCAGGAAATATTTCTTTGAGTTGTTTAACAATATTTGTTGAACAACTGAATTATTTTTGTCATTATTTATAGCCTTTCTATTGCTTAAACTTGTAACTTAATTGTAATCCTATATACAGACTGCAGTAGCAATCCTGATTATATTAATTAGGTCTTTCTCTAATCAGGATTTTCATCTCTGACTATAGGCCTACACACTGCAGAAGGATAGTTATGTTCTGAATGTAGGTTATGTTGTGCTAATAAATAATTAGAATGCAAATAATAATGCTTCTGTATGATCATATTTTACAAATCGTCGTTTTGTTTGAATAATTGATGATGTATTATGGACTTGATGGACTTGATTATCACACAGCAAATTGTACATCATAGGACTATCACTTTACATAAAAGGAAAGCTTTTAGACCTAGAATAAGACAGTTTCCATCATTGTGTTCTCTCCATACTACCATCAGTGTAATGAAACATTTTTCAGATAACTAATCAGAGATTGACTAACACACTATACAAGGTCTGTTAGATAAGTATCCGACCTTATTTTTCTTCTCAGAAACCTGACGGATTTGAATCAAGCCCGCTTGCATGAGCCGACCTTCAACCTTCGTGCGCATGTGTGAATTTTTTCCCGCCTGTAGATAGCGTCTGTTGCTGGCAAGCAGCATTTGAGTGAGGTAGTGTATAGTGCTCTCGTCGTTGCAAGGAAAATAATGATTGTGACGACTGGAATTTGGTTTCCAGGTCATACCCGTACACCAGGACTCGTCACCACTCATTAAGGTGATCATAAAGTCGGGGACACTATTTGTGGACTCAAGCATGTCATGTGAGACTTCAACACGAAGTTGCTTTTGCTCCGCCGTCAGCAGCATTGGCATTGAATTTCGCCGCCACTCTCTTCATGGCCAAATCTTCGGTCATAGTTAATGGGCCGAAAAAGTAATGATGCCCACCTCTTCCGAAATTTCTCGGATGCTCACACGACAGTCCCACATCACCACAGCATTCACTTTGGCAATGACCTGGTCATTTCGGCATGTTCATGGGCGACCGGAGCGTGGCTCGCTCACCACCGATGTTCGGCCGTCTTTAAACCGGTTGTACCACTCCTTAATCTGTGTGATGGCCATAGCATCATCGCCGAAAGCCGTCTGAATTTTCCAAATGGTTTCCACTTGGCTGTTGCCTAGTTTCAGACAAATAGCGCTGCTCCAGTCATTCCGTTATTTTCCTTGCAACGACGAGAGCACTATACACTACCTCACTCGAATGCTGCTTGCCAGCAACAGACGCTATCTACAGGCGGGAAAAAACTCACACATGCGCAAGAAGGTTCAAGGTCGGCTCATGCAAGCGGGCTTGATTCAAATCCATCAGGTTTCCGAGAAAAAAAAAAAAGGTCGGATACTTATCTAACAGACCTCGTATACTTCACTTACCAATTATTTTGGTAGTACGCGTTTCGCAGGTCACGCCTGCATGGTCACCTACATGTCAACTGTGTAAGTTCCACCAGCAGTAATTTGCATTTGTTACATTTTCAGATTTTTAAGTCTTTCTTGTTCTCTCTCTATTAAATGCTGTAGTTATTTATGTGTTTTGTCTCATATTTTATTTAGTTAATTGTAATTTTGAATAGTAACAAAGCATATCAATAGATTTACCAATATGCCAACATTATGTAATGGTAACCTTAAACCGACATTAGCTACAAACAGAATAATCTCAATCTGCGATAGAGATTACACTAATCTTGTTTGAAAACTGAAAATCGTGATTAATGTAATTCACTAATATGTAGGCTACACTATGAAAATCCTGCCGTTTGACACTTTAGTTAAAGTAAATGCCATTACCTAGCCTACATGCACAGAGTAATGCTGGTAACATACACAGCAAATTTCCAATACAATATAACCAAGACGTACATAACTATGGAACAAAGCACAAATAGAACATAATATAACTTACATATTCTAAAAGATATTTAAAAGTCAAAAAAAGATCATAAGAATTATGCTTAAAAGTTCCCAATGGCACTCCAAGCAGACCTTTGTTTGATAAACTTAACAAACTACCAGTCCCAAGTCTGTACATCCTGGAAACTACTTGTTTTGTTCATAAAAATATACAAGAATTTACAAGGAACTCACAATACTACACATACGAAATCAGATCATCTAATTCTATACATATATATAAACAAAGAACAGCTAAAAACCTTAAAAGTGTAATACATCAAGGTGTAATATTAGGCTATATAATAAATTCAGCAGAGACATTTCTCATCTAAAGTACAATAGATTTAGAAGGGAAGTGACCATATATCTTATACAAATACTTTTCTGTAGCTGAAGCCATGTGTAGCTAATTTGTAGGTAGAATTAAATGTTTAAATATGTCAAAATTTCAAAGAGAAATGTAAATTATATACTTATTTATTTAGGGTATAACTGTATCTGTCTCCTTATCTGTATATAATGTAATGTGTATGGTCCTGATATAGGCTCTATAATGGGACTGTATTATATGTTTATTGACGAAGCCAAAAATTTGTAAAATTTATATGGTGAATAAATACATACAATACAATACAGTTACAACTATAATAACATATGGGACTAAGAGTTTAAAATATTACTTAATCAAAACATATAATGAACTACTGAAAGAATAAAAGAATGTATTAAATTACAAAAATTTAAATCACAAATATAGTAACAAACAGATATACAGTACTACAGTATTGATCACTATTATGCTGTCATTACCATGTAAGTAACTATGTTTCACTTTTCATTATCAGGTTCTTATGCCTGTTGCTCACGGTCAAATTGTTTCGTTAAATTTATTGTACAACAAATTTGAGCAAACGTTTAAACAAATCCACCTGGAATTAGAACATGACCTATATGCCGACGCGAATAACCAAACGTTTGCCAAAAGGCGAATTTGATCGTTAGCAATACCAATTTGTTGAAAAGTGATAGTTGTGCAATAGATTTAAAGAAAAATTTGACCGTGAGCAACAGGCATAATTTTAGCAAATAAGCTGTCAAAAGGCTGTCAAAAGCCAATCAGCGCAACGAACGTGAACAGCCCGCGCCCCGGGCGGTATTGTGGAGAACTTGCTGTCTGCAAGCCAAATGATTGCAAGTGCAGCCATTTTCCTTCCTCACATATTCTTCTTTTCCTAGCGTAGCAACTACATCAAAATAGCATGGGTATATACCTGTGTTGATATCATTATTCTGAACGGATTAGTATAAAAATCATGACGAGAACACGACTCGTTGCCATACAAAAACGAAATGAAAATTCGAAGCGGGATGGCATAGGAGCCGTATTTGTATATGCACGATTCACGCTTGCTACCATCATTTCTTCATAGCCTCGTGGCAGGATGCTAGACTGTGGTGCTAGAGGTCTCGGGTTCGATTTTTGGTGTAGTAATTTTTTTTTCTTTCATAATTATTTTAATATTTCAAAGCTTCACGCATTGTTTGCTTTCTTTTATATGAAAATTTCAAATACACAGGGCAAAGGAAAGAACAGGATGTGAAATTTATAAAATTACAATAATAATTATAAATAGCTAAAGTATTAATGTTCGGCAGATTTAAAGGACAACTTTAATAAAATCATGGCAAAAACCAAATATAAGGTGCATCGTCGCATGAGAAATAGCCCTCCCCCAGCGAAGCACTTCCTTTTATACCACGATCTAGTGAATTCTTCGAGGATAAACAGGCTGACAAACTGTTGGGTACAAGGCAAACCTGTGGGTACTCTCGAATTTTTTATATTTGGTACAAGGGGCACTCTCGAATTTTTAATATTAGGTACAAGGGACACACTCACAGTTTTAATATTTTTTACAAGGGGCACTTCCGCATTTTTAATATTTGGTATGGTCGGGAGTGTCGGCGACAATATACAAGGATAGTTTGTCGCCATGCTGCGCAGAGAAACAAAATGTGAATATCGAGCGGGCGGAGCTTAAACCGCACGTTATATTTGTCTTTCGTAAATATCATAACACTGAAATAAATTATTTATAAGTTTTGTAAATTATCTTAATAATGTGATCTTGTCCCATCCCAATTAATCTGGATAATTGTTGTCTTTTAATGTAAACGATACAACAAACTACCATTTGCAGCAGAGTATGAGTGGGTAAAAATTTAGAGTACAGGAGTCTACCACTAGGTGGCAGGGTAATACTACGATGTTGCGAAATTTAGTACACAGAGGGAGAATCATTTGCTAGTATGCATTTGATGACTCATTTTACCGTTAGCAAAGGTGGATTTGTTTAAACGTTTGCTTAAATTTGTTGTACAATAAATTTAACGAAACAATTTGACCGTGAGCAACAGGCATTAGAACATGACCTATATGCCGACGCGAATAACCAAATATTTGCCAAAAGGCGAATTTGATCATTAGCAATACCAATTTGTTGAAAAGTGATAGTTGTGCAATACATTTAAAGAAAAATTTGACCGTGAGCAACAGGCATTGTCATTTGTTTTATACCCACTATGTAATTTTCTTTTTTTCTACATTTATAAGTTATTTGTAATTGGAACTCAATAATTATGCACAATAATGAACATCATATTGTATACAGCCCCAAGGTGAGCTTTACTTGTTGGGGTTTTCTTACATTCAAGCAATCTTATTTATTTTTATTCTTATTTTTTGCCTAAAACTATAATATGTATGTTTTTTTTTATGTAATGTTCAAAATGAAATTTTAGTATGACTGAACTGACCCCGAACACGAGCTATGCTCATACGGGGCAAATAATACTCTTTTCAAACTGTACTAATTGTGTTTATATTATTTTTACTTGTAATAATTTTGTATTAATTTGTATTTTCTAATTTGTAATTTGTAATAATTTGTAAAAAGAATTTTAAAAAAAATTAAAAAAGGTAATATAGATTAGGGTACTAATTGCAATAATCATTGGCAGTCTATATGAAATATAACTAATACTTGCTTTGTAGTTTAGCAATTACATAATTTCATTTCTTTACAGGCTAACAGAAAGTTTGGATGGAAACAAGAATCTCTTGCATTGAATAATGACAAATGTTTCTTAAAATATTATATTTCAGTTGGTAAGTGTAAATTAGATTTTTATGTGCAAGTAATGAGTCAAAACTGCTTTGTTTCAAAACATACCAGTATTTAAATTCTTTAAAATGACATAAAGAGGTAGTAAAATTAACTCTACCTAATAAATAATAAGTAAAGTAAAGTGATCCCTATACAGGCCATGGAGGCCCAGAGGTTTCCAGGAGGTTGAGGCTCCTAGATTTTGGACATTCGGCACATGAAGGTGGTAAGGTTGTCAGCCTTACACACCGGCCGCCTTTACCCCCCAGGATTGCACCTGGTACTCATTTCTGTTAGAGGATGAGTCAATCCCAGGGCCATAGTGCCACCAGAATGATTAGGCCAATTGAAAAATCTCAACGACCTCATCGGGAATCGAACCTGCGACCTTCTGGTTAGTAGTGCAGCACCTCAACCACTACACTAAGGCGCGCCCCACTTATTAAATAATACTAAACCAAATTATTAACAAGGATTTAAAAATACATCTAGTATGTGTTAGTGCTGGGCCTTTTACATCCTCAAAATTGCTATTTTGATGTACCGCTATGTAATATCATTTAGATGGTTTCTAGGATGTAGTAAACAAATTAAATACAGAGAGAGAACTTTGTATTTGCACTTAAATTAGTCTTTATAACATTGGTTATTACCTAACATTCTCAAATTTTATTTTTCAGTTTTTAATATTTACATGTTTTATGTGTAATTCAACTATTCAGAGCAGAATATATTTTCTGATTTCTTTTGTTAAATATGGTTATGGATATAAAACAAAAATGAGTTTTCACTACAAAAGTAAGCCTAATAATATACAAGGGTTACGATAATGCAGGCCAGACAAAAATTTTAAAACATACAATTGGATGTCCACTGAGATGTCAAAGTTCAGCAGTTTTTGATGGTTCTTTTGAATAAATATTTTCTCCCAGATACCTGCTCATGAGAATTGTTTTAGTAGTTCCATTTCAAAGCTTTCTTCCCAGAAATGGGTAGCTAAATCTGACTTTCCAGTTTGATTATTTGTAGTAATGATACTTCTAAAGTGTTCCTTTCACCTTGTGTTCGTATTCTTCTTGGTTTGGCTTTATGTAACATTTTTCACAATCTATGCAGCTGATTTTGTATACTCCAGATTTATTATAAAGAGGTTCCTTACTTTCATGGTTGTTTTTATTAGAATTTTAACATTGAATTTATTCTGAGGTGCAAGTTTGATGTAGAATTCATTGAAAACCTTTGGAAACCTATTGTTATTACAAATGGATTTATTCCTCTAGTTGAACTTGTAAATCACATAAATATACACGTATATATATATGGCATTTACAGTCCTTTGAGGTAGTAGGAACACCAAAATTAAAGAAGCCATTGTGTGGGATATGTGTTTGAATATGTGAAAATATTGGGAAACAGTGAGATAGATGTGAGATTGGAAGATTCTCTCATGGTGAGGCAGCATATGGTGGATTCTGTGGGAGACTATTTCAGAGGACTGTAGATGTCATGCATATGTGTAGTTATGTGTATGTAATTTAAGTGTGATGATTAGATGAATAAACACATTCGCAACGAATGACTGATATTACGTTCTTTTAAAATCTTTTTCCCTGTTCAGATACAAATCTCCATTCATTCAAAATCCATGCATTAAATCTTAGCATATATCATATGTCACCTTCTAATGATATTGTATATAATAATAACATGTATATAATAAATATATAATGATATTGATAATGATATAATGATACAGTAAACTCTCAATAAACTGGACTAAAGTGGGCGGGGTCTGTCCGAGTTATGAAATATCCGGCTTATGGAGAGTAAATTAGGAAATGGTATTTAAGTAATGAAATTTCGTGTTTAAGCTGAAATAACAAAACATATGAGGCAGAAAATAATATTAAAACTTACAATTGGAACAAAAAAGAATAACACTTCAGTTCTATATTGAAATTTCTAGTCAGAGCCTGAAATACACACTGTTACATTATTAGTACATTATTATGATTGATGTGGCACTGTGAACTTATTTTTCTGAAAAGATTTAGGCCGAAAGAAACTGTAAATGTTCTTCTGTGTACACATTGTTGCTTTTGAATAATTACTTCTCTTGCAGTTCTGATGAGGCCGTAGAATGGCTGTAGATCTAGGTCTGGATCGCCAAGAATCTGTCCGAGTTATCCAAAGTCCGGCATATTGAGGTTCGAATTACCGAGAGTTCACTGTATTTAGAACTTTATATATATATACACACATATACATATAGGCTATCTTCCTCAAAAAACTGTTATATTGTGCTTTTTCTATGATGGATCTGTCCCTTCATTGTGTAATTGTCATATTGTACGTGTTTCTTGTTTTTCTTTTTTTTATGTTTTTAGTTTTAGTATTAGTTTAAATATTTTTATGTTACTTCAAATATTTGATATTGGTATTGTAAAACTGGTGTACTAGTATAAGAGAATATTGTAATTGGGCATGAGCCTGTTATATTCTCAACATATTATTTATAATAATATTGCATATTTTAAAATTTTCTATCTGATCTGCATTATTGTGGGGGGAAAAATAGTTGACATTACACTAGTGGTAATCTTTGCAAATTTCTTATATAAGAATTAATTATAGCCAAACAATTTTTATATTTCAGGTCCTGAGTCTCCTCCCCCGTCTTTCCATGGCTCTAAGAGAATGATTCACACATGTCAGCCACAGGAGTTGCATTGTTATATTACATTTCAATTAATGCACTTAATAAAGCACAACTGGCAGGGATCACAAAAATTTTTTAATAACAAATAATATTCCAAACTACTTTCAATCTTGAAAATACACCTTTTTTCTTAGCTATCTTCTCATGCTCACTTCAGATTTACTATTTTTTAAATAGAGAGAACTATAATTTGTTTGAATAAGGAAAAAAGGGGCAATTAGGTTATCTCTTGATAGCTGAACAATGGCTTGCAAACTATGATATATTCATTATTGAACCTTTGAAAGAAATTTAAATATAATCAGTATTGTACCGGTAAAGTAATTTAATTACATGTTGAATGCACATTACTGCCTAGTTACTCATTTATGTTTTCATCGTCTATGTCCTCACAAATTAACAAAGACACCTTTTGTTTTGAAAAGTTGTGATGGAACTTTCACAGTGAATTTATAACATTTTATTTTAAAATAATGTGAAATGACTAACACACTTAATTACTCCACTTACCAAATTTTTGGTAGAACACGTTTTGCATACCTTCGCATGCATTGCCTCTTTTGACAAGTAGTTGAGGATGCATGTGAAGGCATGCAAAACATGTTCTACCAAAAATTTGGTAAACTTAAGTGGAGTAATTAAATGTTAGTCAATTCACATTATTTTTTAAATAAAACCTTTTGTTTTCCTTTTTAAAGCTATTGAAGCATAATGGATTTGTTCAATGAAGAAAGCAATGTGCCATGTTTTATTTTATTTCTTCCTGCAATACCTGCAGGTTACCGATGACAAAGAGTACCAACAACAATGGATATATGTATGCAGTAAAAAAAACGGATTAAATTAAAAATGAAGCTTAAATAATTAGGATATAAATAACAACTTAAAATCAGAGGTCATGGTCCACAGGTATGATTGTGAAAATTGGCAATAGACCCTCTCAGTGCCACCAGTGATATTTCTACAAGGATGGTTTTGTGCAGGCCAAACTTTTTGGAGAAGTCAAACATTAGTTTTGGGATGGTACCACATGCTCCAATCATTAATCCTGTCACTGTTATGGATGTTAGATGGTATTTATCCTTGTAATACTTAATGGTGGGTTCATAGATTCGTCTCTTCTGCTCATTCACTTTCTAAAAGCTGTTAAAAGGGTTGGGGCAATGTTTCTGAGCATTGAGTAATTCTGTCAATAAGTTTTGTTAGTAACATAATAGCCTATGTACCAAACAAAAGTTTAAAAAAAGATTTGCAGATTTGAGCAAACTTAAAAAAATGTAATATCTAAAATGAGGTTTGTGTGGGTTAGAACTATCTTCCCCCGATCCCTTCAAATTGAAATGTAAATAGGAATCCAGTTTCCAGTGTTTGACGTAGTCTCTTAAAATCAATGTTTAACATTTGAAAGGCTCTGTAGCCTTAACGACTGTACATTGAGGCTTCACCTCAGCACAATGTAGAAGTGACAGGTGTGTTAACTTCTAAAGAAAAGGGAAGATTTTTAATTTGTATCTATTGATTTATCGCATGATACTTGGATGGCAAAAGGATTGGTGAAGAGACACCAACTTATTGTAATCCATCTTGTGATTAATTGAACAAACTCTTGAAACAGCATGAGCAACCATATTATTGCTGCAAGGTCTATATCGTAGGAATAAGGGGATAATTCTATAAGGCTAGTACATTATCTTCTTATTTTTAGTTTTTCCAGAATGCTTAGAATCAAACATGAAGGTCACGGAGCCCTGATCTACAGTGTGTCCCACGCAAGAGTTGGCCAATGACGCGGGTTCCTGCGGCGCGGCGGGCACTGGTCCAACTCCCAAGCGAGCGATCGGGTGAAATATCTACGCTAATGAAGCCGCGATCGGTGTTATGATTCATGTTCTCACATTTACAGTTGGAATTACAATGAAAATAACCACGTACCTCATCATAAGAGATGTTGGAAATGTCCTCCTCTTGCATCCACACAACACTGGAACCTTTTTAAGAAATTTTCTTTCACGCACATAAGTTCAGCTTCCGAGATAGAATTAATTTCTCTTCTGATATTGTCTTTAAGTTCTTCTAATGTATGTGGGTTTGATCTAATTTCTGTTCAGTAAGTACGCGCCGCTTGGTTCCTCGTTTACTATCGAGAATCGAACCCGTTTCCCGAAGTTTGCTTACAAGTTTCGCACGACTTCTCTGCTTGGAGGACGTACACCTGGGAATTTTGCTAAAAACCGACGTCTTGCGTCCTTGCAAGATGATGTAATCACATACGAATTGTACATAAATATCCTTTGTTCTATTGTATACGTAGGCCTATGTCGTCGCAACAACACATGACACTAGCTGAAGGAATACTGACCTGCTTTGACACAGTCAAGGTCGTGGAAGTTCAACGACACACGTGCCAGATAAATTACATATGTTTTCCTTTGTGAGAACCTGAACCATTACACCAACAGCGGGCTTTATTAGCGTAGATATTTCACCCATTTCCTTTGTAATGTACGGGAAGTTGACCTGTACACTTTATTCTTCAAGTTTCTCCATAAATAATATTCACATACTGTTAGAAGAACTTAAAGACAATATCACATAGGCCTATCACAAGAGAAATGAACTCTGTCTCGGAAGCTGAACTTATGCGCGTGAAACAAAATTTCCTAAAATGGTGTCAGTGTTGTGTGGATGCAAGAGGAGAACATTTCCAGCATCTCTTATGATGAGGTACGTGGTTGTTTTCATTGTAATTCCAACTGTAAATGTGAGAACATGAATCATAACACCGATTGCGGCTTCATTAGCGTAGATATTTCACCCGATCGCTCGGGAGTTGGAGCTGTGCCCGCCGCGCCGCAGGAACCCGCGTCATTGGCCAACTCTTGCGTGGGACACACTGAATAATGAGTCTGAAATGCTGGCCCATAAGGAAGTGCCTTCATTTTCAGAAAGATTCAACAATGACATTGACCTTTTATCTGCAGAAGGGTGTCAGTGCTCTGAAGCTGAGAATGTTCTTGATAAAAATGTCACAGGATGGTTGTTTTGGGAGGAGATAGCACTAATACTAGAATCAGCCTTAACAGTGAAAGGAGCCTCATTATCAATATAGTCCAGGCACTTTGTGTGTGAATGTGTGCAAAATTGCAACAGAAGCTTTTTAAAAGTTTTATAATAAGAAATTATTTCTTAATAACTAGAACCTGGATTTTTAGGTTTTTATAAACCCTATTATTAAATTATTTTATTTTAGTTTTTTTGCGTATGATTTTTTGCTTATGAGGGAGTTTTTTAAGTTGCTTTAGTAAGTACACATTACAACAAATTAATTAATTAATCTTACTTATACTTAAAATTTCTATCACTCTGATAAACAAAGCTATAAGAACACAATTTTAGAATTACCCTTGTAATTTCCAACTGCCCTGTACAAACTCAACAAAATATTTTCCAATAATGAATCAACCAATTTTTAGAATACTTTACTTTTGATGTCTTGCTGGAGCAAACATCTATATATATATAGGCTATATATAAGCAGCTTTGTCCTGACTGAATGAATAAATGAATGACTGACTGACAGAGAATCAAAGTAGACCTAAACTATAATAGGTAGAAACTTGGAATTTTGATAGTAGCCTACCTTTGTTTCATAATGTAACT
Organism: Ectobius pallidus; assembly: GCA_964059195.1. Taxonomy (NCBI): domain Eukaryota; kingdom Metazoa; phylum Arthropoda; class Insecta; order Blattodea; family Ectobiidae; genus Ectobius; species Ectobius pallidus. The sequence continues at coordinate 63,361,723 of CAXKWD010000007.1, read as the reverse complement.
ATACACTAAGAAAGGATTATGCAAAATTTTGATTTACGAGGGTTGGTCAATAAGTAAGGTCTCCAACACTCTAGCCCAAGCTGACAACGTCAGTCGAGAGGGTTGGCACCACTGCCATGTCCCGTTATCTCCCCTCTTTCAAATGAGCCATTGCTGCAGCCGCTGAACCTTTTAGTGTCCGAGATAGAGTTGTTTGAAATGGACCTCCCATTTGTCCCCACCGAGTGCGGCCTCCACGAACCCATCGTGCACAAACCTTATGGAACATCAATTTGTCACTCAAAATGGTCTGTATGGAACCCTTAAACTGTCAGGAAACAATAAACAAAGTTCACGAGTAGTGACGCGTTGATCTTGTCGCACCAATTCATCAACTTTTGCCACCATATCATCTGTGACGGCTGTTGTTGGTCTCCCACTTCGCTCTTCATCATGAATATTTGATGGCCCTAATTAAACTCACGAACCCATTTCCGTACATTTTTATGTCCATACATCCCTCTCCATAAACTTCGCAAAGCTGTCTGTAAATTACAATCCGCAGAACTTTTTTTGCAGTAAGGATCCGTATGACTTGGCAGGGACAGAAATCGGGAGATCCATTTCAAACAGCTCTATCTTGGACACTAAAAGGTTCAGTGGCTGCAGCAATAGCTCATTTGAAAGAGGAAAGATATCGGGACATGGCAGTGGTAGAGGACGGACAGATTCGGAACGTCTATGGGGTGCTAGTCAGTAGACCTAGGAGTAGACCTAGTTTGCACGCGTTCTGTTCTGCCCTGCCCTGCCCTGCCCTGGTTGGTTGTGGTGGGGAAGCGCGACATTGTGTGCACATAGTCATTCACTGTTTAGACCTGTGTGTGAACGTTTGTTGTCAACCAGTGGAATCCGCCTAAGGAATATAATTATTATATTATATTAGCACGTGCCCGCTGCTTCACTCGCGATTATTTACTCAACTGCTAGATGTTTTATTTAACATAAAAATAATTAAAATATTATTTTTATTAACGCTCACGTTGTTTTTACAGAAATGGCAGGAATTACATAAACTTTATATATACTAGCTTAAAAGGCCCGGCGTCACCCGGGTTTTGTATTTTGTAATATGAATTAACTTATGGAGGACTATAGAAACTAATATTGGGAAGAACACAGTGAAGTCATCATATATAGGCCTATTATTAAGGCTATATTTCACACTTGAACTTCACTATTAAATATTTACCTAGGACTACGTAGTTTCAGTCACCCTTGTGACTATCTTCAGCTACATCTGAATTTTTGTTGGTAGCACTATTCTCTTGTACTACCAATCCTGACTGCTGTATGCCATCTCTTGGTGGTTGGATGTACCTTCTGATTAAGTTGTCTTCTGCAGGTATCTCGAAATTTAGTAATTTGTTTATTTTTTTTAATAAAAATATACAGGAAAGGCATATATAGGAAAGAAACCCATACAGACAACTATATAAAAGCAGACAGCCACAATCCAGTTCAACACAAACATGCAGTGATCAATAGCTTAGATCACAGACTGGTGAATGTTCCTCTAAGCCAAGAAGAATACACTAAGGAATACAACCACATAGTAAAAACTGCTAATAAGAATGGTTTTAGGAAATGCCTCATTGACAAAAAGATAACAAATTTTGGAAGGGAAAAAGATATACAACAACAGACCACATTAAAAAATGTGAATGAAAACAGTAAAATCAAATATAGAAAATTCACTTTCCATCCATGGGCACAAAAAAGATTCCAGAAAGTATTCTCCAATTTTAACATTACTTTGGCCCCCCAGAACAAATCCAATGTAAAAAACCTACTAAAACATAACCACAAGGACAGAGAACCAAACAACAAAAAATCAGGTATTTATGAAATAGAGTGTAAAGATTGTGATAAGGTTTATATTGGACAAACAAAAAGAGATATTGAAACCAGATACAAAGAACATTTCAGAAACATTAAATATGCACAGACAGATAAATCGGCAATAGCTGCTCATTTTTGGGAAGATGATCTTGAAATAGAACAAACTGTAAAGCTTCTAAAGCCAATAGAAACACCCCAAGAATTAACAGTCTGGGAAAAAAATTTATTCAAAAAAATAAACACAAATTACTAAATTTCGAGATACCTGCAGAAGACAACTTAATCAGAAGGTACATCCAACCACCAAGAGATGGCATCCAGCAGTCAGGATTGGTAGTACAAGAGAACAGTGCTACCAACAAAAATTCAGATGTAGCTGAAGATAGTCACAAGGGTGACTGAAACTACATAGTCCTAGGTAAATATTTAATAGTGAAGTTCAAGTATGAAATATAGCCTTAATAATATTTATGGAGGACTTTCGATTTTGAAACTCTAGGTCCTTATATAATATGTAGGCCTATGTAGAATTCGAAATGAGGAAGAACGACATATGACAATCAGATTATTCCCTCAGAAAACGCTAGATATAGCTTTTTATGGCTCATAGAGGATGTCGAATGTTGCATTCCATTGCTTCTACACACCATGCCTAGGAGGAGTGCAAATAAGAAGAAAAAGAAATTCCGGTTACATAATATTGTATTGTATTGATAGAAAATTGTATTTCTCACTCTCATATTACCATACAACCGTTTCGGGGCTGAAGTAAAAAAGAAATTCAATATCACTTTCATACTTTCCTTCCCAAAGACCTGGGACATAATATACTGCGCGCGTAGGACTTCTTTTAGATGCTTAGAGCCTCTGATAAACATCCCTAGGCCTATTTCTCAACTAATACAAAGCCTACATTTATGAGTGATGTATTAGTGGATAGGATTTGTTACCGACTTCCAATATAGCATACTCACTGCAACTAAGTTGTCCCTGTAATACGACCGCTTATTCTACATCAAAATGTGAAGTGAGAAAATGATGTTTTCCATGTCGAGGGTAGAGAAAGTTATGTGACTGCTTTATTTTCGTGGATATTATTCTTCAAGAATTATTTTCATATTTACATCGATAGTATCAGAATTTGTTAAAGCCCAGTATTATAATATAGTTTCCAAAGCCCTATGCGAACACCGTAAACAAAACTTTTGTTATGTAAACAATTGAAAGCAGAACTTTCTAACTCTGCCTCATTTCACATTTCCGACTTTTCCCGTGGATTTTTCAAAAATTTTCTTTCATACAAACCTTGTCCTGACAATTACAAACACAACAAAAAAAGAATCAGACAAATCGGTCGAGCTGTTCTCAAGTGATATTCATGTTGTGTCATAATTCATATGTTTCTGAAGGATCTGTGTGTAAAATTTCATAAAAACTAAACAAAGAATGTAGACGGGTATAGAGATTATATATTAGCGGTATAAAACAGCTAAGGGAAGGATAGTATTGTTGAATAGAATTTTCTCCTGATTCTATAGGATCTGGTTTTGTATGATCCTTCAAAGAATTTAAATTTGTATAGGGATTGGAAAATAGGGGTAGAGAAGAGCTAAGGTATGATCCTTTTCTGTTATTATTGCTGCCTTGAATTGTCTTTTGATTCTGCAGAATCTATTTAAAAATCTGCTAAAAATCTTTCGAAGCATTTAGACTTACCGTATATATAGATTATGTAATAGGGTAGAAAACTGTTCGAAGAATATAGATTTGTACAGAGATCACAACGTATGGGTAGAAAACAGCTAAGATGTGAACTGTTCTGTTATTCAAGTTACTTAAAATGTTCTTCTGATTCTACAGCATTCGTCTTTAAAATCTTGTAAAAATCTCTCAAAGTATCTAGATTTGAATAGAAATTATATAATATAGGTAGGCCTATACAACAACTAAAGGGTGATTTGATCTAATATTTTGTTGCGTAGAAAATATTTCTCATTCTAGAGGTTATGTTAGTATAATTTGATGAAAATCTGTTAAGGAATGTATCCTATATTTGTATAGCAATTACACCTTATAATAAGGGTAGAAAACAACTACGGGAATTTTTATATATTAATATTAATATGTACAATACTAATATTATTATTACCTTGTGTAGACTATTGTAGAGTATTAATTTGTATTAATATTGTAATCATAGCAATACATTTATATAAATAGGCCTAATCATTTTCTCCGGGTTATATGGGGTAAGTTATGTAGGTAATGATTGGTGAAACACGGCCAAAACTGTAGATCTGTATACAAATTATGTGACGACAGAGATAATATAGACCTAATAAACTAAGGGATGGTTTGTGAATTGCAGGGCAGGGAAACTTTCATGAGCAGCACAACGAAAAGAGGCGCAGGATCTTTAAAATCAGCGTCTCAACATCAAAAAAGGACACACATACGCACAAATTGCTTCACAATGCATTCCACATAAAACACACAATATTTCAAAGGATTTTTCCATGTATTTTTCATTAGAAAGTACCATCGTCTTGCCCTAACCATAACCCAATAGCATGCTCTTAAAGCCTCGGCAATTCACCGCCCATTTTAACTGTAATACGTTTTCTTGTTGATAAATTATATTAAAATATGAAAAGGGCGTAACAAGATATTAAACTAATAAGGCATTTGCTAAGGTAATTAGACATAAAAGTTACTAGCACAAAGGATCAAAAAATAAAATAAATAATTCAACAAATATCTAAATAAAAGTAGTGCAGATTTACAAGATTAGGACAAAGTTTAATTCATTCCTCTTCCCCAGCGGGTCAATCTTTCAGTATGGGTACAAGTAGCCAGTTAATATCCTTTATTATTGAGTTCACGAATAAAATATTTAAGGATATTTTCGTAATTGCTAGTAGGCCTATTTTATAGAACAAAAAAGACCTCTGTACCGTTCCGATAGCTTTAGCGCTGGAGTAATTACCACTCTATTACTCGTAAACCATTCAAAATATAAACGTGGTACTTGATGTATAATAAAATTCAAATATTTCCCTAAAGCTTACATGCTTGAATCATTTTCTGGTCACAGAAATTAACAAATTGTCGCATAGTCAAATATGCTTCTTCCTGAACAGTTCACGGTCGTCACAAATCAGTCTGACAACTGAAGCGCATGGAATAATTACCACTCAATTACTCGTAAACCATTCGATATATAGAGCTGGAACTTCATTTGTATTAAAATTCAATTATTTCACTAAAACTTTCTCGCTTGAAGTTTTTTCGGGACACAAAAATACAAAAAATTGTCGCATAGTGAAATTCGCTTCTCCCTCCATGAATTTTGTGTAACGGGTGATGTTTATAAAATAAAATAAAAACATTTGTGTCCGCTTTTTTAAGGCTCTGTTTTAACCTTCAGTAGGGCTGATGTGTGTAGATTATTCCTGCACAAATTTCACAGGAATGAATCCGACCAAGGGTTAATTAAAGGTTACGAGTTTAATCACGCGGTGTAAGAATTTTCTAGACTGAGTAAAAGCTGACTCCCAGTACCCTGTCTAGCCACCACATAGGCGTGGTGATAGCTAGTAGGTAACTCGCAACGAAGCTGCTAATAGGAATCACTCACAGACGTTACGGAAATGACTGAGCTCTACCAACTCTCTCGTCCGACGTTGTGAGCTTGGGCTAGAGTGTTGAAGACCTTACTTATTGACCAGCCCTCATAAATGCCAAAAATCAAGTTTTTTTTGAGGAGCTGAAATACCTTTTTACAAAGAATTAAGAGATAAAATAATAATATAATATAGCTTCCCTGTTCGAGGTTACCAGAAGATACAGCCCACCAAGATCAACCTGTTAAAGACAATTTTATGAATACATTATCTTACAGTTGTAAGACCAAATAAATTGCATATATGCATAACAATTGAGAAGGCTGAGAAAAATCACACTAATTGAAAATTAGAAAGATAATCAGAAAAAGAGAAGAAAAAACAAACCTCTTGGGTAGAGACAGCCATAACCATTATTAAAAGTTTATTGAAATTATATTATTAATACAGATGGTTGTGGACTTTTGTTAAGGAACTGTGCAAGATTTGTAAAGACATGTTCACTAGAATATTTGTGTGAAACCCAAAGTGCCTGAAGATACCCACTGAAAATTGCGTAGCAGTATCTCGAGCATCATAGAGTAGGCCAATAACTTCCCATTGATGGATGTTATATTTGTCGGCAAAATGACCATAACAAGATTCATAGTGTTGTTGTTTTTCTCTATTCACCTCTGTAGCTTGCTTATCTCCTTTCTCAAATCTTACTGTTTGATCGATTTGATCGATACTGTTGGATCGATACTGTTGTTGTTTGGTTTATTGAGGACTATAATGTCAGCTCTTTTTGTAGACCCAGCGCTGGAGATACAGTGAACCTCTTTGAAGACTTCATACCTATGGGTTTCTCGAAAACAGTTAGCAATTTTGTTTCTAACTTTATTGTGGTTATTGATCCTAAAGAAGCTCCCCTAGTAGTCCAGTCATTTGGTGCTCAAAAAGGGGGTTACCTGGAAAGTTTTCCGGGAGTTTTGAAAATTGGTGATTTTATAGATTTCAACGTGCTCTTTTCGAATTTCACTTTGCTACCTTGTATCTTTGCCGCTCGCACCGCCATATTCAAAAAATGGCGTGCAAAAACAGTTTTTTCACAATATCTACTTTACGACTCATTTTACGATGAAAATAGTTATGTAATAAATTAAACTAGAGAAAATTTCCTATAATTTATGTCGTAACTATTTTTTTTTGTAAAATGGGTAGTTTCAGCGTACGAGCGCCGTAAAGTCTACTCCGACACGCGTTTTGGCCAAAGCCACGGAAGATGCGGATACGCTAATAACAATCAATACGGCAATCAACACTTCATCTACATTTGATTCCGTAATAGTTGTTGGCAAAGATGTAGATCATATTATTTTGACGGCTCTATCTATGCGTTCAGAGACACACACACATATATTAGTCCAGTCAAATTATCACAAAAAAAGTCATGTGGATGCAAAATTTAGGGTAGAGCTAATTTTTTTATATGATGTCTGGGATGGTTTTGAGAGTAATTTCTGACATTTTGCCAACAAAATTTTTTGCCGCCGGAGCCGCCATCTTGAAAAAACTTCAAAATTTTCTATTTTATTTCTGTTTTTGCCCATTATCTGCCAAAATACGCACCTGACAAAATATTTTATTATTTATCCTAAAAGTGAACTAAATTTGACACAGTTTGATATCAAATTGAGTTTTCTACCATGAATAGTTTCGGAAATACAGCTCTCCGAATTTCAGCAACATTTTGCAAAAAATTAAAAAATCTGAATTTTCAACTAGTTTTTGCTCGCTATCATCTAAATGACCAAACCTTGAGTAAAATTTCGAAGGATAACTTTTAAAGTAGAGTAAATTTGCAACAAGTTGAGTATTTAATGTTTTCATACCTATTATAGGTCACCAGATACAGAGGTATCTACAACTCCTTACATTTCAGAAAACTTATCGAAGGTACGAAAGTCTAGTTTTGCCTAGGATATTCTAAATGGCGTTTATCAGTAAAAAACCTGTGCTGTCTTATAGTTAAGTTTTACATTGTAATTAACAACCAAAACAGTATTTCCAACAATTTATAATGATAAAAGACTAAAAAAACAATGTAAAAAGAAAATAAGAAAAGTTGGTGTAGGTACAGCATTTTGATTTGGAGAGAACGGCGTTTTATTTTAGAAGAACACTTTTGCAGTGTCCTCTGAAAAAAATTACTTCCTATAGCATATACAGTTGTCCCAAAATGGAAACATGTTATCGGAGGAATAGCGCTAAGAGGCTCTTTGTCACTGCTCCGCATACCGTTCTCTCCGGATACATCTGTTTTTATGTGTTTGTACCAGGCAACCTTAGGCATTTTGAAATATTTGCAGACAAATTATGACTCAAAGGTTTCAGTTATCTTCGATGGTTATCCTTCTGACGCTAATCAAACAAGCACAAAGAATTGTGAGACTCCGACGGGCTACGAGTCCATCTCCTGATGTCGTCTTTGATAGAACTACTGTTTTGAAAAGTTCACAAGAAACTTTTCTCACCAATGAAAACAACAAGAGGCGCTTCGTAGAATTGGCAAAAGCTGGAATAGGCTGTTAAAGATGCAGATGTCTTGATTGTTAGCACTGCCTTCTCAAAAGCATCTCAATACGACACTGTCTTTGTAGTTGGGGAGGACATAGACCTTCTTATTTCCTCACTACATTACCATCCCCTCATATAAAGAATACATATATCCAAAAGTACGGAAGAAGCAAAGCTGCAGACATCTTCTAATCAAGGCAGTCATTTCGCCACAGCTTCTCCAACATGCTGCTGTTAATCCATGCTTTCAGTGGTTGTGACACAACATCTGCAGTTTTTGGCCACGGGAAAACCCACTTCTGTTCGCCGATTTTGAAACATCCTGAACTAGAAGAGGAGGCTAATGTAATTCTGAACCCTCAAGCTACATCAGGAGAAGTGGCTGAAGTGGGCCAACATTTTTTGGGTCACTTATGTGGAGGAGACCCTGCTACACAAACACTTGACGAACTTCGGCACGGAATATTTGTAAAAGCTGCAGGAAGAATGAAATTTAACTTAGCGAACTTGCCCCCAACCAGTGATGCGGCTCAACTTCATGCCATGCGAACATACCACCAAGTTCAGGCATGGCTCAGTGAATACAAAGACCCTTTGAAGTGGGGCTGGGTGAACACACCAAGAGGCCTCTTTCCCCTTAAAGCCAAGAAGTAACCAGCTCCAGAATCAATTCTGAAAAGTATTTCCTGTACCTGCAAGAAGGGGTGTTTAAACACTTGTGGGTGTCGTAAAGCTGGATTAAAGAGCACAACGATATGCAAACATTGCAATGGGCAGTCGTGTGACTAATAGTCCTGTCCTCCGACAGTGAGGACACTCCTGATGAGCCAATTAATTCGTTTTTGGATGAAGACGCTGAAGAGTACTTTATCAACACTGGCTAGATTGTGAACATCATGGACGAAATAGCAGACGTCAACTGCCCAAGTCCCTCTAAGTGCCGAAGACTATGAACAAACAAGTTATTCAATGCAATGTTTCAACAGAACTCCAGCTAAATAAAATCTTTTTGTATATAAATAAATGTTCTGTGCCGTTATTGCTTCTAACTTGTACGCACATGCATTTATTCAATCGTTGCTGTATATATATTTATAAACCTCTGTATTTTGTGACCTGAAAGAGGTAGGATAAGTTTAAAGTACTCAGTGCAATGTTTCACCAGAACTCTAGCTAAATAAAATCTTTTTGTATAAAAATGAATGTTCTGTGCCGTTATTGCTCCTAACTTGTACGCACATGCATTTATTCAATCGTTGCTGTATATATATTTTTAAACCTCTGTATTTTGTGACCTGAAAGAGGTAGGATAAGTTTAAAGTACTCGACAAGTTTCAAATTACCTCTAGTTTAAGTTTCCATATGGAGTTTTACTATAGGTTTGGACATTTAGAAGATAGCGAGCAAAAACTAGTTGAAAATTCAGATTTTTTTATTTTTTGCAAAATGTTGCTGAAATTCGGAGAGCTGTATTTCCGAAACTTTTCATGGTAGAAAGCTCACTTTGATCTCAAACTGTAGAAAATTTAGTCTACTTTGGGATGGGTAATAAAACATTTTTGTCAGGTGCGTATTTTGGCAGATAATGGGCAAACACAGAAATAAAATAGAAAATTTTGAAGTTTTTTCAAGATGGCGGCTCCGGCGGCAAAAAATTTTGTTGGCAAAATGTCAGAAATTACTCTCAAAACCATCCCAGACATCATATAAAAAAATTAGCTCTACCCTAAATTTTGCATCCACTTTTGACAATTCGATTGGACTATATTATATAGGCCTATATATAACCAGGAAAAGGGAAAATTTCGCAACGAATATATTCAACAAAAATAAAACAGCCGCAGATAACATAATATTATTTCTGCACGCCTTCAGTGGCTGTATACAACATCAGCACTCTTTAAACAAAGAAAAGTAAAATGTGCTAATGTATTTAAAAAAAAACAGAATTAAACGAGCTTGTCCAGGTATTCAAAAACCAACATGCAGATCCAAAGATCATTGCTGAAGCTTCCTCCTTGCATTGTATGGTTACAGTGCAGTGAAAAGTGTGTCGTTAAACAACTATAGATATACATGCTTCACAAAATCAGCGTATGAAAATAAATTTAATATTGCATCGCTGCCACCGACGGAAGCAGTAGCACGACAACATTTATTCCAAACCTATCACCAGGTTTAGCAGTGGTATGGAGTTGAATATATTCGTTGCGAAATTTTTCCTATTCCTGGTTTGAGATTATATAGGCTATGTTTGAACGCGTAGATAGAGCCGTCAAAAGAAGATCTACATCTTCGCTGATAACTATTACGGAATCAAATGTAGATGAAATGCTGATTGCCGTATTGATTATGTCAGCCTAGAAAAAAGACGAAAATTTCTGCGGTAAAAACGAAAATAGGTGTGTTTGATTAAATTCGCTGTGCTAAATTCGAAAATGCATTTCGTTTTTCTCTATCACATCTGGTTAATTGACATTTGTGAAAAATATTTTGACATTTTGTATAATAAAATAACTGTATGCAGCTTTGATGCTGAATTTGGAAACTTTTTCCTTTGCGGTAAGTGGTGTGATAGGTGATCTTAACCAATTTTGGGTCACTGAACATGAATCCGTTGACCGTTTCTACGTAACACGTCATGTTTTCTTGCAATAGGTACTTCACAACGAGAGATATAAGTTATTGCTTAGACTAACTTACATGATAAAAAATACTTTAAAATTAGGATAATTTTGATAATATTTTTCGGGGAAAAATCAAATAATATTTTCAAACAGTCCAAGACGTATGTATTCCAGTATTTTTTGTGAGTGCAGGCCAAATAAATTTATTTTTGCCAAATCATCTGATGCCGTACAAATGCTCAGTGACAAAAAAATCGAAGTTTGTTTGGAGGGGGAAATATTAAAGATTTGTACTTTTGGGAATTTTTACATTGGTTATAAGCTAATATCTATAAAATATATTTTAGTTGAGCAAATGGTATCTTAATTATCTTATTACATTGATCGAGCTGAACGATTTTGAACATGTATTTTAACAAATATAAAATCTATAAGTTTGCCAAATTTCAAGTTTCTAGCTCATCTGGAAGTGAATAAACATCAATGTTAATAAGTCGTAGATGTGAATGATGTCACGGCTATCCAGCAAGTTTTTCTATACTTATGGGGCAGCTAGAAACACCAAATTTAGCACACTTATGACTGTTGTCGAGGCGATGGGCTTACCACCTGTCCCTCTACCCTCTCTCGGAAAATAAGTATCAAAATTAGTATAGGTAATGAATCTTCCACTTGGAGGCCCCTTCGCCCCACCTGGGGATCATAGGGTTACAGATACTGATACAGATATGACTGTTGTATGTGCCCAAATACCTACCAAATTGTATGATTCTATCTTTCATACCATGTGCCAATATTACATAATGTGAGAAAAATATACAGAATTTATTTAAAATAAAAAAATCTAACTCAATCTAAGGGATAACCGATCAAGATACGTCAAAAAGTCATAAGACCAAACTTGTAGATCTCTAAAAATCTGTTACTGCTTCTGCAACAGATTTTTTTATACGACTTACCGTTTAGCTACTATAAGCCCCAAAAAAGTCTACACAGACCTTAAAATTGCGCCCGCCATAACAGCAAACACGAAAACTAGATGTGAAACAACAAAAATAATGACATTTTTGAAATCAGGAGACCTTATTTAGTTAAAATCGCTCATTAAATGATTTACCGCAAAATTATGCAGGTAGTGGCGTATCAGCATCTTCCGTGGCTTTGGCCAAAACGCGTGTCGGAGTAGACTTCGCGGCGCTCGTACGCTGAAACTATTCATTTTACAAAAAAAATCGTTACAACATAAATTATAGGAAATTTTCTCTAGTTTAATTTATTACATAACTATTATCATCGTAAAATGAGTCGGAAAGGAGATATTGTGAAGAAACTGTTTTTGGGCGCCATTTTTCCAATATGGCGGCGCGAGCGGCAAAGATACGAGGTAGCAAAGTGAAAATTCGAAAAGAGCACGTCTAAATCTATTGAATCACAAATTTTCAAAACTCCTGGAAAACTTTCCAGGTAAAACTACCAAATGACTGGACTATAGACAATAGTAGCCAAGCACATGGGAAAGGGTTTCTATCTCATTGCAGTGTCTGCAATGGACTGTCTGACTACTTCTGCCCGGGATGCTTCAAACAGGTTGGTTGGAATTCATTTTAATGGTATTTGTCCACTGTGATGATGAAAGTCAACTTCCGGTTGAGATCCACGAATTGCATTTTTTCCAATCAGAGAAAATAGAGATACGTTGTCCCTTGTGTGGACTAAGTCTGCCTCTCTTAATGAATGAGACTATACCTGGCTCTCCAAATATTTCTATCAGTTCCTTATTGGTTCTACTTCTGAACTGACCATTTTCAAAATGGGGACCATATATCTTAGGTGTAGAGAAACAGGATAATATACTCTTCCATCGACATGAATTTGAAAACTGTACAAGTTTTAAATGTTTAGGCACACTGGTAAAAAATGATAATGAAATAACATCAGACATAAAAACAAGAATAATTGCTGGGAATAGGTGCCTTTTTGGACTTGGAAAACTGTTGAAATTTAAGGTGTTATCTAGATTTGCACAGAAAATTATTTATAAAATCATCATAAGGCCAGTAGTTGTGTATGCTAGTGAAGCTTGGGTACTAACAATGAGCAATGAAAATTATTAGCGATTTGGGAGATAATAATAATAATCTTTATTGTCTTTCGACCTTAATTACAAGGTATTACAAGGTATTATGGTAACTTCAACATCTTCTCGTGTTGGGATTGAGCTTCTTCATCATCCTGACCATCCTCAACATATGTCCACTTCTTTCCTTCATTTCCTTCATTTCCATTGCTCCCATTGTTCAGGGTTTCACTAAAATATTCTAACCATCTACGGTATCTAGTTCTTCCTTTGGACATGCTTACCTTTAATAATGTTTACACTATTCTTAAAGCCAGTCTTTATTTGTTTTATTTCTTTATAGAAATTCCTTGTTTTTTGGGTTTTATACAGGTTATGTATTTCTTTCAATTTCTCTGACTCATATTATCTCTTTTTCTTTCTGCATATTTTCTTTGCCATATTCCTATTCCTTCTGATGTTATCCTAGTACTCCTTTGTAACATTCTCATGCATGCATGATTTCTTTCTTCTACAGCTTGCTTACATTCCCCATCATACCATTCATTTCTCACGTCCATCTGCTTCCATCCTAAGACTTCTTCTGCAACTGACTGCATTGTCTCTTTCAAATTCTTCCATTTCCTTTCAATTTCACATCCGTCCTTTTCTTTTATCTTATCATTAAATTTCTTGCTAATCTGCTCCTTAATTCCTTCTTCTTGTAACTTTCCCATATTAAAACACTTGATTTAGCCCTTTCATGGTTTTATCTTTTTGCTACCTTCTGTCGATAAGCTACTCTTACTAGAAAATGATCTGATCCACACTGTGCTCCTATAGAACTCCTGAAATCAGTTATGTCCGTTGCATGTCTCTTCTCCACAAGTAGATGATCAATTTGGTTTCTAATATTTCTGTCTGGGGATACCCAAGTTTCCTTATATATATATATCTCTATGATTATAATAATAATAATAATAATTTATTCATCCATTGATCAAAATACATTGATATAGGACACGTCTTTACAAATACAGAAATTACAAATTTTTCTCACACACACATGTACACTCATACAAAGTTTTTGATTTTGATACAATTCTAAAATTTTTCTATTAGCTATAATGTTTTTAAAGTAATGAAGTTGTACAGTAAATAAAAAAAATTATCTCATTTTAATGACTACTTGAATTTAAACATATACACACAAAAATACATACATCCGCACATACATACATACATACACACAAAATACAAAAATACATACACATAATAAACATAATTATACAGAAAAATAAATACACATACACAACATCTTTGACTTAACATATTATGAGTTAATTCTTTTTTTTTTTTTTTTTTTTTTTAAAGTAATGACTCAGTCGGATATTTTAACATGGTAAATTATTAGTCTTAAAAATTATAGGAAATTTAAAGGTTGACGTCACTCACATGAGTTTTTGTTCTTCCATAAAACTCTTCTACACTATAAAAACAGTATTTTAACAAGAATTTTTTTAAAGTTTTGTTAAATTGAGTAGTGGGTAGGTTCTTTATATAGGCTGGTAGAGAATTATACATAGATAGACCAGTATTCATAAAGCTTTTATTATACAGTTTGGTATTGTGGGATACGGCGTGCAAATTATTTTTTGTTCTTGTATTGTGGGAGTGAAAATCTGAATTTGTTTTATAGTCCTTTATGCTAATCTTGACAGATTTTAATGTTTCAAAAATATAAACACATGGAACCGGTAGAATCTGTAATGATTTAAAAAAATCTCTACAACTAGTACGCATACTCACCTGCATCATTGCTCGAATAGCTCTTTTTTGTAAATTGAACACTAAGGGAGTGTGTGATGAATTTCCCCAAAAGATGATACCATAAGTTAGTATAGAATGGAATTGGGTAAAATATAAAATTCTGGTAGATTCTAATCCTAGTGATTTCCTAATAGTAAGTATTGCATAGCATGTTGAACTCAATCTACTTATTAACTTCTGAATGTGAGATGACCAATTTAAGTGTTCATCCACCCATAGACCCAGAAATTTTATGTTCTGCTTGTATTCAATGATCTTACCCTTCAGTCTTATCTCTGGGTGTTGTGGTTGTCTATTTTGTACATGGCAGAAGGATATGGCTATTGTTTTGTCCAGATTAACAGATAGTCTATTTACATCAAACCATTTGGAAAGATGAAGAGAAGTCTCATTTATTTTGGGGATTATATCATTGGAATTACGGCCTGATATAAACACAGAAGTGTCGTCAGCAAAGAGGGTAGGTTTACCAAGTTTAATACACGATTCCAAATCATTTATATATACAAGAAAAAGAACAGGTCCAAGGATGGATCCCTGTGGTACACCATACTTTACTGATTTCAGGTTAGATAAATGAGTAACATTTAATTTACAATTTGCATAATTATGAGAAATTTCTACTAATTGCTTCCTATCTGTTAGGTAAGACTTGAACCATTTATGAGCTAAGCCTCTTATTCCGTATGACTCAAGTTTCCAAAGTAGAATATCATGGTCTACAAGATCAAAGGCTTTAGACAAATCCAAAAATAAAGCCACGTTTAATTCCTTTTTATCCATGGATTTATAAATATTCGAAATAAATTCTATTATCGCTGTATTTGTTGATTTAGATTTTTGAAATCCATGTTGACTATTTGCAAGAATTTTATGTTTAATTAGGAATGAGACTAGTCTTTTATGAACTACCTTTTCAATAATTTTAGAAAAAACTGATAGCAGTGAGATTGGTCTGTAATTATTTAAATCAGTATTTATTCCTTTTTTAAATAATGGTTTTATCTTTGATATTTTTAAGTCATCAGGGAAGTGGCCTGTGGCAAATGAGAGATTAATTATATAACATAAGGGAGTTGCAACCTGCATAAAACATTTTTTTATAAGAAAATCAGGAATCTCATCAATTCCAGCTGATTTCTTATTTTTCATGTTTTTTATTATATCAACTATTTCAAATTCATTTACCGGGGTCAAAAACATGCTACTGTATACATTAAAATTTTTTGTAGGTAAATCTGTAGATTTGCCATTGTCATCAAAATTGTTTTTTATTATATTTGCAGCAACATTTGCAAAGCCGTATTGGCCCGAATATAAGACGATGTTTTTTCCCTGAAAATGTGTTTTTAAAAACTATACTTATACGCGCAGCCTAAGACTCAACAACTCTCCAATCATGAATGCAGCTGTGCACGTGTGTAGCGGCCGGGGATCCCCACGCAAATGGCGTGCGTCCGATCCAAGGTCAAAGTCGCGCGGAAATTACCGAATTTTACCGAACTTTATTGTTCCCGAATTCGTGCTTCTCCTTGTACTGCCGTGTACTGCACTGCTTGGCATCTCTATTCTCTATGCATAATGCTTTGTTTGACCACCAACATGGCAGACCATGTGGAAAAGAAAGCATCTTCATTGTCTCAATGCGTAAATAAAGACGAGAGAAGAAGTTACGACATGAACTTCAAACTTCTGTTTTATGTGAAGCAAAATGTAGGCCTACTAATAAGCTATTTTTTTTTTCGTAACTACCCTTCAAAAATTCAGGGTCGTCTTATATTCGAGGTCGTCTTATTTTCGGGCCAATACGGTAATCGTTAAATAAATTAGCAATTTGTTCTGCATCAGTTATACGTGTACCATTTTCATTTATTTGTATGTTACTTGTATTAGCTTTATCTTTTCCTAGCTCATAGTTTAGAAGGTTCCACATAGCTTTGGATTTATTTGCTGAATGTTTTATGTAGTTATCATTGTGCAATTTCTTTGCTGCTTTTATTACCTGATTGTAAATTTTCTTGTATTGGTGAAAGTAGTTTTTGAGAACATCTGACGTGTTAACACTCTTAACGACCCTACTTAAAAATCTTAACCTGTCACTCGACTTTCTTATCCCAGATGTAATCCAGTTACATTTGGGTTCCTTAATAGTAACTGTAATTTCAGGCAGAGCAATTTGGAAGTAATGTTTAAAAGTAGTAATGAATTCCTTATACGCTGAATTTGCTGAATCTTTATTGAAAACATCTTCCCATGATTCGTTTCCTAATAAGAAATTTAAATAATTTATATTTTCTTGTTTGAATGATCGAAATGTTTTAGTATTTGAGCATGCGTTCTTTCCCTTTATTGCTTTCAAGTCCAAAATTAGTGCAAAGTGATCAGAAAAACCAGACTCAAAAACATTGCATGAGAAATTCCAAAGTGATTCATTTAGTATGATTTGATCAATAGCTGATTTGCTATTCAGTTTGACCCTTGTTGGAGTATTTACAATTGCTTGCAAACCATATGAGTTAAGTAACGACTGAATTAGAAAAGATTCTTTGTCATTCAAAAAATATATGTTCAAATCACCTACAAGTATAATTTTTTTTTCTCACTAAGAGATTTTGAAAAATAATGTCTAAATTTTGAAATAAAATTTGTACATTGCTATCAGGGGATCTGTAAAGACAGATTATTACTGTATTTAGATGTACGAGCTCAACTATACTTGACTCAAAATGTTTGTCACAATTTAAAAATTCAAAATTATTGTACGGTTTAGCTTTCAGTGCTGTACTAACATAGATACAGGATCCTCCATGTATTGTATTTGTCCTGCAATATTTAGATATGAGTGAAAATTTTGAAAAATTGTAAAATTTGATTTCATCTTCTCTGAGCCAATGCTCAGTGATACATAAAATGTCTAGGTCATGGAAATTGTTTGACAATAAGACTTCAAAGTTCAGTTTTTTGTTACTCAAGCACTGCACGTTTTGATGATATATTTTGAGTGATTCCTGAAGGTTTCTACTGGACATACATGTTTCGAGATTATGTTTATTTATAAAAAACCATCTTTAAGCTTAGTAGATAGCTTCTTATTCCTCGTAGATTTGCGGGTTGTGCTAGTGATAGTTGCTCTAGCCTCTAACAATAGTTCACCTTCTTCTGTATGTAAGGGAGAAGCCTCTAATGGTGGTTCTTCTTCTGTTGTATGTGTAGTAACCTCTTCCAATGGTTCCTCTTCTTTTGTGAATAAGGGAATAGCCTTTAGTGGTGATTCATCATCTTTTACATGTAGGATAGAATTTGATTGTGATTCATCTTCATTTGTGAGTGAAGTAACCTCTAACTGAGAAATAAGCAGTGGTTCATCATATTTTGTGTGCAGACTAGCCTTTAGCTGAGATTCTTCTTCTCTTGCATGAAAAGGAGTTACATCAGGTTGAGTTACTTCTTCTTTAGGGTGCAAAGGAATAGCCTCAATCCTCCTCATTTTCATTACATCCTTAATTGTTCGGGATATCTTCTCAGCCATGATTTCTTTGCCTGCATTATTTAAATGAAGACCATGTCTAGTGAAAAAGTTTCTGTCACTGACTACATTCATTACCGTTACATTGTACAGGGGTTTTACTCTTTTGGCAAGTTGTCTGTTGAAGAAATCCACCTCTTTGTTTACAAGAGAGTTTTCTGGCATATCATAGCGATGAGGAGCTTTCATCATTATAACATTGGTATTAGAGAGAGTTTTTGCTAGGGTAGTGAGATTCCTTAGGCCTATCTTACTATTGTTTTTACTTACATCATTTGAACCACCCCATACTATAATTGCATCCTTCTTAGTTAATTTTTTCATTTCCCTATTACTATTTACACTCTGTATTAGTTCAGCGGTTGGTGCTCCAGGTTTTACATAACCTACAACATCATACTGTTTTACATCCTTCTTTATGTTTGATGCACATCCTCTGGCATGACTGTCTCCAATAACTATAAGTTTTGACAGTTTTTTCATTTTGCGCATGGAGGTGCCTAGGCCTGCACAGCCATTTTTGGGAGATACTGTGTAAGTGCATTGTTCTTCACTAACCTCTTCAATAGGTGCAAATCTATTCGAGACATCTAATCTGTTGTTTGAATAGAAAATGTTTTGTTTGTTGATTTTATGGGCACGAGCAGTGACTGTCGCCCATGTCTTTTTAGAACAAGTATCCGAGGTTATGGCGTCCTCTTGTTTTGATTCACCTTTGAGAATGTTCACAATTTCAATCATAGATTTTAATTCCAGTTGGACGCGATTTAATTCTGCTTTCAAATGTACACACGACGGGCAATCAAACTCAATACTTTCACAAGATTCCGGAGCTTTAGCAAACACATCAGCTTCGTTCGGCGCCATCTTGATTGAACTATGTACTACTTACTACCATATTCCTTGCAGCATCAAAGTCAACCATTCTCATACCATTATCTGTTGTTGTGTCATGCTTACTATATTTCCCTATTACTGGCTGTAACGCTTCTTCTTTGCCAATTTTAGCATTAAAATTTCCCAGTACCATTTTCATATCATATTTTTGTATTTGATCATATGTTTTTTCCAGTTCTCCATAGAAATTTTCTTTTTCTTCTTCAGGGCTATCTTCGATTGGGGCATGTATGCTTATTAAGGATATGTTGAAGAATTCCCCTTTAATCTAAGCATACATATTCTATCGTTAACTGATTTAAACCCTATCACTAAACTTCTTAATCTATTTCTAACCATGAAACCCATGCTTCTTCTATTTTCCTTACTTCCTCTATTAAGTAGTGTATATTCCTTCAGTTTTACTACTTTAGTAGTTCTCCATCTTATTTCTTTAACAGCAAGCACATCCACTTTATATTTAATTAGTTCTTGTTCTATCCCTCTGCTTGCCCCCCGGCTGGAGTAAGCTTCTTATATTCCATGTTGCCATTTGCATTAGTCCTTCGGTGTGCCTAGTTCGTTTCCATTTATCTGTCCTGTTTCTTCTTTGTTGAGGATTCGCAACCTTTTTGTTTTCCAAGATAGGGTAGTTGGCCCTAAGCCCAATCCCCAACCTGGAGGACCAGGATATCCCTTTTAGTCTGGATCATCACCTTTGACCAGTCTGCCAGGGAGGCCCTACAAGTAGCTAAGCTACTGCTGGCATAGCTCTAAGGATCAATTGGCCACGCAAGCCCCACCACCATGACAAGGTAAGGATTTCATTGGTGGAACAAGTAACTCATTTTAGGGCACAATACATAGGCGCCGACTTAGGGGGGACAAGGTACTTTCTGCCCCCCCCCCCCCAAGACTTAAGATTTTATCATGTAAGGCCTATGTATAGCTAGTGAAAATCCAGTTCTTGCCCCCCAGAAATATTTCCAAGTCAGCGCCTCTGGCACAATATATCGATGTTTCTTTTAGAATCTTATGAAATTGAGGATAAAAAAATTAACACATCGTATATGTTGCAAGGACTATAAAAGTGAGATCTGTTTCTGCATTATTTCAATTGTCCCACAAAGTCATCATAATTAATTCAGTGACACACAATGCGCAGTGTTATAAAGCCTAGTTCCAAAATGAAAAATCACATGAAAAAAAATTGTATTTGTATTAGGTACCTTTCGGGGTACCCCTTTGCATGAAGAAAATTTCCTTTTTTCACGATTTTCTCAACAATTACTCTGATAATTTTGTTTTAATTTTGTACATGAGTTGCTTATATTAAGAGCTAAAACTTTTATTTGAGACATTTTTTTCACAATAATTATCTGAAGGGTAGTTGTAAGCCACCCATGCATCAGGTTGAAACAACTGAATATATGCAGTGGCGGCTCGTGGCCGGAAAATTAGGTGAAGAGAAAAAAAAGTCACATGCTTATGTTAATAACTGAATTCACCTATGTCTTGTATACCAAAACAATCCTTCAGTAGCCCTTTAAGGCTGCAAACTTGTCGGTGATATCATCATAGAATGGCTGGTTTTCTTCTAGCTGCAGTAGAAGTTCTGAATTGAAATATTCGCTAAACAAGATACATTTTATTCATGGAATACTCTTAATAAATCCCACTCTGGATTATGAGTTTCATTAGATAAATTCGATCCTGCTTCTCTTCCGCGAATCTATCGATGTTTATCGTAATTATTATTCTCCTAATCAGATTATTCAGAATATTCCATTCATGCGATGCGGACTTGGTATTGACTAATAATCTTTACCAATCGACCAATGACTGTTTGTCTTATAAGTTAATATGCTTGCGAGGGTCGGAAAGATGCAATTTTATCTGATAAACTTCAGCTCGTTACTGGATACTTCAAGGCATTAATATGCAGTGATTAATATGTCCCATGTTGTATGATTGCCTATGAAAAAATATGCATTGTAGGAATGAAACATCGTGATCCACGTTCTCTTCGGAGTATAAACTGGCAAATGGATTGGGATTAGAAGAGCAATTACAGTGTAATATTTGTAGTGTTCAACGCATTAACATCAAGGCTGTGATGGATAATATATGTGCTTTATGAACCCTGTATTCAAGTGCAAATGTGTCCACTTGTTTCTCCGAGCTCAGAGTGTGAGGCTACTGGCGAAGAAAATGCCAAGGAGCTGGAGCTGTACTACTTCATGGGTAGTCTGTTCCCATCAGCTTGAGGATGTGATGTAAGCAAGAAAACTGCTGCTTGCCATTCCCTTTTTGAGTGGAACAGACTACCCATGCAACGGAGGGAATGGTAAACCAGTTCAGCTTCACCATGGCCAACTTGAAGCGAGCGCAGCACTTGCAGGATCTCAGTGTCTCCTAGCTTTGACACCAGGTGGTGGTGTGGCGGGCAATTCAAAATTACATAAATACATTTATAACTTAAAAACCAACATTTGTGAAATGGAAAATAAACTTTAAAAATACGTATTGTAAAGGAAAAATACTGGTGAAGTGCTACTTCACCTACTTCCCCTGAATAGCCGCCACTGAATATATGCTCATTGCAGTAGGCTCTTACTCTATATCAGAATATGAAGTGAGAAAGGTGTATTGTCTCTGCTTATGGTAAAGAAAGTTATGTGAGTGCACTAATCAGATGTTATTTGGTCAGAGGAAGTTATGTGTTTACAACAGATTTTCTTGTGCACATAATATACCAATATCTCCTCTTAGTCCGGTATTCATAGTTGTTGACATAAGAACGACTTTATAAAGCTGAGTTTATTGGACAAGTCGACTTATGTTTTTTGTATTCATAGTCTTCTTTAAAGTCGTACTTTGTTAAGTTTGACTTCATAAAGCTCTTCTTGTTCTACATTAAAGACAAACATGATAATATGAAAATCGAGCGTTCACTGCCATGACAATGGAATTAGGGAATTTTATTTAAGATTTTCTGAGATTTTGTGTAATACGAAGCCATCTGGGTACCAGTGGCGTATCCTGATCTCTGATAAAGGGCGTGCTATGCTATCGTCCTACACAGGAAATGTACTTGATTCCTAAGTTAATTGAGAATGTAGATTAACTTTAACTGAACAGTTAAAAATAGCTTACTTTATTAAAGTAGACTTATTCTTTCTTTTTAAAACATGTAGGATTTGTACTTACAACATTTGAAGCTTTCACGGCTTTAAGATGACATCTCGGTTTATCAGTCGTGTCAAAATTATTAGGCTCGAGCTTACGGCAATTTTCACTCTGTGGCCTTCCTCAGGAATGTGAGACTGAAAAATGTTCTGTATATTCTACATTCTTGCCTTTATGAATTGTAGAAAGACTTGTTCTTTCAGGGCAAGGCCGTACATTTGTCACAATTTGCAATTTATCTTGAAAAGTTTTGGATAAAAATGTATTTATCAGAAGATCTTCCAAAATACAGCTGTGCTCTTTCATAATGTTTTCAGAATGAAATAGGCTACATTAACTAAAATTTAATTTAACAGATTTTTTAACCACTAAATAAAATAATATTTACAATATTTGCCTTGAACTTATTAAAATTGTACTATACTTAGCTACAACACAATTGCTTGCGAAACGTCAGTAGCATGCAAACTACCGGCAAATCTCCCGCCGCGCTCAGAATAACAGTAAATAAAGTAATACCGTAAACTGGGCCAACTTTGACCCACTTTTTTCAATTTCTCAAAATTTAAGCCTCTCTTCTCCTCTATTTTTTGTTATAGGAATATAAGTAATATCTGAAATAAGGGTGAGGGTTTTCTGAGTACTGCAACGCTCCTACCCACCAAAACCCTTTTCCTCTTCTTCGCCTTCTCGATCAGATGTGAAGCGTGCTGATCTCAGCCAGGCCGACCCTATATAAAACAACTTAGGGTGTAACGGACAGGTGAAGGAGGCGTCACGTAACGAAGGGCATGTAAAATAGTTTTAAATGCCCTTCGCAGCTGAGAATTGAAAGTTAAGATGTGAAAGCTAAATGATTTTTTATTAATTAAAATAAATTTCATTAAAGCCTGATGGGCTAGCGATTATAAAATATTTACACTATTCCCCACAAGAGGGATTAATCATATTGAATTCATACAATTACTAGAATAAAATTATATTACAGCCTGATGGGCCAGTCATAACAATATATTACTCTATATTACAACATAGGCCTGATTGACCTAAACCAAATTAAAATAATAATTACATTGTTTCCGTAGAAGGGATAAAATTAAAAACATGTTACTTTACATAGACAGATCTCGGCCCAACAAATTATTTAAACATTAGTTTAACACACTAAATTAATGGCCGCTAATGGTTTTAAAATAAAAGATACTTTTGTTAACTTACATACATATATTCCCGCCAGACATCCCTGGACAGGAACCATTGGTCCGGATTGCAATCTGGTGTCACCTAAATACTACATGGTAACGTGAATCGACACCCATCTTAAATCAAATAAGCAATCGGTTGAAAAGAACACCAGATTATGATAAACTCACTATTTAAGTGCAATAATATCTGACAATGCACAGAAACCAAATTCAAAATCAGCAAGGACAAGAATTAGAAAAAATAAAAACACCAGAGGTGAAGCCTCAGAAAAAACTTTAGTAAACCCGCATGTTTACAGAAACTAATTTACAAATCATGCACCAAATTAAAAT
Source organism: Ectobius pallidus (assembly GCA_964059195.1). Classification (NCBI taxonomy): domain Eukaryota; kingdom Metazoa; phylum Arthropoda; class Insecta; order Blattodea; family Ectobiidae; genus Ectobius; species Ectobius pallidus. The sequence goes on along the minus strand of CAXKWD010000007.1, from coordinate 63,338,021 downwards.
AAAAGGACCCGTCCCTATAAATCATGAACAACATTCTAGGTACAGTAAACGATTATACAAATAAAATTGGATTCACGTACCTCTGAAATCCTAACATGGCCGTCCTTTCAGACGCCATTGTGTGTTGTTTTTCCAGCTTCATAGCGACACCAAGGTTGCAACCCCGACCACAGAAAGTATTGAAAAGGAGAGAATGAGGCCTACGTTACCTGGCCTTATATACTGTAGTCCCCCTCTCTTCTGTTTACCGGGTTACCGGTATTACCAATCAGATTGATGATAACATCGATAATAAATAAAAGACTGATCAAAATTAAGACGACTAATAGAAAAACACGAGACAGAGCAACGCGGAGTAGCTTCCTAGCCTGGCGCTCACGCGCATCTCAGCCGCACATCAGCATTGCAGAGGAACAGAGAACCCGTTTCCCCTCCAAGCGAGGCGACCACCCCTACGTGAGCGAGCGCTTCCGAAGCATAACGAAGTTAAAGACAATATAATGGAAGTCTCTCTCTCTCGCAACAATAGGCACGTGATATATGATTGACACATTCTTGACATCACTCCCATGCTAATCACTCCCATACTATTAATTAAAACTTTATTATACTTCCATACTGTTATAATCCCTTTGAGCCAATAGCCTGCCTTATAAAATAAGTATTATTTTTAAAATTGGCTCAATTCTCCCAGTCCCTGACTTGGAATATCTTACTTAATATATTCCAACCTAGTAAAAAAATTATCACACTTAAAATGTTCATACAGTAATGGCCTTTCCACAACGGCCCCTGACACACTCATGCACTGAATACAAAACGGACAGATCATACCTTCATTCGGAGAATTCACACTCTCACATGGCTTTATAGTCCATACTATGGTATGCGTCCTTGTTTGGTGCTCACTGCCAGTACACTGTTGCCTTCCGAGGCGAGAGTAGACGAAATTGCGAGTCTGCGTCCACAAACCCTCACAGCGACTGAGCAGCTGGTCAGGTAGCTCGTTGAGGAAGTCGCCCAACAGTATGACATCTAGTGAAACTTCACACCCTCAGATTACTGCTTCTGAAAATACAAGGCAAGCGGCAGACTAAGGCAAGACAAGACAATTACATGAATCTGACCCTCCTACGCCTATTGATCTTGAAGTTACATTTAAGATAAAAAAAATTTAGATTACTGTTTAAAAGAAATTTAATTTGTAGATTATCAATCATCTAACTTTACTGAAGGGAAAATAAGACGTCCTAAGAAGAGAAGGAGATTACACTTATTGTTACAACAACAATATTGAAATACATAGACTAAATTCATTTTAGTTAGATTGAATTCATTTCAAAATAGACATAAATACAAGCTGATGGCATCAGACCTAACCTACAAATTGAATAAAGTGATTCAAATTTTACATAAAGATAATAACAAGCTATATACAATTATATACAAGGTCTACTTCGGGAACTTCAATAATTCTAATAAAAGATTTTATATAGCTGACATTATTGAGTTAGCAATTCCAACTCTAGATTATTTAAGACATAAGTAGTAGAAAGATACTTTAACAAGTCGAGATGAAATCCCTCTTCTCCTATGGTGAGGATCTCCTTGTTGAGTCCAGACCATATCTCCCCATCCCGTCATCTGCAAGGAGGGACTCCCCGGAACTTCAGACATCGAGGTTCTTCTGTCGTACTCCCCAGTATTCATCATCGACTCGCCTAGACATGATGTCGGATGACAGGAGAAGCCGAAGACCAACTCTTCTTATAATCATACTGAAATTTATGTCTTACAAAGGGAAAGTCAGCTAAGCAGTCAGGGAATTACTATGTCTTTTTACAGTGACTAACATGAGCTTTTATGGTCTTGTTTGAATCCGAGTCTTTAAGCAAAACAGTCACTGGAGTAAGAAACTTAACCACATTGAAAGGACCGCGGAACTTGACAGCGAGTTTAGCGGCAAATCTATCTATGGCCTTACTTTTAGGGAAGTTTTTAACATAAACCCTATCTCCAACATTAAAATTCACTGGTATTCGATCAGCATTATATCTCTTCTCTGTTTTCTGATGCGCTAATTTGAGATTGTCAGCAGCCTTTTTCCAGATATGTCTGACCGTAGCAGCATCCTTGACTTCTGGTAAGAGATCACTGATTTCCCAGGCATTAGAAAGAGGACTGTTGGGTTTAAATGCAAACATCAACTGAAAGGGAGTCTGTTTATGCGATTCATGCTTGGCTGAATTGAAGGCAAATTGCAACCAGAACAGCTCTCTGTCCCATGCAGCATGATCCTCTGAGTGGTACGCTATTAGAGCGGCCCTCAGGTTCCTATTAAAACGTTCACTGTGATTGGGCGACGGATGAAAAGGGGCAGTCTTTACGTGTTGAATTCCCAGGGAAAAGCAAAACTGTTTGAACTTTCTCGAAATGAAATACGAGGCATTATCTGATGCTATACTACGCGGAAACCCCACTATAGAAAAGATTCTTTTGAGGCACTCTATAGTTGAATTAGAAGTGGCTACTCTAACAGGAAACATCCAGACAAATTTAGAAAAAGAATCTACAGCTACCAAAATGTAAGAATTACCGGATCTAGATCTAGGGAATTTCCCAACGAAATCTATAAAGAGCCTGTCCAAAGGAGCCTTGGGCACTTCGGATGACAAGAATCCGAGTTTAGTGCACTGAGCAGGTTTTGCCGAGCCGCACTTCTGGCATGCTTTAACCTGAGCTCTAATAAACCCATCTATTCCCTTCCAAGTGAAAGTTTCTCGTATTTTGGCTCGCGTCTTATAAAATCCTAGATGGCCACCTACCGGAGATTCATGGTAATACTTGAAAACCATGTCCCTTAAGGCAGAGGGCAGCACAATTCTAGATTGAGATCTACGCGCAGGAGCACTATATAAAACACTATTTCTAAAGATGTACTGCGGTACATCTTCTCCACTTTGCAAGCGGGCGATTAGAGGAGCAAGTTCTTCATCACTGGCTTGGTGATCCTTTAATGCCGTAAAAGCTAAGGGAAAATCACCCAGAATGTTACCCACCATCCCCGACAACTTTTTAGGCTCCTCGATACTGCAATCAGGACTGCCCAAGATCTCCTCCGGACTGAACATCCGTGTTAGAGCATCGGACACCTGATTCTCAGTAGCTCGGATGTGCCTAGCCTTAAATTTGAATGCAGAGAGACGCACTGCCCATCTAGCGATCCTGCCGGTTGTCCGTGGCTTCGCTAAGACCCAGCTTAAGGCCTGACAATCTGTCTCAAGATCAAATTCCACATGTTCAACATAGACCCTGAATTTCTCTACTGCAAACAAGACAGCGAGAGCTTCAAGCTCATACATTGAGTACATGCGTTCAGGAGCGGTCAAAGTCCTGGAAGCATAAGCTACAGGCCTTCTTCCCTCCTCGAATTCTTGCAAGAGAACAGAAGCTATGGCCACCGGTGAGGCGTCGCACTGAATTACAAACTTCTTAGAGAAGTCTGGCATGGCAAGCACAGGGGGATTCATAATGGCGGACTTCAATTTTTCAAAACTTTCTTGGCAAGCAGGAGACCAGACAAATTTAGTACTTTTCTTTCTTAGATCATTCAAAGGGGAGGAAAGTTCAGCCATATTTGGTACAAACTTCCTGAAGAAGTTGACCATACCTATAAACCTGGCTACGCCCTTGGCATTCTTGGGAGGGGGAAATTTTCTAATTGCCTCGGTGCGTTCTGGGTCGATGGCAACGCCGTCAGCTGAAACCAGATGACCCAGAAATGACAGTCTCCTAGCGGCTATAGTAACCTTATCAGGATTAACCGTCAGTCCTGCGGCTCGTAGGCGCGAGAACACTTCTTGAAGATGCTGCAAATGCTCTTCAAACGAATTCGAATAGAGAACCAAGTCGTCCAAATAATGGTAAACAAATTTAAACTTTACATCTGAACAAATCTGATCTAGCAGTCTTGTAAGGACCTGGGCTCCTGTTGCGAGGCCAAATGGGACGCGGAGGAATTCGAAATTATTATACGGTGTCGAAATAGCTGTCAAACGCCTTGAACGTTCAGTAAGGGGTATCTGATAGTAAGCCTGATTGAGGTCAAGGGAAGAGATAACTTTAGCACCCGAAAAGAAACTGAAAGCAGTGTTAATGTCTGGTATAGGTACCGAATCTATCTTTATTTTGCCATTGAGGTGCCTGAAATCAACCACTGGCCTGAAGCGCCCATCACCCTTTGGCACCAAAAAGATAGGACTGGAATAGTTGGACTTGGAGACCTGGAGGACTCCTTGTTCAACCATTGCGTCAATATGCTCTTTCAAGATCTTCAATTTTGGCGGATTGAGGCGATATGGTGCTCTACGGACCGGTTGATCGTCAAGTAGCTCAATGTCATACTCTAATACATTAGTAAGACCCAGTTCCGGAGTCAAAACATCAGGGAAATCTTGTAAAATCTTACTAACTTGACTTTTCTCAACGGAAGGCAAGTGTGACAAGTCCACACATACATTATTTACAGTATCAGGGAGAAAATCAAAAGGCGGTAACATATTTGTCTCTGAATTGCCCTTAGGAGAAATTAATTTAGAAAAAGGGGGTCCATAGAAGAAATCGATCTTACAAGATTCAAAGAATTTAAACTTACACTGTTTACTATCAAAATCTAGGATCAATCCTACTTTCTTCATAAAAGGATAGCCTAAAATCACAGGCATAAGTAAATTTTCCGCAACAACAAAGGGACAGACCCAAGTGAAGTTAGCAATTCTCAATTTCAGGCTTACTTGACCTACTATGGCAAGATTCTGGTCACCAGCCGTACGTAACTTAAGCTCACTACTAAACACTTTCGGAACGTGTTTGTTTACCAAACACATCCTACTATATTCGTCTTTTGAGAGCAGAGATACAGCCGCACCGCTGTCTAGCAATGCCGACATTCTATATTTACAAATTTCTACTTCTATCATAGGCAACTTGGCATCTACAATTGCTTCTAACTGACGTGGGAAAACTTTATTCTTGTCAAATCCAATAATGTCACTATCAGGAGTCAAATTCGGGACTTTCTTTCTTCTACGATTACTTCTCTTCTTTCTTTTACATGTCATTTTCATTGTACGATCCGGATCGTTCATATTTACAAGCAAAATCTTCTTACTAAGCACCTTTTTATCTAGAAACGCTGCACTACTATCACTGTTGTCTTTTAACCTAGGTATAATGTCTTTGCTAGCACGCCTTTTATGAAATATACTATTAACAAAAGTCCTCGTGGCATAAAAACGGTCTGTCTGGCTTCTACTGTCCGTACCGTGAGTCTTGTCAAAAACAGTAGTCGCAGTCACCAACCTAGAGCTGATCAGGTCCCTAGCCGGCGTGTCAACGTCTTTAAGGTGTGTCGCGTCTGTCATCACCACTTCTTCGGTCATCTTTCTATCAAATTTGGCGCTACTAGACATCTTCGGTTTACCCAGGGCCCTTAGGTAAGACCTACATCATTGCGAAGAGCGTTTCTGAACATTACCATTTTGCATCGTTTGATTTTTCCCACTACGACAGTATTTCGCAATATGCCCTAATTTCCCACAATTGTAACACTTGATAGGCTTTCTGTCGTTGCCACCTGCAACTGGTTTTGCTCTATCATGACTATCACTTGGTTTAACACGACTACTACTTAACTGGCATTGGTTATCCACTCTTAAGGAGTCGGAAAAACTTATAGCATTTACTCTAGCACATAACGACTCTAGTTGCCTGAAGGAAGACGGTCTGCTCTCAAAGACTACTTTAGAACGCGTATCAGGCGACATTCCCTCAATGACAGCATCTACTATTTCTCTCTCTGGCATGGCTAGTCGAAACACCTGAGCACACTTCTTTATGCTACGAGAGTATTCGGCAAGTGTCTCATTGAATGCTTGCGTGCGGAAGAAATGCTTAGTAATCAAAGCCGATCTAGCTCGCACTGGCACATAGGTGTCCAACAGCCTAATGTGAAAATCTTCTAGCCCTAAACCACTGTTGACGGCTTCTAAGGCAACGTCACGCAAAGAACCACCAAGTTTAGAAAACAAGTAAGCCAGCAGATTGCGTTCATCAAGGTGAAACACTGCAGCTTGACTTTTCAAATCACAGATAAAGTCCAGAAAATCTAAAACTTTCTCTACACTTTCATCTGAGAAAAGTGAACAGTTTTCCAATGTGGAGGCAAGCGGATGGGGAAGATTAGCAAACGCAAGAGGAAAAGTATGTGTTTCAGGAAATGTCCTAACATTTTCTCTACCAGGATCACTATCACAATGTGAGAAGAAAGATTGACCTGTCGCGCTCATTTCAAATCTAGATTGTCTATTCGGGTTAACAAAAGAATCCATAACTTCCCTGTTATGTGACTTCTTTTCATTATCAAGCTCCTCGCTCACTGGAGCATGTACATTCTCCGTTTCAGTTGATTTTACTCGGATTAAAATTACACTGACTTGGTCTTGAAGATCTTGATACTCTGCTAGGAAATCGGTTCCTGCAACTACCTTCTCAAGATCTGCTACTCTTTGGCAAGCATGAAGTGCTCGATTTTTAACTTTTTTTGACACCGGAACACTTTTAGAAAGTTTTTCACTCACTGCTTCTAACCTATCCTTAGCTACAGCAAGCAAAATAGGAATAAGGGACTCACCGCAATTTTTTATGTCAACATCCTTGTCCTGGTTATCTATTAGTTGCTTCTTAAGGTCCGCTACAAGATTCTTTTCATCAGGAGACAGACCTCTGACTTGCAGCTCATAGATAATGTCCGATTTCAGTAATAGGTCCGGGTCAGGTATATATCGAGTCACAGGAGATGCCATTATACATGAAACACAGATTTCCACATCTATTAGTATATGCACTCAAAATAAACAAGATACACATAGAAATAATACAGTAATAAATCTTAGCTTTCACATGGGAAATGTTTAAACTTTAAAATTAAGAATATGTCCAGATACAAAGAAGCAGCAGCTGCGGAATTGAACCACAGCTCTGCCCATAGGCGTAGCCAGGCCGACCATATGGGGGGGGTTATAACATCCGCGGGGTCTGGCGAGTATGGAAGGAGAGGGGGGTCCGGGGGCCCTCCCCCGGAAAATTTTAAAAATTAAGATGCAAAATAACGAGTTTTAAGCTTCCGGGGGTTCTCCCACGGAAAATTTTAAAAATTAAGATGCAAAATAACAAGTTTTAAGCTTCCGGGGGTCCTTCCCCGGAAAATTTTAAAAATTAAGACGCAAAATAACGAGTTTTAAGCTTCCCACGCTTTATACTTGTATTAAGCAATTTATGGGCAGACTTAAAAAAATTATACAATTTTCCATTTTTTATTCAATGGGGGGGGGTTCAAACCCCCAAAACCCCCCCCTCGCTACGCCTATGGGCCTCTGCCTACCAATTGCAACGCTCCTACCCACCAAAACCCTTTTCCTCTTCTTCGCCTTCTCGATCAGATGTGAAGCGTGCTGATCTCAGCCAGGCCGACCCTATATAAAACAACTTAGGGTGTAACGGACAGGTGAAGGAGGCATCACGTAACGAAGGGCATGTAAAATAGTTTTAAATGCCCTTCGCAGCTGAGAATTGAAAGTTAAGATGTGAAAGCTAAATGATTTTTTATTAATTAAAATAAATTTCATTAAAGCCTGATGGGCTAGCGATTATAAAATATTTACACTATTCCCCACAAGAGGGATTAATCATATTGAATTCATACAATTACTAGAATAAAATTATATTACAGCCTGATGGGCCAGTCATAACAATATATTACTCTATATTACAACATAGGCCTGATTGACCTAAACCAAATTAAAATAATAATTACATTGTTTCCGTAGAAGGGATAAAATTAAAAACATGTTACTTTACATAGACAGATCTCGGCCCAACAAATTATTTAAACATTAGTTTAACACACTAAATTAATGGCCGCTAATGGTTTTAAAATAAAAGATACTTTTGTTAACTTACATACATATATTCCCGCCAGACATCCCTGGACAGGAACCATTGGTCCGGATTGCAATCTGGTGTCACCTAAATACTACATGGTAACGTGAATCGACACCCATCTTAAATCAAATAAGCAATCGGTTGAAAAGAACACCAGATTATGATAAACTCACTATTTAAGTGCAATAATATCTGACAATGCACAGAAACCAAATTCAAAATCAGCAAGGACAAGAATTAGAAAAAATAAAAACACCAGAGGTGAAGCCTCAGAAAAAACTTTAGTAAACCCGCATGTTTACAGAAACTAATTTACAAATCATGCACCAAATTAAAATAAAAGGACCCGTCCCTATAAATCATGAACAACATTCTAGGTACAGTAAACGATTATACAAATAAAATTGGATTCACGTACCTCTGAAATCCTAACATGGCCGTCCTTTCAGACGCCATTGTGTGTTGTTTTTCCAGCTTCATAGCGACACCAAGGTTGCAACCCCGACCACAGAAAGTATTGAAAAGGAGAGAATGAGGCCTACGTTACCTGGCCTTATATACTGTAGTCCCCCTCTCTTCTGTTTACCGGGTTACCGGTATTACCAATCAGATTGATGATAACATCGATAATAAATAAAAGACTGATCAAAATTAAGACGACTAATAGAAAAACACGAGACAGAGCAACGCGGAGTAGCTTCCTAGCCTGGCGCTCACGCGCATCTCAGCCGCACATCAGCATTGCAGAGGAACAGAGAACCCGTTTCCCCTCCAAGCGAGGCGACCACCCCTACGTGAGCGAGCGCTTCCGAAGCATAACGAAGTTAAAGACAATATAATGGAAGTCTCTCTCTCTCGCAACAATAGGCACGTGATATATGATTGACACATTCTTGACATCACTCCCATGCTAATCACTCCCATACTATTAATTAAAACTTTATTATACTTCCATACTGTTATAATCCCTTTGAGCCAATAGCCTGCCTTATAAAATAAGTATTATTTTTAATATTGGCTCAGTACACTCTGATAAACATTGGTTGATTACTATTGTTTCCTATATTTTCTATGAATATTTTTTTAAATGGGCCAATGTTGCCCCATTACGTGACAACTTTAGCCCACTTACAGTTTTTCTTCTTTGAAGACTAAATTTTGATCACACAACCAATGTTGTGCATAAGTGAAAATGTGACCCATTTAACTGAGATTTTACAAGTGAAAGTATCAAACTAAATATAGGAAAATAAATTTTATACAACATTTTATTCAAAAAGTGATAACGTTTTATTGAGAAAATAACCTAAAAATAATGCTTAGGCTATACTGAAAGATAAAAATTATACTGTACAGTACTTAGTGAAATGCTGGTAACTAGAATAGTGAAACATGAAAAACAGCCCAATAAAAACTAAAAACTTAAAGATTATAAAAAGAAATGAAACTGTTCAGTTTAGCGACAGAATAGTATCCTCTCCTAATTGGTATGGATAATCAATTCTTGTTTTCATATCATCAAAATCATAAGCCAATATTGTCCTCTTTCCCTTCTTGTGGCCATCTCCAGAACTTCATTGGTTTTTTCCATACACTTCACTTTAATTTTTTTATCCCATCTTACATGGCAAAACCAACAATTCTGCCTGGATAGAGTCTTCCTCTGTAGTTGATTGCAACATAGTCATTTTCCTTTAGCTTTTCCTTCCATAAATCATCAGCTTCATGAGTTGGGCACTCATGGTCAAAGTCCTCTTTCTATCATTCCAAATCATTGCTTGTAGTGTCATCAACACTGAAATGAGAATCCTCACTAGAGGAGATGTCATCTACCACTACCGGTATCCTCGGCCTTCCCCTCGTTCTCTTCTTATTCGGTTCTGAGATGATCACTGGAATAGTAATACCAGTATCTAAGTCTGCAGGGGTGATTCCTTTTCCAGACTCAACATTCCAATGCTTTGCTGCTTGCCTCTGTGACAGACGAGCTTCCATTATATCTTGCAAACATTTTTGTAGCTTATCGTCAGAATATTTTTTTTCTATTCCCGACACCCTAGCTTTCTCCTGCTTCCCTTCCTCTCTTTCCCCATTTCTGTTGTTCTAGAATGTGTTTCGAGAGAAAACCCCTAAAAAACAAGCACAACACAATTTTCATGAAAACACTATGGCAACTTTGGCCCGGGACAAAGTTGTCCCAAATAACCTCTAAAATGATACATGGTATGAATTAGAATGAATATAAAAAAAATATATTTAAAATCAAGCTTTATTAAAATGCCATGTTTTTTATAAATATATAAAGTAAATAATTTGATACTTACTGCATTTTTTTTGTTCAAATCCAGATCCTCAGCCTATAAAGTTTTCACACAATCTTCCCTCCACAAAACAGCTGATTCTGATTGTGACACAGCTACACCCTTTAAAGGATAGTGAAAAATATTCCTAGTAATCCATATAGATTCTCCAGAAAATAGCAAAGTTATTATGCCACAGTTCATTCTGTCATCTTTTATGTAACCTCTACAAAAAAAAAAATTAACTTTTATTCTCTGTGTGGGACAAAGTTGCCCCCAAGGGCCAAAGTTGGCCCAGTTTACGGTACCCTATTTACAATTATTTACTATTGAAATTCTTAAAATGAAAGACTAAAAATTAATTAAACACTTTTGTTAACATTAAATAAAATAATATTTACAATAATTTACTTTGGAACGTCTTAAAATCGCAATATACGAGGGTTATCCAGAAAGTAAGGAACGTTTCCACCTGATGCCGCCAGGCGCGCGCCAATAGCGTATACAATGGGGTGCTCGTACTCTGCAACTCAGTCAGCGTCCAGCTGTGCCAACGGGAACATCTCTGCGCTGCCCCTTTTTTTATTATTCAAATTTGAAATGTGTGCTGCAATCCAAAATCCCGCCAGTTGTGAGGTGCGGTATGTGATTCGTTTTTTGTTGGCAAAAAACTTAAAACCAATAGAAATTCATCGGGAACTGTGTGAAGTGTACAGGAACAATGTAATGAGTGTGTCAGGAAGTGGTGTATTCAGTTTAAAAATGGGCGAACAAACGTTCATGATGAAGAGAAGAGTGAACGTCCGAGCATTGTGACTGACGATCTGGTCGCCCAAGTTGACGAAAAGATTCGTGAAAACCGCCGTTTCACAATAACTGAGCTTTCTCTGTGTTTCCCACAAGTTTCACGGACTTTATTTTTTGAAATTGTTTCACAGAAGCTTCACGACGATGAGGAGCTCCAGGTACGCGTCACTGAGTGGCGGCAGAATTCTATGACACAGGAATTTCAAAGCTTGTCCACCACTTGATAAGTGCCTGAATTTGAATGGTGATTATGTTGAAAAGTAGTATTTTAGTCCCTCTTTCACATGTATATAATAAAATGTTTTTCTTGTACTTGGTTTTTTTTTAATTCCAAAACGTTCCTTACTTTCTGGATAACCCTCGTACTTCGCTACAACTCAGCTGAGTGCGCAACTTCAGTAGCACGCAAGGCACTCAAGACACTGTGAAATCTCCACCGTGAATAACCTATTCCCTTCTTCACCCCACGGTCAGGATATCACCCTTCTTCAAAACTCATAGCACACAAGTTCTAGCCTCGAGGCACGTCCACGCCTAACGTACCGCTCAGAAACTCATTCTCATTATGGAATCGTAGCACACGGGTGACATCCTCGCAGCGGGGCCCTTGTTTTCTCATTTCAGCAATGAAAATGACACTAATTTTTCCACAATTTACTGAAAAATTCAAATAAAAACTCCGTGGCGCTACATCCCTGGAGGGACTTGGCCTACCACCCGACCGCTGCGTCACCCGACCGTAGGCAGATGGCAGGATTGGGGAGCATGTGGTCAGCATGCCGACACCCACGGCCGTTATTGGTGGTTTTCATGACCGGAGCCGCTACTTCTCTATCAAGTAGCTCCTCAATTTGGAATCACGAGGCTGAGTGCACCCCTACCAGACCTCCCTACCTCAGAAAAATCCGAGGAGGTACCGGGAATCGAACCCGGGCCGACGGATCCGTAGTCAGCGACGCTAACCACAAGACCACGCCGGCGGACGAAAAATTCAAATATTATGAATGAATATATTCCATCTAGAATTAGGGCGTGCGGCGCACGCATAGCACCAATAGAGTATACGCCCCTGCTGGGTACCTATTTTGCCATCATGATATAAAAATACAGACGGCGCTGTGCATTGTAAACAAAGAGTTAAATTCATCCAGTCACATTATGGAACGTGTAAGTAAGCTGATCAACAGCATCTTGAGAATATTCTGTGCATATATTAGCTTGGGGCAGCACAATAAGCTTTTTAGGCTGACGTGCGGGAGGTCTGTAAACTCTCTTCAAGTTATCTTATCTTATATATTAGCTTGGACATTGTTCAGAATTAATACCGGTACGCTTATGTGTTTATTTCGATATTAATTATTATTTTAGAGAGATTCAAAACAGCTTAGGAAGCTTTGGGGCGATATGAAATGCCAGCAGAGAAAAATGCTGATGAAAGATAGGTGATTGATACCCCCCTAGTAGCTGCAAGACCTTGTAGAAAGTGGGGGGGGGGGGGCTTGCGTGTATCTGCGAACCTGTGGGCTGTACTGGAGGTGGAAACATCAAAGAGTTACTCATGCCAGGGAGGCCACAGCGGAGATACCAGCCTCAGAAAGGGATGTAGAGTATAAGCCCCCAAGATCTGGGTAGTAAAGCCTTTTGTAAATCTTGGGAGAATTGTTCTTCAAACGCAGGATGGTACTAAAGGTCCTCCAGATCAATCTTCAGCACAAGAAGGTGGCCTCGGCTGCCTTCTTTAGAATATTCAATACTGAAGAAATAGATCTAGCTCTAATTCAAGAGCCCTGGATTAACAGGGGTCTTATTGCAGGGCTAGGAGAATGCCAAGGGAAGTTGATTTACTGCAACAAGGGCACTCATATTAGGAGTTGTAACGGTAACGGTATTCAGTGTTTACCTCTTTTGGTAAAGACTGACTACCAAGTAGGAGGAGGGAACAAAGGCCTTATATTGAGCTCTGTTTATCTCCCCTATGATGGCAACAATCCTCCTACAAGGGAACTAGAGCAGTTGGTTGCACACTGTACAAGGAGTGGTGAAGAAGTAGTGAAGTGGTGAAGAAGTGGTATAGACCATCTTTGGGTGTGATGCCAAGTCTCATCATGAAATTTGGAAAAGCAAGGATATCAATAAAAGATTAGATTTTCTGCTCTCCAACAACCTAAATATACTCAATGTTGGTAACAAGCCTACCTTTGCTAACAGCATAAGGCAGGAAGTTATTGACATTACTTTCTGTACTGGTATATTTCCACAAAGTTTACCAAATGGAAGGTCTTGGATGAACCATCACTTTTGGACCATAACTACATTTCTTTTAATATTAATGTAGTCAAAAGAACTAATCCCTACAGGAATCCCAGGAGAACCTGGTGAGATCCTTATAAAGAGGATCTCTCAGGGGATTTCCTAGACATAGAGGGAGCTTTCAACAACACCTCCTATGACTCTATGGTTTTGGCTGCTCAAAAGTATGGAGTCAATGACACTCTTTGTAGTTGGATAAACTCCATGCTCAGGAACAAGAAAATTATAGCTAACCTTCTTGGAGAAACTAGAGGAATCGTCTCCACGAAGGGATGCCCACAGGGAAGAGTTCTTTCTCTCCTACTGTGGAGTCTCGTGGTGGATGGTTTTCACAAGGAAATGACCCAGGAAGGATATTATATACAAGGCTATGCAGATGACTTAGCACTTGTTGTCTTTGGAAAATTCTCCAATACAGTCTCAGACATGATGAATCGTGGTCTGAGGAAAATTCACAACTGGTGCAAGCAGGCAGGCTTGTCTATTAATCCTAGCAAAACAGTTGTAGTTCCTTTTTCAAACAGGAGGAATTCGAAGGACCTGGGGAAACTTAAACTAGGTAATTCAATCCTGGAATATTCCAAATCAGTTAAATACCTAGGCCTTATACTAGATAAGAAACTGACTTGGAACAACCACATCGAAAATACCATTTGTAGAGCTAGATGATCACTTGTGACCATCAAATGCACTATTGGAACAACCTAGGGCCTTAAACCTCGCATAAGCCACTGGCTATATGTTGCAATGGTCAGATGCCAGATATCCTATGGTGCCATCATTTGGTGGCGCAAAACACTACAGGTAAATTTACCAAGCTACAGAGAATAGCATGTCTATGTATTATGGAGGCCTTCAGAAGTACTCCTTCCATTGCATTGGAGACTCTTTTAAACCTCCCACCCATGGACATTTACTTACAAGCGGAGGCCAGGCTCACTGCCCATCGCTTAGTACAAACAGGGAATTGGAGAATCAGCAGCTCAGCAACTGCTCATACCTCCATACTAAGTTTCCTGGATATTACAGAGTTGAGTATGAGGTCGGACCTTATGAACACTCAACACTGTTCTTTCCCTCCTTTCAAGATCACTCTTGGTTCTCGAGACAACTGGAAAGGAGGAATTACACCTGATAGAGGATGGGACCAACTTGTTCACAGATGGATCCCATATAGGGGATCAATCAGGTCCAGGCATATTCAGCCTATTTCCAAGGACAAACATCAGTATAAGCCTTGGAAAATACTGCACAGTTTTCCAAGCAGAACTTATTGCCATCTAGAGCTGTGCACTTAGAGGAATTGAGAGAGGCTACCAGGGTAAGCAAATTCTCATCCTCACAGATAGCCAGAGTGCTTTAAAAGCACTCTCCCCAGACCAGGTAAAATCAAAACTGGTATGGGAATGTTTGAATTCCCTTTCATCCCACAATAGTCTTGAACTGAGGTGGATGCCTGGGCATCACCGAATTCTAGGAAATGAAAAAGCAGATCAGCTGGCAAAAAAGGGTGCTCAGATACTCTTTGTTGGCCCTGAACCTGTGATGGGGATCAGTATAAATACTGTTAAAACCTAGGTTAAAACATGGATCAGGGAAAGACACCAACTTAGGTGGCAAACCTATCCAGGACGAAGACAGGCCAGGAAACTGGTCCTTGGGTCAAGCAACACTCTCTCCTCATCTATCCTAAAATTGGACAGAAGAGGAATATGGAAACTGGTTGCGTTAATATCTGAACACTGTCACTTCAGGAAACACTTATGCAAAGTGGAACTCTATAAGGATGGATGATTCCATTTGCAGATTATGCAAACAGGATGAAGAGACAGCCTCACACATCCTGTTTGACTGCCCAACCCTGGCAAGAAAGAGATTTACTCTCTCTATATCCAGGGAAGACCTAGGGAAAGAAATGGACATTGGAAACAAAATATTGAAACTTGTTCAAGGAACAGATTTTGGAAAACAATGAGATCTTCTCGCCCAATGGGGCTCAAAGCCTAAGCAAGCGAAATAATATCAGAACATCAACATGGCTTCACAAAAGGAAAATCAATCGAAATCGCAGTATACAAATTTATCGAATATGTCAGATACACTCTCGACTCCGGCCACAGCTGCATTGGTCTATTCCTTGACTTATCTAAAGCTTTCGACATAATAAGCCATGATTTACTACTAAAGAAATTAGAAAACTATGGGGTAAGAGGAACAGCGTTAAGCTGGTTCAATTCTTACCTATCTAATCGCTTTCAAGTTGTCGAGATCACCCATCTCAACAAAACAAATCTAACACTAGAAAAATACACTTCGGAAAAGAAACAAATTCAATATGGAGTCCCACAAGGCTCAATTCTCGCCCCTCTTCTCTTTATATTATTTATTAATGATCTACCCTTAAACAACGATTCAGAACTCATTACACTCTTTGCAGATGATACTAACATTTTGGTTGGAGGAAAAAATGAACATCAGCTTAAATGCAAAATAGATACGGTGGCACAACAATTAATAGATTGGTTTAGAACAAATGGCCTCATTTTAAATGAAAGTAAATCAGCAGCTATTTCCTTCCACCACAAACGAAATAACAATCCACTCAAGCCTATCATTACATTTGAAAATCCCATCAATTACACATCATCCGCAAAATTTTTAGGCATTAACATAGATGAACATCTGACATGGAAACCCCACATCGAAGAAATTAATAGGAAGTTAGGAAAATTTACTTACGCAATGTTCCACATTAAAAAATTCACAAACTTGCCCACAATCAAGACCCTCTACTTTGCGCATGTTCAGAGCATCTTAAGATACGGAATCATCTTTTGGGGAAACAGCACCTACAGTACATCAGTCTTTAGACTACAAAAGAGAATCGTTAGAAGAATAATCAGAGCAAACAGAAATGATACGTGCAGACCAATATTTAAGGATTTACATATCATGCCTCTGCCATCTCTGTACATGTATGAACTTCTGCTACATATCAAAAAACACATGGAGGATTTTAAAAAAAACGAAGCAATCCATAATCACAATACTAGACACAAAACCAACCTATCTATACCTTCCCATAGTACATCCTTATTCCAGAAAGGAGTAATTTACACTGGAATCAATCTATTCAACAAACTACCTCACCATTTGAAAAACATACACTGCGCAAATAAATTCAAGAGTTCACTAAAAACTTTTTTTAATAATGCATGTTTTTATAGTATTGAGGAATACTGCAATCATGTCCGTATTAGTCACTAAGTCATACTCACAACTCCATCAGAGACTCATCAGATAAATATCTAATGTTTTGCATTTTGTAATATGTATTATGTATTAATATGTAATATGTATTATGTATATGTATGTATACCACTATTTGTAGATTATTGTATTATTTGATGAACTAGTTGTAGATTTCTGTATTATTTGTAGATTATTGTATTATGCTAATTTGTATTGGGTCGAGTATCTCGATCTACACTGTCCCATATCAATGTATATTGATCACGTAGGACGTAAATAAATACAAATACAAATACAAGGAGTAATCCAAATACCCTGCTTGACTGTGTTACCCTGGTAACGATCCAGGAAAAGCTTTGGGAAAGGAAGCCAAGAGCTTCTCCAACAAAGGGACAGCACAATAAGCCTTCTAGGCTGATGTGCGGGAAGGACTTTTAAAAACTCTCTTTAGCCCCCATTATCTATCTATCTATCTAGGCTATTGATATTTCCAAAATATTTCTCTTGAAACGAAATCTCTTTTTAAATTCATTGTCACTGTAGAATTTGAATAGATTGATCATGATTGATAAACTTCATTTCCGTTTGTGGTATGTTTAATAAAGTAATTTTACCGTGTATCCAATTAATACTATCTGCAAGTTACATGCATTGTGATATAAGGTGGAACATTTAAAATTACTTTATTAGATTGATCATGTTTTGGAAATAACGCTTTGGGGCACATTTTCTTCTAATAACTCGCCCAGATCCTCAAAATCATTATCCATGGTTCTGACATAAACTGAAATGAGTCAGGGGGACCCTGGACTTGATAAAATACGACTTATTTCGACAGATAAGTTGTACTTTAGTGACTATGAATAGCAATAAGTTCAACTTTGTCAAGTCTTGCTTTTTAAAGTAACTATGTCATAAGTACGACATGTTTGTGCCAGAAATTCAACTTAAGACGAGATTAAAGTTTGACTTCAATATAAGTATGACTTATTGCGACTATGAATACTGGCCTTACTGTTCAGTTGAGTATCTGACGATTCCAATTTTAATTTTTGTGTTTTTGAAGATGTAGATGTAGATATCTCATCTTGTAGATCCTGTGTTGGGTGAGGCTCAAGGATACAGAACATGTCAGATCAAAATATACATGCATGTTATAACAACAATATACAGAACTGTATGCTGACAAACTTATTCAAGCTGAAAATATTCATCCATATTGTACAGTGCGTTTCACGCAAGAGTATGTATGTATGTGGGTTATTCTACAGAAAAGGGCAGATTCATGTCACAATTGATTTTCTGGTGTAAAATAAGTATTTATGGATTATGAATTATTATGATAAGTTAGATTGAAATAAGGTCTATTTGATCCCATATTCCACTTTTTAAACAAAAGTTACAATTTTCTGCATTTTAGGGCACAGTAGCCTATGTGAGATCTCACCTCTGTGCCATGTCCCCATGCCTGACTTGTCGTTTTCATTCTCTCATAATTCAACAGACTTTAATTTTTATTTCATTTTAGTGTTATAACAATAACAAACAGCTCAAAAAATGAGTCATTAATAACTGAAAAGAAAATATTTCATTTTGTAAAGACAATTTTTTGCACTAAACATGCCTGTCCCCAAGTGAGACCTCACCTCAATTATTTCCACAGAGATGGCACTGTAGTATTTCTATTTTCCTTGGACTCGAACTTTTGGCAGTTTTCTTATCATATATATAAAGCCAAGCTGTCAGTGTGCTTTTAAGTATTGTTTTGTTTGTGTAGAAGGGCTTAATGCAGGGTTGGTAATTGGACTTTCTCACCTCCGTTACCTACACCCAACGGTAAAGTTGTGTGTTTTTTATATTTACTTTTGCTATAAATTATAATAATAAGGAATGCAAAGTTAAACTCCAGAACTGAGTTTTCTAACCTCAAATGTTCTCAAGCTCTTTGACAAATTAGAGAAAAATCTCACCTCCGTTACCCTCACCTCCGTTACTGTTACTCTTGAGTCCTATCCATGGAGGTGTAATTAATGTTGTAATTGATGACATATTTAACTGTCTGCATTTATTATTTTTGTTTAAAGAAGATACTGGTGTAGCCTAATAGTTTATGACAATATATCATGCTTCGATTTGAAGGTGATAATCTATTTTAACATAGATAAAAATAAGTAAAAAATTGTGTGTTAATCTATTTGTATGGTAATAATTATTGTTCTTTTTCATGATAACATTTAATACAGTAAATTAAATCTAATTCTCAAATAACTTCTATATAATTACTATTTTCTCACCTATGTGCCATTTTCTAACCTTGTTAATTTAATGCAAAATACCACTCAGTAAGTAGGACAAGAACCTCAGTAGTACTCTGCAGAAAGAAATAATACATAAAAAAATTAGATGGTCCAAAATAAAAATAATTAAAAAAAAAAATCTAACATTGAAATCTTCCCTTATATCTTCTGTTACTGGTATATCAAACAGTTTCAAAAAATTCATCTAAGCTATAAAAACAGTGCTCTATTAGAAACAGAGTTGGCCAATCATGCGGGTTTCTGCATCGCAATGGCCTCAGCTCTAACTCTCGAGCGATCGGGTGAAATACCTATGCAAATAAAGTCACTAACAAAGTAATGATTCAGGTTTCCACAGTTACAGTTGAAATTACAATGAAAATAACCACATACTTTATCACAAGTGAAGTTGAAAATGTCCTCCTTTTGCATCCACACAACACTGGCACCTTTAAGGAATTTTTTTCTCATGCGTGTAAGTTTAGCTATCTCTTGTGATATTGCTTTAGGTTCTTCTAATGTATGGGGATTTCACCTATACACTTTATTTTTCAAGTTCCTTCCTAAATAATAGTCACATACTGTTAGAAGAACTTAAAGACAATATCACAAGAGAAATTAACTCTATCTCGGAAGCTGAACTTATGTGCATAAAAGAAAATTTCCTAAAAAGGTGCCAGTGTTGTGTGGACGCAAGGGAAGGACATTTCCAACATTTCTTGTGATGAGGTACATGGCTATTTTCATTGTAATTTTAACTGTAGTTGTGAGAATCTGAATACTGTCAGTGGCTTAATTGCATAGATATTTCAACTGATTGCTCGGGAGATAGAGCTGTGGCCGCCACAGCGCAGAAACCTGCATGATTGGCCAACTCGTACGTGAAACATACTGTAGAAGTTATGAGTTATTAAAAATTCCTTGAGAGATATTTTGAAAGCTTTGCATTTGCTTTTATTACTTCATTTAGGGCCGATTGTATAAACAGTTTGATCTCGGATCAGAGACTAAACTGATCTCAGTTCACACTGAACTCGAAAATTTCTGTTGTATAAACGCTAATCTGAGATCAATTCGTACTGAACTAGGATCAATTTTGACTGGAGAAATTTCGACGATTAAACTCGTTGAACTCAGTTCAAGGGGGTGTTTTCTTACTTGAGATACATGATTAGCTCATTATAAACATAATATTAGGTCCACCTGTGTGGTTACGATAAATATCAAGCAAATATAGGTCTACAAAAGACGTGGTGATAAAAATTATTAATTTCGTCGGGCCCCCCGTGTGTTTTACCTTGTCTAGAGCAAATGCTTTCTTCGTACTCTTTTATGTTTTTCAGAGCTGAGATTTTACATAAGGCAGTCATCAGGTAAAAACTTCAGTGAACTCTTTTAAGTTTAAAATCGATAGGGAAAATTTCAGTGAAATACCTGGTTTCCATGAATGACAAACATAATGTAAAATATGAACAAAAAACCTCATGATTTAACCATTACTCTATTAACCTTACATATCCGCTTTATACGATTGTTGAAACGAAGCATTTATACGTCAGTAGCAGTGAAATTGTTAAGCCGATTTATATTGCCAGAACTGAAATTACCAGAACATTTTTCCACGCATTTGGCTCTTGCACAGATGTTATTGTGTCCGTCTTTCTGGATTCTATAATGTCTTTATATTTTCCCAAGACAATTTCAATCAGGACATCCTTGCCCTTCTTGAAAAAATTAGGGGAACGATCCTTTTTCTGCTTAATTTCGATCATATTTTCCCTTCCTTTCGCACAGAACCCAGTCTGAATACGAAGGAAAATAGAGTAACAATGCTCTCGGCTTGCGATACTCAGCTGTTTCTGAGATGTTGCCAAACGTTCACATACGATCTAGGATCAAAATTGAACTTCAATTAGTTGATCTTAGATCAGTGTTATACAATACGACTCGAGTCTGAACTCAGATCATTTTCTGAACTTGGATCATAATTGATCTCCAGTCAGTGATGTTTATACAATCGACCCTTAATGTTTCTTGGAAACTTATTGTTTATCTGTATTGCAGAATAATAAACACCTTTCTGAAAGAGTTTTAATGAATTAGCTGGTCTATGTAAATCATTTGTGTTTCTAGTAGTAGGCCTATTTCCATGTAACTTACACTGCAATTAGTTTTTTATCAATTTTATCTACCATATAACATATAACTGAGTAGGCTACATATACTCCCCTGTGAGAGTGAGGATTTTTTTTTCAAATAGTGCTTTAGAAAATTATCTTTTTCTTTCCACATATTATTCTTATTACTCGTTCTTGTAATCTAAATATTTACTCCCTATGGGTAGAGTTGCCCCAGAATATGATTCCATATTTCATTACAGAGTGAAAATATCCAGATATAGGCCTACAGTACCATGAACTTTATAGGCTGTGGGCCTGGATTTGAACCAAAAAATTGCAGTAAGTATCAAATTATTTACTTTATATATTTATAAAAAGCATGGCATTTTAATAAAGCTTGATTTTAAATATATTTTTTTCATATTCATTCTAATTCATACCATGTATCATTTTAGAGGTTATTTGGGACAACTTTGTCCCGGGCCAAAGTTACCATAGTTTTTTCATCAAAATTGTGTTGTGCTATTGTTTTTTAGGGATTTTCTCTCAAAACACATTCCAGAACAACAGAAATGGGGAAAGAGAGGAAGGGAAGCAGGAGAAAGCTATGGAGTTGGGAATACAAAAAACTATTCTGACGATAAGTTACAAAAATGTTTGCAAGATACAACAGAAGCTCGTCTGTCACAGAGGCAAGCAGCAAAGCATTGGAATGTTGAGTCTGGAAAAGGAATCACCCCTGCAGACTTAGATACTGGTATTACTATTCCAGTGATTGTCTCAGAACTGAATAAGAAGAGAACGAGGGGAAGGCCGAGGATACCGGTAGTGGTAGATGACATCACCTCTGGCGAGGACTCTCATTTCAGTGTTGATGACACTACAAGCAATGATTCAGAATGTGAGAAAGAGGACTTTGACCATGAGTGCCCAGCTCATGAAGCTTATGATTTATGGAAGGAAAATGACTATGTTGCAATCAACTACAGAGGGAGACTATCCAGGCAGAATTGTGGGTTTTACCACGTAAGATGGGATAAAAAAAAAAATTAAAGTGAAGGGTATGGAAAAACAATGAAGTTCTGGAGATGGCCACAAGAAGGGCAAGAGGACATATTGGCTTATGATTTTGCTGATATGAAAACAAGAATAGATGATCCCATATCAATTAGGAGAGGATACTATTCTGTCGCTAAACTGAACAGTTTCATTTCTTTTTATAATTTTGTAAGTTTTTAGTTTTATTGGGTTGTTTTTTATGTTTCACTATTCTAGTTACTAGCTTTTCAATAAGTACTGTATAATATAATTTTTATCTTCCAGTATAGCAAAGTAATATTTTTTAGATTATTTTCTCAATAAAACGTTATCACTTTTTGAATAAAATGTTGCATAAAATTTATTTTCCTATTTTTTGTGTGATAATTTCACTTGTAAAATGTGATTTGAATGGGTCACATTTTCACAGTTTATGCACAACATTGGTCCAGTGATCAAAATGTAGTCTTCAAAGAAGATGAGTTAATTTCTCTTGTTGTCACGCGATGGGGCAACATTGGCCCATTTAAAAAATATTCACAGAAAATACAGGAAACAATAGTAGGCCTAATCACCCATTGTGTATCAGAGTGTACTCAGAAAACCCTCACTCTTATTTCAGATATTACTGATATTCTTATAACAAAAAAAATACAGGAGAAGAGAGGCTTAAATTTTGAGAAATTGAAAAAAGTGGGCCAAAGTTGGCCCAGTTTACGGTGGGCTAAATGAGTCAACAATACTCAATAATAAAATAATATAAAGTGATAATACAAAATATCAAACAAAAATAAGTTATAACAGAATTTCTTCTATGATTTGTGTTTGATAATGAATTACAAGGTTTGATATACCGTACATCTATGTTTTGGGGAAAATTCAAATATCAGTCGTACTTGGAATGAATGTATCCCTCCCACCCTGATGCAGTTTCTTTTATACCACGATCTGGCGAATTTTTCTGTCCTCGTATTATGAAGAAACTCATGATTGGACGTTGGAGGTGTGACGTCATACCGCTAGACAAGAGTTGACAGGCTGACAAACCTCGCGGGAGATATAATATGCCACATTTTCGAAACCTACAAACAGTGTATTGTACATTATTCGAAAATGCAAGGGCGCTTCGCTGCGGCTACCACCTCTGCTTTGCGCACTTAATTATGTGGTTAATATCATGCATTATTTAGCTATATGTAGAGGTGGATACAAGCAGTGGCGTACCAAGGCTACTTGGCGCCCAGGGCTAATTAGATGGTAGTCGGCCCCAAACACTAAAAGGTTCAAGGTTCAAGGTTCAATGAGTTTAATTTAAACACAGTTTAATGTTCACAATTACTTATTTTTAATAAGTAGTATGTTACTTTAACACATTATAAAGAGAAAAATGTGAATCAAATAAAACTGTAAGTATTATAAAGTTGGTTTGTTTGAAAAATAAAATAAAAAGAAAATAAGTTTCAGAGTCATAACAAAAATTTAAAAATGTTCCTTCCTAGCCTTGATGGATGAAAACTTATTTATAAGAGAGTTCAAGTCTATAATATCAGCCACAACCCGTTCAATTGATAAAACTGCTAAATTACACCGTAAACTTTTCCTGTGTGCTCGGCGCCCACAGCTATTTCGTATTGTCTATAAATAGTTTAAAACAAAACGTTTATTTCATTTCTAAATAAAATTCCTGCAGCATGTAACAAAGTAATAAAGAAAATTTTATCAATAAAACCTTATATTTTGCCTGAAAAAATTATTTTTTCTTAAACTAAAAAAAGTTGTTTTTCAATTTTGGCGCCCCCCTCTTTACGGCGCCCGGTGCGGCCGCCCCGTTCGCACCCCCCCTTGATACGCCACTGGATACAAGACACTTGCGGCAATATACAAGGACAGTGGCTACAAGAGTTACAAGGCACTTGCGACACTTCTTCTTAACATTACATATTGCGCGAAAAGGGCCAGTTGTTGGTAACGCTTGACGTCTGGTCGGAGATTTTTCGATAGTGTGTTGGCTACTCTGTATGGCTCGACGTGGAGAAGCAACCGTAACGTAATATTTTAGTGATTTATCTGTCAAAACTTTCAAGATAGTGGTTGTCAAGTAGAAGATATTGTGAAGGATGACAATGGGAGATGAGACACCAGTAACATCACTTGTTCTGCCAGTTTTAATACGCCCAATTTTGTCTCAGGTAACCATAAAACCCATTTTGTTCCCCAAGTGGAATAGATTTTGGCATTTCCTTACCTGTCAGGACCTTACAATGCTTTGTAGCCTACATGTAATCCACGTATTACTAAGTTCGTGGGTTTTCGAGGTTCTGACATTGTTCCTGAAAATACTTTTTCTCACCATTTGTATTAACCAAGTAGGCCTATGGTGTCCGAATTTTTTATTTGACAGCCAACTTAAACAGTGGTTATTTGTCAGTATCCTTAATATTATTTTATCAAGCTGATAATGATTTAGTGTAGCTTAAACTTATATAGTGGTGCAACCAATACCACCAACTCTAGGTGGTTGACTCTAGGTGTTGGTGCAACTAATAAAGATAGGCAATCTAAGATACTTCAACCCTTTTTGCAGTGATGAATACAAGAAAAATTGGTAAAATTCACCTATGCAGATATATCTGGCTAATGTTAAGAATTACCAACATTTGGAACTCCTTCAGAATAGCGTAGCCAGCCATGCTCTGCCATTAGCGACCGTGCCCCTCCGAGCCACGGGGAACAAAAGAGAAACGATCGGTGCAAGGGTAAAATTTCCCATCGGATAAAAGATTCATTGTAACATAATAAACCCCGTGCTATTCAGTATATTGTGCCTAAACTAATATAAATGTTCCTAACCTAACATAACCTGTCACTGATCTAGAATTTGACTGTCACTACTTCTAGAAGCCTTATTACCTTTCCACGCCTTTCGTGAAACATCGTTACATGACATGAACCCCATGCTATGCAGAATACTGCTGCTAAACTTACATGACTGTTCCCAACCTAACATAACCTGTCATGAACCTAGAATTCTTAATGCATAAGCTTTTTTACCCTTCCACATCTTTCATAAAACATCATTACAACAGTCGTTATCTGCTGAATTCAGTAGGGTATGTAATCATGTTCATAATATTGGCGACATTGTAAACTTGGTCCCACTCGGTAATGCCCAGTTGTGACGGCGGTCACCTTATTCTCAAGTTTAGTGCAACATTTTATACCGTACCAATAAGTTTCTTCAGGGATTTTTGACCCAAGTTGCATGCTGCATTATAAAACACTGTTCCTAAAATATGCAAAATGAAAGAAATACTGGCACTTATATAACCTCAAATGGTGCAATTAGTAGGCCTGCTATTAATCACAAGATCTGGCAGGTGGTCATGACATGGGGAACAACATGCAGAATAGATCTCTGGTCTAGTTTTGTTTGTTATGCACTTCTCATGCTTCTGATTTTGTTCCACCACACTACATATCTAAGTTATATATGAGCTATGCTTGCCGTAAATGATTTTCAATGGCAGATACAGATCCGGCATCTCATTGATTTCCCATTACCGCGGCCTCTGCATTGCAGTGATTTAAAGCACACGTTTCCTTTGCAGCCGTTTCATAGTTATGGGTGGGACATTCTAGCAAATTATAAAAACTATTTTTGTTTATTACATATCATAAATAATAAACTAGAATTGGTTCTTCACATTCTGTAAAATTTACAATGCCTTCTCCTCCACACTACATGCAATGCATTATTTAAAATTTATTTTAAATATGTTAAATTTGTTTTTCAAAATCTGTTATGGGTGGGACATAATTTGGACACTGATTTTAATGATCCAAAACAAAAGTTCAATTGCTGTTCTGCTATTACTGTTAGGGGATTAATGTTGTTATTAATGAAGGTATGAGGGATTAAATACAAATTGTAAACTGTTTCCAGGTTGTCAGAACATTTATTTAACTCAATAATAATTTAACAAATTTGTCACCGTTACAGGTGGGACAAAAAGTCACTTGTTTGGAAAAACATAGTAATTAACCACACATATTTTTTTAAGTTACCGTAATCTTATACCAAATTGTACCTTAAGACAGAGGTTGCCCACCCCTCTAAACTTCATGACTAACCTCCCCCAAACTTCCCCCCCAACCTGATTGGCTGTCGACAAGGACGCCTATATGATATTTCTAGGGGGAGGTTTAAATTTATTTATTTTTTGTCACTTTAACTTCTTGGGCCACTTTGTAACATTATGTTAATAATATAATAAGTACAACAATGACGTAGCCAGAAAATAATTGCGGGGAGGGTCGAAAGTGCCGGGGGGTTTGGGGGTATGGAATACCCCCAAAAAAGAGGATCGGGGCTCCACCCCCAGAAAATTTTTAAATATTGAACTAATGAAAATCACATTTTACGCTATTTTAGCGCAGAAAAACTAGTTAGGAAATTTGTTTACCATACCGGTACTCTAAGGCATGCCAAAGTAAATAAGAAATCATTACCTAAGTGGAGGGTCCGCCCCCGGAAAATTTTTAAATAAGTTATTAAACTAATGAAAATCACATTTTACGCTATTTTAGCATTCAAAAACTATTGTTAGAAGTATAAAAATCTCCGCCTATATACCACTTGAGAATAAATAACAGAAGAAGCAAAGCAAGGAAAACCAAGGAAATGCAAATGAAGGAGTACACGCTTAAATGATAAAAAATTTTCTATTTATTATTAGTTATTTATGGTCATGTATATAAAATATGTATTAAAAGATGTAGTATACCCAGTGTAGAAACATTGAGCTCAGTGTTGGTGTATTACTGGTTTTGTATCTTGTTTAAAAACATAAAATTCATAAGTTAAAATTAAAGTTAAAATTTACACATAAGAATATGTTTTTCCAGACACTGGATGAGATAAAATGTTGATTAAATATCTTGATGTAGTAGCATTATTCGCTATCTGTCCTTAAAATTATGTAAGTTGGCATATCAATATGCATGTCAGTTATTTAATTTTGTGAGAATGTTGCGTAGTATAGTTGCGTGTATGTTATGTGTAAATTTTAACTTATGAATTTTATGTTTTTAAACAAGATACAAAACCAGTAATATACCAACACTGAGCTCAATGTTTCTACACTGGGTATACTACATCTTTTAATACATATTTTATATGGGTGATTCTTCAAATACGGGAAAATTTGCGTTCCGGAGTGATATTTCCCTTCAAATTCAACTTTAAAAAAAAATTAAAATAAAAGTTTGTTTC
Source organism: Ectobius pallidus (assembly GCA_964059195.1). Classification (NCBI taxonomy): domain Eukaryota; kingdom Metazoa; phylum Arthropoda; class Insecta; order Blattodea; family Ectobiidae; genus Ectobius; species Ectobius pallidus. The sequence goes on along the minus strand of CAXKWD010000007.1, from coordinate 63,310,624 downwards.
TATAAGTTCCATACTACAACTATCAGTTTGAAATGTCACTAACTTTAAATTCTGATATTCCAAAATCGAATTTAATTCAATGAAATGTCATCCACATGCCCTGTCCCAAACCTCGGTTTTGTATATTCTAATGCATTTTTCCACAAAACAAAATGTTATTTCCTTTTCAACTTTTTTCCTGTCAATGAGTATGAATGGGTGAAGAATATTAACCCCTAAAAAATAAAATGAAATAAAATTGTCACCCCACCTAATGAACATAAAGAATGTCCCAAGGGTTTTTGGTCATCCACATGGCTGAAAAGAATGGAATTTTTTCTGCAGAAATGAGAAATTTGTAAAACCGGCAACAGTGTTAGAAAGCGAACAGGGCAGCTTGTGGTTGAATTGTAAGGTTGAATTTTGCTTGCTTACAAACAGTTTGGGATTAACAAAGGACTTTGTATCATTTTCAAGGAAAACGTTTTTATTCCCCGTCATTAACATGGCTTCTAGAAAGTAGGCAGAAAGTGAATATTAATTAATTTTGATTATGCACTATGATACACCTTCCAATTCAAAGTACCTGACTGAAGTTGAGCCTACGGAGGTTTAGAAATGGCTTGCTGAGACCACTTAAACTCCTTTTTTGTCATCCACATGCCTGATTTTTGTGTCATCCACATGTCTCATGAAGGGGTATGTGGATGACTCTCAAGTCATGTAGATGATAAATGTAGGATACTATTGTGTTTGCGGTGTCTGTGACCTGTACTTAAGATCTTAAAACTGATTAAATGAATTTCTGCTTGATTCCCCTCTCCCCCAAAACCATAAAAACACAGTCTCGTTAAAATTACATTAATTCCGGAGTATGCACACAAATTTGCAAATTTGATGCAAAATCAACTGAAGTATGCTGAGAAAAATATGAAATCACATAAAGAAAAGCAGATTGTTGCCAAAGTTAGTCATTAATGTGGCCTTCTGCCATCCACATGTACACGGATGTCATCCACATGGCTTTAAAAAAATAAATAAATTAAAATAAATAAAAATATAAACATTTAAGCTCTGCTGGTGTCATATTATAATCAAGTAACCCCTGAAGTATTTTTGTGATTTTTTGAGATTTTTTAAACAAAGTAAAAAATTTGGATTTTACACACTCCAAATTTTCCCGTATTTGAAGAATCACCCATGTACATGACCATAAATAACTAATAATAAATAGACAATTTTTTATCTTTTAAGCGTGTACTCCTTCATTTGCATTTCCTTGGTTTTCCTTGCTTTGCTTCTTCTGTTATTTATTCTCGAGTGGTATATAGGCGGAGATTTTTATACTTCTAACAATCATATTTATGCCACTGGAAAATGAAATTAATTAATTATACTCAAAAACTAGTTAGGAAATTTATTTACCATACTCTAAGACATGCCAATGTAAAGAAGAAATTGTTACCTAAGTTGGGTGTCTGCCCCCAGGAAATTTTTAAACATTGAACTAATGAAAATCACATTGTACGCTATTTTAGCACTGAAAAACTAGTTAGCAAATTTGTTTCTCTAAGACATGGGAACCTAAACAAGAAATTGTTACCCAATTTATAATACATAATATTATTTATAAGAAAAGTTAAATAACACATGGAACAGTGGACATAAGTTAATAGGCCTACTCATTATGTTATGAAAAGAAAATAACTGCTATATCATATTTGACACACCAACAAATCTTGTTTAATTAAATAAATATATATATATTTTTTTAAAATACAAATAGGCTATAGAATTTTAGGTTTTGACTTTTGGGGGTCCAAACCCCCTGGATCCCCCTTTCCTAATCCACTGTGGATTCTGCTTCCATGTTGTCGATTTAGTAAAACTTCTGCAAACAAATAAAAAGAAAAACACCGTGGGTGAGTCGGTAGCGCTCCTGCCTTCCACTCCGGCGGCCCGGGTTCGATTCCCGGCCGGGTTGGGGATTTTTCAGTAGTGAAAAATTTCTTTCCCGGGTTCAGGACTGGGTGTGTGTATGTGTCCTTAGGTTTAAGTAGGTAGGGGACTGGCGCACCCCGGTAACAAATCCGCTGTGAATATCCCCTTACGGGATCCCCAGGGGTCGCTCGCGACCCAGAGGAGTAACTTCACTCATAATTATTAATATAAATTTTTTTCCTTTCCCTGAGAGCTAGGGGGGAGGGAGGGCCATTGTGGGCACCGCTGCTTAAGATGTATATTTTCTCAAATGAAAATGGACATAGCTGATTACTCTTTGACTACTTGGTATTAAAGAGTGTTAAAATCTTGCTAAAAATGGCAAAAAGAAAGTAACTCAACGGAATAAATAAGTAAATCGGCAGATTTTACACATGAAACCACTTCAGATACACCTAAGTCCTTAATATTCAGAGGATTTGAGGTTTAAACCTTATTTTTGACCACCCAATTACAATAATTTTATAACTTCTTTCTTTGAGGGGAAAATTCCCATATTTTATGAAATTGCTGTTTGCTATTCACCTGCGATTCTAGGTAAGTGGCAGTTAGGACTAGTGATATTAGTGTTAGTGACATGTAAAGCTGGTTTGTGGCTGCTAGTGTAGTGACCGTAGAGCTAGGTTAGTTGCAGGAACAATGGTATTAGTGTTGATTGCCATGAGGTTTCAGCATTTCTGCGTCACATTCAGTTTGCTGCCTCAAAGGGCATCTCAGTTACATTTGATCGTCAGGGTGAGTATTCCCTTTGTTGTGAGCCCTCACAGGCCACATGTAGGCCTACCAAGTATCAAACCCTCGTCACAAGCTCAGGGAACACCTGCAATGCCGGACTCTTTATGCCGGTTTACCACCAGTCATGGATCACATGACTCATGTGCAACTCACTGCCAGTCATAATTCTCACCTTCTTTTCATAGACTGCCATTTATAGTTACAAAAGTGACATCTGTTCACTTTAATTTTTGGCCACTTTTCACAAAAAGTAAATTACTATATGGTTTCTATAGTTTATGAAGAACACAACAAGCTAAAAATAACTGGTTTTCAACTTTTTAAATGTAAATAAACATAGTGCGTAATCATTGAAACCATCCGTTTGATCTCACTGTGAAACAGTGTATAAGCAACCTGATGTTGTTTACATTGGTTATGTTGTCGCTAGAGCTGTGTGTCTTTAAACTTATTAATTTAAGCTAATTTAACCTAACCTTTACAGAATCGCAATGTAGGGGGGCCTTCTCGCGATGTGAGCAGGCTTCCACAGATGGGTGATGTTTTATGTTTTTCAGCGAAGCAGGTTGACCAACATGTGGCAGTTAGGTTAGGAACAGTGATATTAGTGTGACATGTTCCGTTAGGTTATGAAGAGTGATATTAATTTAGTAGGGCATTCTGAATTCTCCCGAAATTCTAGTTTAGTGGCAGTTAGGTTAGTATTAGTGGCAGGTTCTGTTAGGTTATGAACAGTGATATTAATTTAGTAGGGCATTCTGAATTCTCCAGTTTCGTAAATGTGCCATATTATATCTGAGGAGTATCGGTTCAAAACTCGTTAAGTCCACCTTTGATCGTAATGTAGTTTTTTGCGGATTCGCATTCTCTGAGGTGTTCTGCGTGATACTACATTACGTTTTTGTTTTAAATCGCAACCTTTCTCCGTTAAAATTGAGCCTGAAATATGGGGTTCGATGCAAAACGCGTTCAGTCCAGAACTTGGTTCGGTGCAAATTACGTTGAGTCCACATTTTAGATGCAATTACGTGCGAAACAAGGCGGTGCGTTGAACTTGACGACGTCTATTGCTGCAGGTGTTCTTCTAATGAGAGCGGCATTCACCAGACGCCGAAACAGATGTCATTAGCGGTCAATAATAAAAGAAAAGCATGGATTTTCCATGATTTAACATGCTTAAAAAACAGAAATTGTTCAAATTTTGACAATTTGGTACTTTGGCAATAGTTCATTTTGTATTAGTGCGATCAGATTTGATTGTAATTCTTAAATAAATTACAAACTTTCATCTTTTTAAATGATTGTTGAGTCAAAATTCGTTAAGTCCGTTACTTTCGAAACTTTAACTTTCAATAAGAGATGTAAATGAAGAGAATGATTTGACACACCCAATACATTTAACTATATATTAATTACTGATTCTGATCAGAAAAAAAATATTGCAAATTCGTTTGATAGTTTGGCCACAAACAGTTTTTCATCATTCTTGAAAAATCATTATTTGTGGACTAAATCGACGCTCCTCATCTCTCCAGCGAGGTTGGTTGTGTTTGTGAACTTGTTTCCCAGAATTCTACTTGTTCTGCTGGTGGTGATGTCACACCTCTAACGTCCAATCACGAGTTTCTTCATCATACGGAGATAAAAATATGGCAGAATAAATTCTGCTACTTTTCGCTAGATCATGTTATAAAAGAAAATGTATTATATAGGGCGGGTGGGTGGGTGGGTCGAATCAAATCGTTTGTCGAGACATCTCCTCTCCAGAGTACTATCTATAACAAAATAGGCTACGTGTGATATTAGGTGTTTTATGAGAAGAAATTTGGTTATGAAAGTGGGCCCCTTACAATGTGATTTTACCCTAACCTGTCACACAAACTTCTTGCATGTCGCAAACTCCTTGAATGCCACAAACTCATAGGCCTGTCACTAACATCACGCTTGTTTTTCCGGTGTGAAAAGCTGTTGGCAGTGTTGTAACTTACAACACAACCAAGATAAGTCGATTATAGCCAGCCAATCAGAATGTTGGGAAACACTACAATTCGCATAACCCATGTGGCAAGATTGAAGAAACTTCATTCAGAGTATTGAAGACCTGTTTCTTCTTTAAATTATGTCTAGGCCTACCTATCCGTATTTTTTAAAAAGCTTAAAATTATTGGTACCAGTGAGACAAGAACTGAAAAATAGAAATTTGAACCAGTTTGAATAGGCCTATATAAGATTTGAAGCTATGGCACTGATTACTTAGGATGGCTTCTCGGATTATCAGCCGTGTCAACATTATAAGGTTCGAGCTTTCGACCATCTTAAATCTGTGGCCTTCCTCAGGAATGTGTGTGTAGAGAAAGCATTCCCGATTTATAGGAGGCTGGACAAATATTAAAACGGAGTGTGAAATCTCATTGGCTGGCACTGCAGCCAATCAGAAGTCAGGTAGAAAAATTTTGCTGTGTCCTCAAAAGGACCGATTGTGCTATGCTGTCGGAGGTAATCAATCCTGTTGGTTGCTGGTGGCTGTTGTCGCCAGTGTTGTGCTCTCAGTTTCCCAACATCTGTTTTTCAGTGCTGGTGTGCATGCCTTTCTGAGCTGGAGACCTCTGTCCCTGGGATGAAAACATAATTGTACAAGAACACTGGATATGCATAAAGTGTAAAATTTTCCCATTTAACTTATTGGGGAATATTATAAGAAAAGGAAGAGTGATGAAAAGTCACCCTTTGATCTAATAGATATACAATTCTTATTTCAGTTGGAAAGACGTGATGTTGCAGCCTCGCAGACTCTTAGAGCAGCTCTGTCTAAAGTGGAGGCTGCCCATCCTGGGTTTACTTATGATCTAGTTGTTGGTATCATGCGGCGAGGAGACTTAAGCATAAACATGAACGAGAGTGTTCTCAGGCTGCAAGGGAGCACATCAGAAGCAGATGGTAATTTTTACTTTAAATACAGTTTCATAAAATTTTATTTTCGTATGTGTGTGTGTAAAGCTTTTGTACATCACCCCATTTGACTGGTACTATGGAAAAATGAATTTACCGGTAGGTAAATAATTAAATGCACTCTTATACAGTTGCCACATAAGAAGTACCAGTAGTTAAAAATATGTACAGATTTCACAGAATGCACAGGCAGTTAAGGATGTTTGTATACAGAGTGTAACAGAAAGGTATGCCAAAACGTTGTGGAAACATCCCTTGCATATAGAGGGTAAAATATGACCATGTGTCCAAAAATACTTTATTTCCTTGTTAGAGCCCTTTCTTTACACCTGCACCACTTAGCAGAATACTTGAAAACAGAACTGTGAAAAACAGGAACTCAAAAACTAAACTGTGGGTAACAGAATACCAAATGAAATGTTCAAAGTGTCCTCCATTATCATGGATACATCTGTTAACCAGCTCTCTGATGCGCTGATGTATTCTTGGAGTATTTTGCATTTTGTATTATCTGGCAGGCTTGCAGAATATGAGCATGGAGACTGTCTACATCTTCTGTTGCATAAACAAGAGTTTTTAAATGCCTCACAAATAAAAATTTGGTGGATTCAGATTCAGGCAAGCTTGGAGGGCAAGGAATTGGTCCACCTCTTCTTATCCATTTATCATGGAACCATCTATTCAGGCTGAGAGGCTGAAATGAGCAGAAGCTCCATCCTGCATGACGTATATGTCTTGTATTCATAATGGCACATGTTCTAACAGGACAGGTAATTGGTTTTTTAGGAATGCTCTGTGCCTTCATCCATTGACACAATATGGCAGTGCAGGCTTAGAGTTGTAGACAAAGGGCTAAAGTTTGGGAAACACAGTTTGTAATGTCGTTGAATAACTTTCGGAATAATCAACTTAGCCCAGTCAATAAACGTCGAAAAACACCAAATAGAAAAAAAAAATCGTGTAGTTTTGAAATTTTGCAGAGTTGTCGGAGGGAGTGTCCTGAGCAACATACTAAAAGTCCCCGAAGGTGGGGGGTGAGCGGGGGACAGGGGGGCCCGCAGAAGGTCCCTATTTTAGGTTTTTCGCTTATATCTAAACAATGGTGCATCGTAGAGGAAAAGTTGCTATATACAAAATTCAAGCTGATAAAATTTCCTACAAGTTTGACTTTACACATTTCTTTCTATTCCCAATAGTTTTCGAGATATCTGCCAGCGAAAATAACGAATTTTCGAAAAAAGCTCTTTCACCTCGCGCTTTTCGACACACTTTGCCTTCTAGCGCTTCAGTCCTTAGGTATACAGCAATGTTATCATGAAAGAAGTTGTAGGTAAATAAATTATCTTGAAAATGAGTAGTCATTTGTTACTTTGTCTTCAAATGTTCAAAAGTTATAACAATTTTAAGATTAGGTCAAATTTCGAGATTTCGAAAGAAAACCGTATATTGCACTTTCTCTATATTTAGGGGTTATATCTTTGTACATAAGTTGTATATTGTGTACTTACATCATGAAACAAGTGGAGAAACATCACACAACCATTAAAGTTGAAATTATTAAAAATCCTATCACGGTTCAAGCACGGTACATTTGATGGAAAATACATTATATTGCAGGCAAGAAAGGAAAAATAGGGACAAAAAATCATGTAGTTTTGAAATTTGGCACAGATGTGGGGGAAAGTGTCCTAAATAACATAGTAAAAGTCCCCATTGATAGGGGGTGAGCGGGGGGTGGGGGGCACTTTTACCGGTAAATGTAATTTCCCTCAATTTTCCCTAAATAGGCTACACAAAAAACTATGGGTTCTAGCAAAAAACAGTTTATGCACAAAATTAAACTACATAAAAGTTCTTATAAAATTTATCTGAATGATATTTCTGTAGAATTAATAGTTCAGGAAATAGAAGGATATGAAGTATGACACAGTTCTGGAAATTCTGTTTTACATACACCTGTATATTATATTTTTTAACAAAAAAGAGATCAGATGTTAATTAAATTAGCATGATGTCAAGCAAGCAAACTAGTTCTTAGAATAATATTTGTACTAAAGGTATACATCACACATAAAATAATAATAATAATAGTAATTATTATTATAAAGCTTACAAAAATCATATGGTATGAGTGTACTTTATATGAAATATAAATCAGGCCAATTAGCCGTTCTATTTTTCGCTTAAAATATCATTTGGAAAAATTGTAAATACTGTAGTTAGAATTTGTAAATATTTAGAAATTATAAGACCTAATAGGCCTACATAGTACTTTAAATAAATGTTTAGTAGTCTATTTTTTTCATTCTCCAATACTGGAATCCTAGTACTGTACACCGTATGATAAGTTAGGGTTATATTGTTCTATCTACCGAACATTCAGTATTTATACACATATACAACATTAATTAAAGAGTGCCTGAACAACTTATTTTGCTTGGACATAATCAATTTTAAACTTTTCTTCTCTTTCTAATGGTATACTTGTTGGTGCACGTACCATGACAGGTTCCACAAACGGATGAGCATTTAATACTAGCTTTTCTGGATCCATATCTTCCACCACACCGAGTTGCACAGTGACAAAATATGTGCAAATATTCTCAGGAGCCACATAGACAAGTAAACGTTTATTTAAAGTAATATGTAGGCCTGCTATTCTTGGAATCCCTAAATATAATTGTCTAATTCCTTACCAGTTTTCAAAATTCCGGTAATTTTTTTAACGAAACATAAAACGTCTCAGCTTTACAAGAAGAATATTATTAATAATAATAATAATGATAATGAGTTTTATATGTAACATTAACCATTAGTAAGTATATTTTTCTAAGAACTAGTTTGCTTGCTTGGCATCTTGCTAATTTAATTATCATCTGCCTTCTCTTTTGTTAAAAATATAATATACAGGCGTATGTAAAACAGAATTTCCAGAACTGTGTCATACTTCACATCCTTCTATTTCCTGAACTATTAATTCTACAGAAATATCATTCAGATAAATTTTATAAGAACTTTTATGTAGTTTAATTTTGTGCATAAACTGTTTTTTGCTAGAACCCATAGTCTTTTGTGTATTTAGGGAAAACTGAGGGAAATTACATTTACCGGTAAAAGTGCCCCCCACCCCCTGCTCACCCCCTATCCATGGGGACTTTTACTATGTTGTTTAGGACACTTTCCCCCACATCTCTGCCAAATTTCAAAACTACATGATTATTTTGTCCCTATTTTTCCTTTCTTGGCTGCAATATAATGTATTTTCCATTACATGTACTGTGCTTGTACCGTGATAGGATTTTTAATAATTTCAACTTTAATGGTTGTGTGATGTTTCTCCACTTGTTTCATGATGTAAATACACAATATACAGCTTATGTACAAAGATATAACCCCTAAATATAGAGAAAGTGCGATATACGGTTTTCTTTCAAAATCTCGAAAATTGACCTAATCTTAAAATTGTTATAACTTTTGAATATTTGAAGACAAAGTAACAAATGACTACTCATTTTCAAGATAATTTATTTACCTACAACTTCTTTCATATAACATTGGGCTGAAGCGCTAGAAGGCAAAGTGTGCCGAAAAGCGCGAGGCGAAAGAGCTTTTTTCGAAAATTCGTTATTTTTGCTGGCGGATATCTCGAAAACTATTGGGAATAGAAAGAAATGTGTAAAGTCAAACTTGTAGGAAATTTTATCAGCTTAAATTTTGTATACAGCAACTTTTCCTCTACGATGCACCATTGTTTAGATATAAGCGAAAAACCTAAAATAGGGACCTTCTGCGGGCCCCCCTGCCCCCCGATCACCCCCCACCTTCGGGGACTTTTAGTATGTTGTTCAGGACATTCCCTCCGACAACTCTGCAAAATTTCAAAACTACACGATTTTTTTTTTCTATTTTTTGTTCGTTGCCTGGACTAACTCAGTTTCGGGATCTTCTAGGAGTGATTGGAAATTATTTTCTGTTTTCACTGGTGCTGTACTATCAATTTCTTTGTACAGAGAGTTTCATGCCATTAGCCCCAAGTGTATGCGGCCAGTGAAAACCTACAAGTGCATGTCGCCACCTGCCAAATTAGCATCTGTACTGTCAGTAATGGGATGACACTCAGTCTGGTCTACCACATTATTATGTTAAAATATGTTTGAAAGTTGTGGTAACAGTTGGCACCACATAAAGACACATTACATCAAATAATTTCTTTAGTGCAGATGTATTTCATAAAAAAAAGATGTGAAAAAGTGTGTTGAAAGTTTGTAAGATAATATCCTGGTATTCTGATCCTGGACAGAAGCAGTGTATTTAAACTTTTAATTCAGGTAAAGAAATAGGTTTTTTGTTGAAAAAATAACCCTTGAAACTACAATCCACGCCAGTGTAACTTCAAGAATCCACCTCATTATTACCATATTTACTTGTGTAATGGATGCTCCCACATAATGGACGCACTCCAACTTTCTATGTTAAAAAATTAAATTTTCCTCTTAATAGTCGCATCTCGTTTTTAACAAAAAATTGTTAACAATATCTGAAGTCATGATTGGATGGCCTGATTTAATTTAAAGTTTTAAACAACAATTCATGGAAACAGTAATTGTGATTGATTCTTATTAACGCACAAAATAACAGTATAAGTTACTCATCGAGTGTCAATTAATATCGCAGTGTTTGTAGAACATCTGCAGTAGACAGTTGTGTTGCTAAACTTATGTTTGGACAATGGATAAGAACGGACCAAAATATTGAAGTTATACAGCAGGAGAGGTATCAGATTCATGGAAGAACATGGTAGCAGAGCTTCTAACATGAATTACAGAGCCTGAGTATAAAGTTCGTGAGTGTTTCCTGTCTGTTTATGATGCAACTGCTAATTATTGATTATCATATAGGCTATGTGCAATACAATCAATTATATAAATTAGTCTTAGCCAATAGCCTATATTGATAAGTAGCTATCAATCGTCAGCTGTTGCATCTTTTATTATGTGTTTCTTTCACTACAATTTTTCCTCACATAATGGATGCACCCTATATATATTTTTTTTATAAAAATCTTGAAAAAAAGTGTGTCTAATACACTGGTAAATACAGTATTTTTGTCTATCAGCACAGCACTTGTTACTTGGTACCACAAATGGAACTTGACACAATTAAGAAATATAATAGACTCATTTATCCATTGGTTAACATTTTTAACACTTTATACCTCACGATTACCAATGTTTAAGGATGAACAGAAAAATCAGCTGTAGCAAGTCACTGTTGAACCATAACCTGCAGCAATAAATTAGCCTCACTAATTTATCTGAGTGACATCATGCACTACAACCATGCATATTTAAATTAGTGAATAGCAGAGATTGACATTAATAGCAATAAATCAAACATTAATAGCAAGTATTAATTTGATATGAATATTAATTAACTTTATTCTGGTAGGGAGAGAAGTCATTAATCAATGGAAATTAATATATTATTCAAAAGTAGTCGAACGTTTAAAACACTTTTAGCTCACTTACGTACCATTACTAGGACATGTTTCAAGAGGTAAGTACCCTCCCATTGTCGGCTAGCGGTCGACTGGCATTCTGGCGACTGTGTTGTGTGAAGTTCTGTGTGCTGCCATCTGTTTTCTTTGTGGTGAGTCTCACGACGTCATCTACAGGCGGGATCTCGAAGTTCATGGCATGGTCTTCATTCGTGATAATGAAGATTTTTTCCCATACATTCAATTCGAATGTTTTTTTCACATGTTTTAACAGTTTTATATCTATCTTAACATGGTGGTTTTCTGTCCAGCAGTGGTGAGCAACTGCGGATTTTTCAGTTTGCATTGACTGCCACTTCCTGTATATGTTGGTACTCTAAATTATATTCTGTCTTGGTCATTGGTATGTTTGTGAGTCTATGTATAAGGCTGTGAAAGTGTACCAACATATACTGGAAGTGGCAGTCACTAATGGTTTTAAAACAAACTTCAAAGATAAGATGATCAATAGACACACAAAGAGGAACAAAATCAAAGAAATTAGCACATTAGAAAACCTAGAAACAACAAAAAAAGTTTTCAAGAAGTTCAATTACCACCCCAAATTGTTTCACAAATTTGAAAAAGTTTTTAAGGATTACAATATTAAATTAGCACCACAAAACAAATACACCATTAGGAATCTACTAAACCATCCATTGAAAAACAACAAACAAAAAACTGAACTCTCAGGCATATACCAAATAGAATGCAATGACTGCCCCCAGGTATATGTTGGACAAACTAAGAGAAAGTTAGAGACAAGATTGAAGGAGCATCTAAGAAACGTGAGACTAATGCAAACTGAAAAATCCGCAGTTGCTCACCACTGCTGGACAGAAAACCACCATGTTAAGAAAGATATAAAACTGTTAAAACATGTGAAAAAACATCCGAATTGAATGTATGGGAAAAAATCTTCATTATCAAGAATGAAGACCATGCCATGAACTTCGAGATCCCGCCTGCAGATGACGTCGTGAGACTCACCACAAAGAAATCAGATGGCAGCACACAGAACTTCACACAACAGTCGCCAGAACGCCAGTCGACCGCTAGCCGACGATGGGAGGGTACTTACCTCTTGAAACATGACCTAGTAATGATACGTAAGTGAGCTAAAAGTGTTTTAAACGTTCTACTACTTTTGAATAATTAGTATAGTTTCACTGTCTAAAAAACTTCATTCCTAAACTTTGGAAATTAATATATTTTAATAATATAAATATGCTGGTGCTTGAGAAGTAGAATCCAGGCGAGACAAGCAGGTATCAGAGGTACCGTTACGGTACAGAAATTCAATGAATGAGCAAGTGCTCCCGAGCTAAAATTCCAGGAATCACTCGCTCAGTATACAAAGACTGTGGAAGCTGCTTTCACCAACCTTTAAAGTAAATCCTTTATGTTAAACTTTGCTAGATTTCTATAGACTCCATTCACTACTCTCAATTTTATTGTGTGTGTGGGAAATCTCAGAAACCCTGCAAATTTCAGACATAATAGCCCAGTAACTCATTTCTTAGAACATAATATGATTAAAATCTACTGGTAACCTGACTTTTCAACCAATCCACATCACGAGCTTAATAATATTATTTCAAAACTACAATTTTACAGGACTATTTTCTGGTACTATTTTCAAATTATCATGGGAAGTGGAGTTGAACATGAAAGGTAGAATCTCTCACCGTGTTAATGAGACCGGCGTGTTTTGCTGCGTGGGGAATATTCCCATGTTGCAGGAATATTTTGGACTTAGAATTTTTCAGACATCATGTTAGTAAATTGTTTAACTTGGCACAGCTGTCGCATCAAATTTCTAAATGTCATAAATTAATTTCATACATTGTTGAAGTGCTTCGACAGTAATTGTTAAAGTCTGATATTTAAATAACAATTTACAATTGTTACATGTTTTGACTGGCACACACACGGATATCAACAACTAGAACTTCAAGTCATCACATCGCTTCAAGGGTTATCATTGAGTAGCCTGATATCATTCCTGAGGGTTCAACCAGCTCTATACTACTCTATAAGAAGGAATTGCCATTCCAAACCATGAAATCAGTAAGAGGCCTGACTATTAGAATCAGGAATTAAATACAAAAGTCTGAAAGTGTGGGAAAAATTTAAATTTGAATATGGGTTAAAGAACTTTGAAATATCACATGAAGAAAACATGATCAAGAAATTCATTAAATCTCCACCAGAGGTCACATCAAGAATCCAACATGTTGACAAGCAGTTGAGGATGTGGGCAAAGGTCCAACATGTTGTGCATAAGCATTGGTAAAAGTGAAGTGTAATGTACAGTGAGTCCCACGCAAGAGTTGGCCAATGACGCGGGTTTCTGCGTCGTGGCTGGCACTGCTCCAACTCCCGAGCAATCGGGTGAAATATCTACGCAAATAATGCTGCGGTCGGTGTAATGATTCAGGTTCTCACATTTACAGTTAAAATTACAATGAAAATAACCACGTACCTCATCACAAGAGATGTTGGAAATGTTCTTCTATTGCATCCACACAATACTGGCACCTTTTTAGGAAATTTTCTTTCACGCGCATAAGTTCAGCTTCCGAGACAGAGTTACTTTCTCTTGTGATAGGCCTATGTGATATTGTCTTTAAGTTCTTCTAATAGTATGTAAATATTATTTATGGGGAAACTTTAAAAATAACATGTAGGCCTATAGGTCAATTTCCCATACATAAGAAGAACTTAAAACAATATCACAAAAGAAATTAACCCTATCTCGGAAGCTGAACTTATGCGCGTGAAAGAAAATTTCCTAAAAAGGGGCCAGTATTGTGTGGATGCAAAGGAGAACATTTCCAACACCTCTTGTGATGAAGTGCGTGGTTATTTTCAATGTAATTTTAACTGTAAATGTGAGAACCTGAATAATCACACCGACCACGGCATTATTTGCGTAGATATTTCACCCATTCGCTCGGGAAATGGAGCTGTGAAAGCTGCGACGCAGAAACCCGCGTCATTGGCCAACTCTTGCATGGAACTCACTGTACTAAAAATGTCAACACATTGGATTAATACATTTAAGTACTTTTATTGACAATAAAACTTATAATCTATAATTTTCTGTAAATTATAACTATAACTGTAAATTTTTTCTGGTTTTCACAACTGTTTCACAGTTACACAGATGCCCCATGTGGTGGCTGCATTAATTTAACCCAACAAGTTTCTTGATCCTATATTACGGTATATTGCACACTGTTTAGCTATTCCAGTTTTCTTACAAATAGCAACTGAGTATTATTTTTTAGATCTTTCAGTTCTCATGCAGAGAGAGTTTATGTTTTTACTTTCCTGATGGTATAACTGATTTCCTGAAACTGAAAAATTGTAAGTTAGTCTTTATATGTTCAATACCACAAGAAAGGAATGGGGAGGAGGGTGAAAGTTATGTACTACTTTCTAGAGAGGGTACTGGCATTACTGCATTGTGCCTAAGGGCAAGGTCAACAAATACATTAGGCTTCTAGAAATGCAATATATTATAAGGAAGCTTTACACTTTGTTATGCAAAAATACTGTAATTCCTTTTCAGTTTTTTTTATTTATTTTATTTTACTTTTTGGAAGCATGTCTGGATTAAGTGAAATTTGTTTCAGCTGGATCCCAAATGTTTAAATCTCAAATTTTAGCTTTGCTTGCGATCAAAATCAAGGGTTAGAAACCTTTCCTTCGAACTATGAGAGTGAATTTTTTTAGAAGATTCTTTCATAGTTTACAAGGTGAACAAGTTTGAATCCAAATTGCTTTGTGTCAATTTTTGCTATTTTTTAATATTTTGTTACATTTTAAAAACCTGTGTGTTTCAGTAGTTGAATATCGTCTCAGCAGGTCAGAAGATGCATTCCAAGAATTGAATAGAAAGTCAGCAGCACTGAAAAGGATTTTAAGTAGGATACCTGATGAAATAACTGATCGTAAAACATTCCTAGAAACCATAAAGTAAGTTTATAACATTCTTCTGAGTATATTTGAGTTTGATTTTCTGAAACTAAAATTATAAGTTTTCAGGAGAAGCAAAAGAAAACTGATTAGACACTTAATATTCTTTCTGCAAACCATATGTGAAAAGTTTTATTTTCTTTATTAATACAGATATCAAAAACTAAATTTGCATGTAAGCCTATACACTTAACCCTCTCATGCATGATTTTTCAAATTAATAGACAAAAAATATTTAACACCTGTTTTTATATCATTAAGCACATACAAATAAAATGCCATACGTTGTCATCAGCTATTTTTGAAAATTTGGCCAAAATAAGGCGTCCTCATATGAGGACATCATGCACAAGATGGAACAATGTAGTGTAATAAAGCTCCAGTGTACGAGACGAAGAAAAGAAGTTTTGTATGAATATAAAACAAAATGAAAAATTTATTGTACAGCATGTGTCCATAAATATTCACATTTTACCTTACTGTTAGTATGGAAGTTTTCAGAACACTCAGGGCAAAGCGGCACAATGCATTTCATCCAGATATATCTTGTTCTGCTTTTATGGTACTTATCACATCTGTCTGCAATTTTAGCAACACTTTTTTTGGGAAAAATCTCCAAATCCATTCGTTGTAATTTCCTATAGAACACTGTGACAAGGTTTCCTAGTGGAAGTGAATTTTGGTTGCTGCTTGAACGACCTTTCTCGCCCAAAGATTCTGGGGCTTTTCTACTATAAATGAGACTTATTGCAACCCTCCTCTTGAACTCCAACAGTCCATGGAAGATTTTTCAGCCATCCTCCATAATAGCCATAATAGCCATACTGTAACATTGAGCCTATTATAAAAGATACTCATGGACCCCCTATGATTTCTGATATAATTGCGA
The DNA here is from genome assembly GCA_964059195.1 of Ectobius pallidus. Lineage (NCBI taxonomy): Eukaryota > Metazoa > Arthropoda > Insecta > Blattodea > Ectobiidae > Ectobius > Ectobius pallidus. Next base: position 63,294,551 of record CAXKWD010000007.1, on the reverse strand, counting down.
TAGCCTATAGTGAAGCAAGTGCGTCTGTTAGATCAACCCTGCTGCAGGGGCAGTCATCTTCCACATCTTTTCCCCCTGCACCATCTTCTTTCTTCTGGTTGCAATCCAGCATATGAAAAAACTGTATGCACAGAAGAATTTTCCATCCATCTGATAATTGTAATGTCATCTGCTGATGCGATTCTGGGATTTTGAGACACTCACTACAAGAAGATGGTAAAGTTGTCAGCAATTTGTCACCAGAAATTCCACATTCAGATGGTTGACCTCCAAAAGCACCTTGGTATAACTCAAAGCAGGTAGACATAACCAGAAATCCCCTAATCTTACCCACAATTTATTTCCAATTTTGTTTTGTTTACTTAGGAAAATAGTTCTTCAATAATGATCGACCTTTGAAGGGTATCATCATTTCATCCACAGAATGAAACTTCTCTGGGTTTATAGTTTGGTGACAAGATTGGTGCACATAGTAGAGAATGGTTTTATTTTGAACGCTTGGTCTGTGTTGGTCTTTGGAATGCGAGGGGAATCGGTGAAGTGTAGAAATGTAAATAGCTTCTTATTTCCTCGTATTTGTATGTACATATGTTCTCTTTTATAACTGGAAGTCTTAGTCCAATATCTGAAATACTCATATGCTAAGACTACTATAATTACACTGAAATTACATATGTAACAGCAATATGACTGCCTGATCTCCAATCAAAGAGAGGGAGGATTCAAGCAAACAATCCTCATATGAGGACACATACATTTCGTATGCCTGAGTCTTTTATGAATTGTTTTAACTTTCTTATAACTATATATTTATGTTTTATAGGGTCTAACCAAGCATACAAACTACTTACATAGGCCTATGTCACTTTTAATCAGACAGCTTCAGAAATGAACTAAAAAAAATCACTGTCAACAACCACAATGCCCAACAACCACATTCAAAGCCCGCCATTTTCGTGATGGCAGTACACTGCTGCCATCTGTCAAGGAACTTCAAAAACTGGTTTAAACCAATTAGTAGGCATCACAGAATTGGTTGGTAACAGTGAAAGCCGGGAATTTCAAATAGGAAATTAAAAAAATAAATAAAAAGACACATGTCCTCAAATGAGGATGCTATGCATGAGAGGGTTAACAGCCTACATCTTACAAACTTTCTTCTTTCTGGTAAAATAAAAACAAAGTATAAATTTAACAAAGAGGCATATCTCATTTACTATGTTAAGCTTAATAATGCTATCTATTTTAAGAGCTAAATCACAATAATATAATGCAATACTATACTGAAAGTAATGTTTGTGTTTCATAGTTGAAGTATTGTTCAACACAAATGGTATTCAAACAGTAACCGAAGAAAACTTTAAATATTGAAAACAAGTTAAGTTTGATAAAGACCATTGATTGAATCAGTACAACCAGTATGTATAAAGAATCAAATTCTTTGTTTGTATGGTAATTAATTTTATTAAGTAGGGTCAATCTTAAAATGATGTTTTACTCTATTTATAATTTATAGACATGATAAATTATAAGAATTCGGAGAACTTACGTAACTGTGGTTTAGTCTGGTTTAATTTTAAACCTTTTTTGTTTACAGAGAGATTGCAAGTGCAATCAAGAAGTTATTAGATGCTGTCAACGAAGTGGCAGGATTCATTCCAGGAAGTACTGGTAAACAGGCACTGGAACAACGCAAACGTGAATTTGTGAAGTTTTCAAAACGTTTCAGCAACACCCTGAAAGAGTACTTCAAAGAGGGACAGTAAGTTTTACATAATTTTGATGATGATTATTTTTATTTTTATTATTATTATTATTTTGTTAAGTTTGTGGTTATTATGATTAATTATGAATGATTTAATTCACAATGTTGACACTTTGCTGTTTATGCTGACAATACAAGTAGTAATTATATTTTAATTTAGTATACCGTATGTTTTATTTAGTGAAATAAATAACCAAATGTGTACATATGTACATAAATGACTTTGTGCCTCATATATAGTACTAGCTTAAAAGGTCTGGCATCGCCCGGGTTTTGTATTTTGTAATTATCACTCTCATGTTACCATACAACCGTTTTGGAGTTGAAATTAAAAAGAAATTCAATATAACTTTCATATTCCCTCCCCAAAAACCTGTGATATAATAATATACATATTACCATACCTTGTATGTCCAGGGTAGAGAAAGTTATGTGTCTGCAGCACATTGTGCATTATTTTCATGGATTTCTTTCTTTAATATTTATTTATAACATGAATGATATTGATAGCTTCTCTAATTTGTCAAAAGTCCCATTTCATTTATTTCCAAACCTACCTATAACCACTGCCAACTGTTGTCATGGAATGTGATTTGGATTTGACAATTCTGTGCAAAACAGTATTAGTCTCCTCTAAAACATTTGATTTTTGACATTTAATAACAAAATGTTTCAAAATCCTTTCTTAGTGAGCACTTACATTATGAAACGAAGGTACTGCCAAAATTCCAGGTATTACTGTTTAGGATCTACGTTGATTCTCTGTCGGTCAGTCATTAAGTCAGTCAGTCAGGGCAAAGCCTCTTTTATATATATATATACATACAGAGTGTCCCGAAAAAAGGTTCCAATATTGAGAGAGGTTGTATGCAACAAAGCAAGTCATAAAGTTCCCATAAACATTGGTCATGAACTTAGTATCTTTGGAGTTATGATCTACTACCACTACTGTCAATGATCACCATGTCTCTGACCTACTCTTCACAACATGTGCTCGATGTGACCACCATCCATTGCAATGCAGCCTTCCACCCTACATCTCATGGAATTATGCATTTTGGCAACACCCCTGGTTGTTGCCGGATTGCATCACATGCATTGAACACGCATTCTCGTAGTGTCTCCACATCGTTGATGGCTGCATACACCAAGGTCTTTAAATGTCCCCACAGCCAAAAATCTAGAGGGTTTAGGTCATTGGAATGGATGGCAGTCACATCGAGCACATGTTGTGAAGAGCAACACTAGTGATAGTAGCCAAAGGTCCTGGGTTCAAGTCCCAGTGTCGGAGGAATTTTTCTCCTATAATATTCTCATACTTATTTGTGTTTGCTATATACTTATTCTAGCATTTTTCATTCCTGTGTAATATTTCCTCTACATGTCTGCCTATGATATATGTTACCTATGTTTTTGTACCTAACTTAATTGTATTAGTTTACAATTAGATCGTTTTCCATATATTATTATTTACAATTGCTAACCTTGTAAGAACTAATTTAAGTTGTATTACTATTTACATCATAATATAAATTTCTGTACATTTCTTTTCTACTGCTATCTAAAAGTCTATAGTTTGAATGTAGTTTTTGAATGCCCTGAGGTGCCGAGATACTAGAGCTTCTTTTTTTCTCTCTTTTGTAAGATTACCAACATCTTATTTACCTTACCATGTATGCTAACTTCTGACACATCGGTGAACTCCGATGTCAATTTCTTGGATTGATGTTTGAGTGGGTGGGTGGTGGTGGTAGTAGTAGATCTTCATTCATAGCATAATTTGCAGATTTTCCAACTTTTTTTGCATTGCTGCAGATTGGCAATCCCTCCCTCCTCTTACCAACATCAGAGCCTGAGATGGCCAGTCAATGAAGTCACAGCACTGTTCCATGCATTCAGAGCTTGGCAATTTCTTGTACCAATTCAGCTTATGGGGTTTAACATGCCCCACTAGTCTTTCCTTTCCCCATGCATGTTTTGTTTCAAGGACAGCCAACTGTTCAAGAGCAGCAGCCAAAGAGAAAATAAATTAGGAACAATCTGGGATGTCAGATTCAACCTTGAATGTTCAAACTATCATGTGTGCTCCACAAATTAATTTGTGCAGGCAATTTTGGGGATATGGAATTTATTAGTGGAAGCTTTGAAGCGAGTTACTTATCAGCAGCCCTTCACCCTTCTTCCTGCACCTTGCCAATTTCCAGTGCGACACTGCTCAGGAAACACTCATTCACAAAACTCTGTACATTCATAGACATGTTTCGAAAAAGTTATGAGCATTGGCAATAATTTTCCGACTCTGTGTCTTGCCACTAAGTTTAGAAATGAAGGAGGCATATTTAATTATTTCTTACCCAACTAACAACCTTCAAAACACACAGAAAACATAGAATAAAATTAGAGCTGATAATACTATGTATGTTTCACTGAGCTATGTTTCCAGGAGGCACATACTGGGTGTGCTTTCCATCATACGTGTTAAAATGTCAAAAACTAGTGTTTCTATGCAAACTTGGGCAGCCAAATTTAGTAAGGAAGGGTTCTATGTGAACGATAATAAAATTCTGATGTGCAAATTTTGCAATAGAAGAATGGAGTTTGAAAGACAGGACACATTAAAACATATTATATTGCAAGCGAAATGTGCAAACCGGAAGAATCATACGAAATGCCAGTTGTTTTTGCAGACTTGCTATCTCAGGCAAAAAAAGATAAGAGTTTATTTTGGATACTACCAAAGCATTTCTGAGTGCTGGCATCAGTGTTGAAATCTTGACAACCCAAAGATCCGCGAGTGGCTGTTGAAATACATTTCAGGAAGCTTGGACTTCCCATCTGTTCTCATGATGGTTGCATTTTCTTAGCAGGTAACTCTTTATTTATGTTTAACCACTCCATCTCTTATGCTCGCTCTGCCTTTCCATTCAAATGAAAACAGTGAAACCGACGTGGTTCGCAAGTTCGCCACTTGGCGCTGATTTCGTGGTTAAGTCAAATCTATTCTTATAAGAACAGATGTAAATTTAGCCAGGTATAAATAGTGAAACAGATATTCCAACTGCAGTCAGCAATTTGAAAACACAGTTCCTAATTTTAAAAGTATTTTCTTTACTCAAAAATTTACAGAAATATGAAACTATTTTTAAAAAATACATACCATTGCTGAGACAATTAGACTCGTAGCGATTACATGTTTTGGGGTTCGGCATTCAAATATTTGTTCTTTCATGAAGTTCTGTAGTTCAAGAGGCAATGTAAACAGAGGAATTACAGATTAAGGCAAATAATGTCAATTAACAAATGAGCATGGTCAGTACATTGTGCAATTGACATTTAGCGACACACACATAAAACAGGGAGATTTGGACTATTTGTTATGAACAGGTATGTTTCAGAAGGGTATTTCATGTTGCAGTTCTCATCCCCCCTATAAATTAAATCCATCAAGATAAATGAACATTTCAGTCTTCACTTCAGTATTAACATAGGCATCACAGGTTATTTTTAGCATTATTTTTTTGTACCACATATCCACAAACATAAGAAAAGCAGGCTAATTTAATATTATGGGGTATCCTAAAACTGAAAAGACAATAAATAAGACATTTAATTTCTTAATTTGAAAAATTGTAATAATATCTTTAATCTAAGTGCTTTCTATCAATCTCTTGGGACATTAAAAACTCAGGATAAGGTTCCTAATGTATGAACTGATGGAAAAGTTTCCAGGCTATTGCCCCGCCACCTTTACCAACAGGAATTAACTTCATGAAAACAGTGCAACCAAAAGGACTATGCCAGTCAAAAATCTGAATGACCTTAATGGGGATCGAACCAGAGACCCAACTTGAAGCACACTATATCAACTGCACCATGGCGTATCTGCTTTAATGTGCCAATGCTGTAATATACTTAAATAAATCACAGTAAAATAAGATATAACTGAAATTAAAAAAAAAAAAATGGAAACTGTTAACATGATTTCAGTTTTACCTCACTGAAGATATTTGCATTCTAGAGGAAATTTTGTCCTGGGCATGATTTGAACCTGGGTTTTCAGCCTAGTACGCTGACGGCTAAACCTCTCATCTTCCAAGAACCCACCCAATCACATTCCTCTACAGACCTAGACAGGTGACCTATTACTTTACAGAATGCCATTCACAGTAAAGCATATTGTAATATTAAATTAACAATCATGCATAAAAGCAGCAAATACAGTAAGGCTTTAATAATTGTATATTAGTATCAGATACCTGTAAACTGTCTTCAGTTTCTGCCCACTCTGAATAAATCTGAACTGAAAGCATGTTCTATCACTTTACTTCAGTACAACTTACAAGTAAGTGCTGTCATTATACTGATTTATATAATGAAATCAGCACCTCTAGCCGAGGAAATGTTCCTTACCGTCTGTACGCTGGATTACATGGGGACCATTAGGCCAATGTGTTTACACTAAGAATGAAACTAAGTGTTTTCAGATCTTCTTTGCAGACTTCTGCCTACACTGAAGTGTTCTTCAGTAATTAGATTTTGAAAATATATATAGGCCTATACATTCTGTGTTCCTACCACAAAACATGAAAAAAGAATTACTCAATATAAAACTGAAAAAGATCCTTAATTAATTAACCAATAATAATACCGCCATGCTGTAGAATAACACCGAAATCTGCATGTTTAAAAATGAGTTTTACTTAAAAATAAAACCACTTTTTAAAAATGAATTTTACTTAAAAATAAAACCACTTCCATTGATCTCCAAAATAGCATATGTAAGAGTGAAGAGTTTATCAAGGATATTTAAAAAAGAAATAAATAAACAAACTCCTTTCTGCTGACAAATTCCGCAGCATTGCAGAAAGAATAGGCAATGACGGAGATTTGTCATTTACCTTTGTATATTATAAACTATGTGTATATATTGTGTAATAAATATGTTATGGCTTCACGGTGTTCTTCCCAGTATCAGTATCTATAAGCTATGTATGTTGATATAAGATCTTTTACTGTGTAATTAAATTGTATTTGTTTGATTTCAGAGCAAATGCTGTGTTTGTGAGTGCACTGTATCTGATTCACCAAACAAACATGATCATGGTAACTGTGAAGAGCAAATGTGAGTGAGCAACCAGACCATAAAGAGACTGAATTTAGGTTACATAGCAAACTATATATATACTATATTAAAATCCTAGCTCACAAGATTATGTCCAAAGATAAATACTTAATGTGTTACAATTCAGACACATCTAAAATTAAGTGGAAAATATTATATGGATAAGTAAATTATCTGTCCATTAAGGGCATACAAGTTCCGTCATTCAATGTAACATAATTACTATTGATCAGGTTTAATTGTACAGTCTTTTTAAACTAGCAATGTGGAGCACTTCTTGTAGAACTGTGCAAAATCTTGTGCCATGCCTGATTTCCTCTTGCTGGTACTTTTCTAGTATTCCATTCATCATCATTCATCTACCAGACAAAAATCACACTTGTTAATGTAAAGGTTCCGAATTTTTAGACCATCTAAGCTTCTGCTGTAGCTTTTTTTGGGGGGGGGCCTATGTGTAGGAACAATAGTCCTTACATATTTAAAATTACTATTTTTGACCTGTTTTATTAATTAAGTTTTGTATATTAATTTATCATACAACTCTTTCCTAGTCAGATAACTAAAAATCCAAAACACGTAGAACATACTTTACTGGTCCCCCCTTTTTTTATTTGCGATTAGGGTTGCTAACTCTTGAAAGTTGAAATAAGGGATAATATTGTATAACTAGGGACTATATTTTTTGGTGACAGCAGTAAGCACAGAATTTACTAAAGAGCTTTCCATAGCTATATTTAGCTTTATACATGCCTAAAGTACCAATATTAAGCAAATGGAATCCATGAAGTACGGTATCACAAAATTTGTTCAATTGTGCAAAATGTCTAAATGTGCACGAAATATGCCCATTCCATATGCAAATTGAGAAAATTGTACAAAAACTTTATTCTGAATTGTAAGATTTTGTTTTGGTGTGATTTTTTTCCTTCATTTCTTATAGCATGTTCTACGACTGCTGAGAAGTTATCAATACTTGTGATCAGTTACAGCAGAAACTGAGGAATGTACACTATTTATTGATCATGGTACTCTTATTTTCTGCTGTCTCTATGCTGCATTTGGGATACCTATGTTAGATTACAGCAAAGAGTGTAGATTCAACATACTCGTATTTCATATTTTATCCACAGTAGTTGGCACTTCTGTTTTATATAAATTGCGTGTGTTTGGTTACATAAATGCACACTTCATCATGATTTTTCTTTCATTTTGCATATTTTTAGCAACAAACTCAGTGTATAAATGAATTCTATGGGTTTAAATATGGCCATTTTTTGTGGTTCTGAAAAAGAACCATGGCATCCCCATTAGGATAAATGTATAACATATTTTATTTTGCAAAATACCCACAAAATATAAGGATATTGACAGTGAAATGAGCCATTTTATTTTACAAAAAAATATGGTCTCTATGTATAACAGAAGTGAAAATAAGGATAAATCCAAAAATAAGGGACCCAACATTTACTACTCATACATAGGGCCCTGATTTATTGGTGAAATAAAATGGCTGATTTCGGTGTTAACTTCCTTCTATTTCGGTGGGTATTTCGTTAAATAAATTACTTATACTACATTGGGAACATTGCGCAATGATAAACTTTGCATCTTTATTTACATGAACTAACCCCCCCCCCATTTCTATATTCTTCTGCCCTTGTATGAACTGAAGTAACTTTCGATTTAGACATGATTAGAGTTAATGTTCAAATATAATGACGAAAAATATTATCGTAATTTCTACTAAACACCATCAGATAGCCATTTGCAAACAGAAGTGTGGACAGAAGACGAAATCTGTTGAATACAAGTAACAAACATTCTATACTCTTCTGCTGTAATCGATCATAGGCTTCGCTAACTTGGCAAAGACATAGCAGGAAATGGGTGTACTCAACTGTACAAACCAGGCCACAGACAATCTTTGCGTAAATTCTGCAATCTTTGTAATCGATCACAAATATCGATATATCGGTAAATCTTCGACCGCCACAGAAACAGCAGAGAAAAAGCATGCTGCTAAGAAATAAAAAATACAGTACATCAAAACACAATATTGTGATTTTAAGGCACATTTTCGTGCTAATTTCTCGTTTTTCGGACATAAGGGGCATATTTCGCGCTTATAGACACATTTTGCGGAATCGAGTAAAATTCGCAATATTTCGTGGATTCAGTTTGGTTCATATTGGTATTTTAAGCATATAAAAGCTAAATATAGCTAAAGGGAGGTTGTTTTAAAAAAAAATTCGTGCTTATCGTTGTTACCAAAAAATACGGCCCCTACTCATACAGTATAATGAATGGTCACTTACTGATTTTAACTGTATTATAATCTATATATACCTAGGTATATACATGATATATCACTTTACATTAACAATACAAACATTCCTGCCAATACAAAAAATAAACACGTCAGGACAGGGGTTTAACACTTGAAATTACAGTGATTTACAAACTGTTATCTTTTAAATTCTTGCTGTGATTTGAAAACAGATTGTGCTTCTTTCTGTATACCTTGTCAAGAATGGTGGGAATTCTGGAAATACGGAATATATCTTGAAAAATATGAAAACCAGGATTTTCATCCAAATTAAGTGAAAAGTGGGATTTCCCATAAAATACGAGGTCTGATTGAAAAGTTTTAAGAATGGGCTTGTAATTTCAAAATGGCGGTATTTACATGCTACTCTGATGCATCTCCTTCAAAATAGTCCCCTTCTAACTGAACATACCGACTCCAACGGTGTTTCCACTTTTGGAAACATTTCTGGAATTTTTTTTTTTCTGAAGTGTGTTAAGGACGCTCTCTGGATTTTCCTGGATGTCTTCAATCGAGTCAAATCGCTTCCCTTTCAGTACAAATTTCAGTTTAGGAAACAGGTGGAAGTCCGCAGGGGCTATATCAGGGCAATAGGACGGTTTTGGAAGCACAGGAATTTGGAATTTGGTATAAAATTCCACGATTGAGAAGGCACGATGAGCTGGCGCATTGTCGTGGTGAAGCACCTAACGCCTGTCTTTCCACAATGGAGGTATTTTCTTCTGCACCTTTTTGGGCAAATGCTCAAGGACACATTTGTAGTATTCCTGGTTAATTGTCTGTCCTCTAGGGGTAAATTCATGATACACAATACCGGTAGAGTCGAAAAAATCGCCAACATTGTCTTCACATTCGACCGATTTTGCCGTGCTTTTTTCGGTCGTGGTGAACCTGGACTCTTCCACTGTGAAGACTGAACTTTGGTTTCAGGATCATATCCATATACCCACGATTCGTCTCAGAAGCTGATTTCCCGGTTTTAAAACAAAATTCCACACAAACTCGTTCTGTTTTTACATCCATTTTCACGCAGACAGAATCCGGGAACAAGCCGTAACATACCCTCATTCAAACAGCTGCCACAACTAACTGAATAAAGGAAACACACTTTCCTGTCAGAGGGCATTCAAAGACAAGTCAATGATTAACCCCCCACATTCGGTGTACCTGCCTGCCAAACCAATAAGCAGTGGCGGATCCATTCTTAAAACTTTCCAATCAGACCTCGTGCAGGATAGTTGGCAACCCTATGTGAGGTAGCAGTTGACAGCTATATACATGCCCAGATTTTCTGTTGTGAACTATTTCCTATTATCTCCTAACACATTTTTGTATGAATACGATGTTCTATTTTAAATAGATCATTAAAAAATTATTTTCAATGTTCATCTAAATATGACCCAGTAACGCTATTTCTGTCAGACTGCTTGGAATGATGCACCCCTTCATTTATGTACTTTTAGGAAAAATTCAAATATTTTGTTTTAGGATGTGTGAAACCATTTATGTATATGACCATGCAGGAGACTATTGTAGACTGAAAAATTATACATGTACAGTTTTTTTTTTTTTTCTTTTCTTTCTTTTTTTTTTTCCAACTGTTGAATTTATATGGAGCAGAATCATCTACTTCCCTTGCCAGTAATGGCTTCACAGTCCCAAGCAAAATTTCCCCCCACTATTATTTTCCAGAAGACATGTCACACTTCTGCAGAAGTAGGAATAGAATTTTTGTTGGTCAACAATTGGAAAGAATTGTTAATGTAATGGAAAATGTATATCATAAACATGATCAGCACTGAAGTGAGAAAACACTCAAGATAAGCCCTTGTTTGACGCCCTGTTCAGTAGACCCAAAATAGCACTATTTAGTTCATTATTGGTTTGAAAATGGCACCCACGAAGTAATTTTTCACTCGTGGAAACAGGTAGAAGTTACAGGGTGCAAGATCCGGCGAATATGGTGGGTGGGGCATGATTTCGATACCTAGTTGAGTGATTGCCTCTTGTGTTGCTTTAGCTCGATGAGCAGGGGCGTTGTCTTCTCAGCCATTTTCCTCTTGAGTGGTCCTTTAAGGATGTTACCAGAGTATAAGTATTAATACAGTACAGAAACTCAGTCCGTTTTTCTGCCAGACGAGCATGCGCGCGCATTTACTAGCGATCGTAGCGGCCATAAAGTAAGACTACAGAAACTACTCCGGGAAGTATGTAAATAAATAGGAGTGTTGTATTTATTAGAACACGCGATACTCGAAAGGACCTTATTATTCTGCTGTAAATTTCAGTGATAATAAAAGACAAAATCCTGAATTGCATTTCATCACTTTCTTGAAAGATCCAGAAAGGTAAGAACAAAAATAAGTAATATTTATTGTAGGCCTACTGGCTTACTTGTGATTCTGGTGTGGTTATGATTAAAGTTACTTTAATGTAATATTTTTATATTTTATTCTGTTGTAATGATTTCTGGTGTATAAAATAGGTCATTAATGGTCGACAAGAAAACCTATAGTAACAAAATATGTAAAATATTTGAGTGTAAATTACCGTCTATGCCTTACACACGCCGAAAACAGACAGTTTATGAATTCCTATAAAATCTCGTTAATTAAAACTGCTGTACCAACGGTGTCTTCAATTCCAAATGCTCCAGAATTTTTTGTTTTGTTTAATGGAGTCCATCCTGCAGTAATTGACGCTACATAGACATAGACCTACAATAAATTGGAGTCTTATATTGCCATATAAGGCAAAGTATCAAAATACACTGTCAACAATGACGTGCAGGATGAACAACGTGACAGACCTATAATATAATTTACGTAATTAATATGTAGGCTATTTAATATCATAATTTGAATTATAAATTATATTAAAGGGCAATGACTTTAAAGGAAAAGTACTAGGCCTAGATACAGTCCTTAACAGTAGCCTATTTAGGTATAATACAGTATCTGTTTTATTATTTCTTAAATTTAAAATTAGATGTGCATTAAATAAAAGTATTCTGTATTTTTCTCTTTTAACATAACATATTTTGCGATGTGTTTATGTTTATTACTCTTATAAATAAAATAGCACAATTAATATTACCAACAATAGCACACATTTTTAATGCTTCGATCATGACAGCCAAGTTCCCTAGTACATGGAAGAAGGCCTACGTACATCCCCTTCCTAAGGTTAAAATCCCAATGATTATTGTCCCATTAACATTCTTCCTGCCCTCTCAAAAGCACTGGAAAGCATTATACACAAACAACTAACTATTAGAATGAAAATAATCTTCTTGACTCTTTACAATCTGCCTTCCGCACAGGACATAGTACTACAACTGCAGTCATAAATATCATTGAGGACATCCGCACTGCAATGGACGTGAGCAAAGTTTCAGTGATGACTTGACTAGACTTTTCCAAAGCATTTGACTCTGTGAACATAGATCTGCTTATAAGCAAACTTAGACGCCTACATGTTTCAAATAATGTCGTGAACTGGTTCTGCTCTTACCTTAACGGCCGTCAACAATGTGTTGTTTTAAACAATATGAGCTCTTCTTGGCAGGCTTTTAAGGCAGGAGTTCCCAAGGGATCTGTACTGGGACCTCTACTTTTTGCAATATATATAAAATCAGGTAAACTGATATAACAAAGTGCCAGTATGCTTTCGTTGAATCCAAGACGTTACCATTCGGTTAACTCAGTCAATTTGACGATGTAGTTTGATAAGCTTATGTGAAGGAATAGTGTTATTTGTCAAATCTAAATATATTACAACTTGAAATTCTTAAAATACGTCACCATTTCACAAAATTCAGTGGCATATAACGCCGCTAATTATTTCACAGTAATAGTATTTGGTAGTGCTTATTTTCAACTACATCAGCCAAGTAAACAGACATCTGACTGCACTGCAGACAAAGCCCCCAAATGATTAAAAATGCGACATTGTTGTATAGATATGATTTTTAAAAAATGTGACTTTTAATTAGTTCTTACTCTGGTACCGGTCAACCGATTTGGCCCAAAATAAGTAGGCTTCTTGCCACGTACATTATAAATGTATATACCAATTTTCATGAAAATCCGATAAAGCGTATTTGAGTTATCCCATCTTTTGCTATATAATACCATAAAAAGGCACCAAATTGGGTATTATTCCGGTACCGGCCAACCGATTTGGTTCAATATCAACAGACATCTTCCCATGGACATTACAAATAGGTATTCCAAGTTTCATGAAAATCAGATAAAGCGTATGTGAGTTATGGCGCCTTTAAAATATACACTAAATTGGGTTTTACTCCGGTACCGGTGAACCGATTTGGTTCATTATCAATAGTGTTCTTCCCATTGGCATTATAAATGTGTTTTACAAGTTTCATGAAAATTTGAAAAAGCGTATTTGAGTTAGAGCGCGTACAGACACACGGACGGACAGACAGACGGACAGACATTTTTCGTCCCCCACACAATCTCATAAAGTACCATACTGGCACTTAATAAACGACATATCAAATAATTTGACTCACGGTAAATACATGATTTATGCTGACGATATTGTACTCTATACAGACTCACGACTCGACCGTGTAAATGACGCTATTGAAGAAATCAACTGTGACTTAGTCTCGATTTCTAAATGGGTAGAAAGACACGACTTAAAGCTAAATCCTAGGAAGTCACAAGCTATCATAATAGGGCTCAAGTGGCAATTGTCTAAAATAGACGCCAATTTTCTAAACCAAGTGAAATTAAATGATTCTATAATTCCATATAGTAATACCGTTAAATACCTTGGCATACACATTGACCATAATTTAACGTGGGATATGCAAGTCGCTAATATCTGCAAAACAACATTTGCAACGCTGCATACTCTGTGTAGTATAAAAGACTGTCTCCCGTTTCAATTAAGAAAAACACTTGTTCAAACACTCATTTTGCCTCATTTTGATTATTGTGACGTCCTACTTACCGACATAAACAGCAATTTGACTCAAAGACTACAGCGTGTTCATAATGCGTGCATCAGATATATATGAAGCGTCCAATTCCAAAACTGTCTCAATCCAGTTTTAACAATTTTCAGGAAACATCAAAAACTGATAACTTTTTTCCTAACTGCTTGCAGTGTTCCAATTTTTTTTAATTTTACAGTTGGGAGACACTCTTCTTATGAGTGATATTCCTGAAAATCAGGGATCGATATTTCAGGAGTTATTTCATATTTTTGTTTGGATTGAGAGAGTTTTGAAACTGTAAGCTGGAATGAGAGAGTTTTGGAAAATTACACAATTCTGTTTCGTTTCCATTATTTTAGAAGAGGCTTCTTATTAATGTAAATACAATAATCTATTACTGCAATTTCTATTTTGTCTATGACATTGAATTCAAATATTAAAATTAAAGGTCATACGGAATGAATGCATTATTCTGTTTGGTTATTACACTTCAGATCAAATTTTAAGTCTTCTTTTTCCATAAATAAATCCTCATTTGCATTTTCTTCTCTGTTTAACCTTGAATCACCCTGTATTACGCTCTTGTAAAATGATAAATCAGTCATTTTTCTCCACTCGGAACAAAAGTGTTGAGATCGGATAGTTTCTCTCTTCCTTCTGATTCTGAGATTCTGGGGTCATCTGCGAAATGTTTTTCGTCTCTTTAACACTGATTTGAATGCTCCTATGTCTGTTAAGTAATTTACTTCCCCTGTCACAATCACATTTTTTCCAGATGCAGTTTTTCTTAGAGTGATTCACTTAGCTGCAGAAAACTGGAAATGCCTCTGCCCAGGATGTTTGAGAGTAGCTTGTGCTATTTGTCTTCCAATCAAAGATAACAAAATCCTCTCCCAGTTCCTTCAGATAATGTCTCTATATTCACATGGTTTGTTAATAGTATCCCTCTTCCTAATGACATTTTCTATTCTCCCAAAAACTCTAATGGCTGGAAGAAAAGAGTGGCCGACAATAGGGAAAATAACATGGAGTTCTTTACAGTTGGTATGCTATTGTAGAGCCATTCCCATTACTGTAATATTTTTATTTTGTCCTGGTCACCCGTCAGCATACACTTTCATGACCATAGTTTCTCCCGCGTACTTGTGTTTTTCTTTATTTTTTCCCCCATTTCGAAGGATCTTTCAATTTCTTCCGTCTTTTACCACTAGGCGAAATCAATATATTACTTTCCATTTCTTAAGAATAGTGCTTAATTAGCTTGTATTTGTGAGCAATGCACAGAAAACACTATCTTCTTATTTACAGAGAGTCTGTACTATTTATTACCTTCTAACAATGGGTATATGAGAGTGACAACGTTCATAATTATAATTTTTGCTAATACACTGCTGACAACAGTTGGAAACATAAAATGGAAGGTTGTTTGTAAGGAAATTTAAAAGACAGATGGAGAGAGTTTTGTTATCCAAACAATGAATATTACCAATCCTTGCATTGGTGGAGGAAGTTTTGAAAAAGAAATTCATGTATGGAACGAGACAGTTTTGTACCAGTACATGGGATGGAATGAGAAAATTCTGAAACTGTTTGTCATCTCTGAAGCTTAATTTTGGAAGGAAAGAGGAAGTTTAGGCACAGCATTCATTACTACATTGTTAGAGATATGTAGGTAGATGACGAAACCGCCATTATCTCAATTTTTTAAAAAATGGATTGAGACAGTTTTGGAATTGGACGCTTCATATGTAACATTCGTAAATATGACCACATAACACCGTCACTGGAATCACTTCGATGGGTATGCCTGCGTGGGCGAAGATATTTTCACTGTCTCATACTGCTCTATAGAATCCTTCATACCTCAACACCTAAGGTGCTTTGCAGATGACAAGTCCTATGTCCTTCAACTGCATAGATACGCGGTCCAATCAGAGATGGCGAGACGGAGGGAAGACTCTCACTGCTAGCGGCAGTCTTTTAGCCCGTACACGTGATTGGCGGTGAAGGAAAAGACTTCTCATTTGAAAAGTACTGTAGCTACCTTTCCAGTCGCTTTCATTACCTTTCTTCCTACCATAACTTGGGCACGCGCTCTCAGCTTGACCCCTTACTATCCATGCCTCTTTACAGAACTACACATTATTCGAATTCGTTTACAACAACAGCTATTTGTCACTGGAATTCACTGCCTAGCCATCTCAGGAGCTGCCAAACGACTTCACAGTTCAAGCCCCATTTAATAAATTTAGTATACAATAACATTTAGGAATTGATGCTAATTAGTAGTATATATTTTAATTTTCATTATATTTTGTAATAACTAAGAATGTATTTGTTTAGACCTTATATGGGCAACGCCCGGCCCGCCCCGACTTTTGTTCCGGCCCGTGGAACATTTTAAAATCGCAGTCAAAAAAGTAAATATTTTCGGTTCTCGCCAACAAGAGAGTGAGAGGGGGGAAACAAAAGTCTGAACTACGAGGGTGTTCCTTCCGGCCAGCGCTAGAAAAATGCTGGAATAGGCCTAAATCAAAGTATCGAACCAGACTTACAGATGAAAATTTTGAAAACACTCTGCGCTTGTATATTAGTGGGATTGATGCCAACATTGATTATCTTGTTTCTCAAGTTCAAGCTCAAGCTTCTCATTAATTTCTGCTGATTGTAAGAAAATACCTAATCAGTTCCATATTATTCTCATTCATGCAACTTTGAACACTTTAATTATCCCTAACTGTGGTCCTAACTGTGGTTCATTATACTTTATAAATACAAAAAACCGTACCATGATTATTTTTTCACTACTACATATTATCTACGGCCTGCGACTTCATAAATATCGTAAAGTTTAGCCCGCATCTTTCCAAAGGTTGCCCATACCTGGTTTAGACTTTCATCTTTTTTTATTTATTTTATTTTATTTCTTTCATCTTTTTATTTTAGTCATTTGTATTACATATTCATATTATTCAAGTACTTATGTTCAAATTTTTTCTTTGTCTTTAATGTACGTTTCTTGTATTCGTGTATATCAGTTCTTCTTTAATTTATTATTAATCATTATTATTATTATTATGTATTTCATGTTTTTGCCCTGGCTGAGTGGTAGAGAAGGCCTTATGGCCTTAACTCCGCCAGGTTAAATAAATAAATAAATAAATAAATAAATATTTTCCCAAGTCATTTGATATGATGAGAATGTAGTTTTACTTGATCTCTGCATGGAGCGCTAGTGTCGTCCAGCCAACATGTTGTCATAGGACTTTTAACACACAGTTTCTTTACTGTATTAATACTTATACTGTGATGTTACTGTAGTATTGAGCATTTACTGTGTTGTGTTTAGGAACCACGTGATCATAAACTATGCCAATTTTGTTGGAAAGCATAAGGAGCGTCTTCAAGACTTTTTTCACCATCTTTAAATGTATTATGCCATTCAAAAACACGTGTTTATCATTTGCAGCATTTCAGTTCCTTGTTTTTTCAGAAGAACACAAAACCGAATTGACGCTCGTTGTTCTAACTTGAAATCCATCTTGGGTCACTGAAACACGTACTTACAAAATGACTCCCTCAGACAAACTGAACAGCACAAGGATAGTGTCGCGCATATCCCAGTGTCAGTCAAGATCAGGCCTCTCCATTACCATGTTTGGTGAATTTTGACGCACGTGTAACTGTCACCATCAACAATGACTTGCACCACAAGACTAACAAATACATTTTGAGAAGGTACAGAGGAGGACCGACCAGTAGCGTAATCAGTGAACGTTGTCAATCTAACAAAGTGAAATTGCATGCATGTCTCTCAGGCACATATTTCCTTTTAAGGGTTAAAAGTGATTCACCTCCAGTTCCTTCCCCTACCCATGGAGTGCATCACAATGCAAACAAGTTACGTAAGCCAAGCTGGAAGTAAATGACTTTGACTTTATCTCAAAATTATGTCCCACTATTCAAATAAGTCACTCATATGTGAAGCAGGTAACCTGGAAATTCTGTTACAATCTCTTACATATTCTGCTAGTGAATGCCTTCCATGCTTTAGAGGAAATTCAGGATAGATACTATAAAAATTGAGTTAAAAAAACAAAAAAGCAGAGGTCACTTAAATTTGATTAAATTAATTGGGAAAACATTGTGAAGTGTCATTGTTAACATCAACTTAAGTAAAAACTTACCAAATTAGAAAGTGCGTTCAGCTGATGGGGAACCCATTGAAAGGTATGTTCTAATTTACCAAGTTTTACTTACAACAATTATGTGAAGTTGAATGTTTTCAAGTATTAATATATAATTAAAAGCAGAGGATCTGGCATTGGGAACATTTGTAATTTAAATAGAGTATGATGGAAAAATTAAGAGAAATTGTATTTCATATTATTGTATTATTCATCTTGGTTGGACAAAGAAAATGCCAACTAAAATTCTTGTAAAAGCATTTTCCCCATGTCTTCCTTGCTGTATAAAATTCATGAATAAAATGTATTTTTCCTTCATATTGTTATTGTATTCAAATTTCAATAATATGTTTTTCATCAAATCACATTTTACAAGGAAATAAATGCTGTAGGTCCTGCCCCCCCCCTCCCAGTATTGCTCATATTGTTTGTTGCAGAATGCAGTAGGATGAGTATATTATGTTTTCTGGGTCATAACACAAATCCTCTACTATACTGGAGGAAATTTGACTGGCTGTGCAGGAAGAATAATTCCTGCATCAATCTTGTGACTTAAGCAGGTAAGAATTTCTACTAATAAATGTAGGAGGAGGAACTTTTATAAGGGAAATTATTTTGGGTCCTTTTATGACTGTGAGGGAATTAAAAAAGTAAAACTTTTTGTGACTTCTGAGAGCTCTTGGAGGAAATTTTCTTTCTAAAAAAAAAGGATTTTTGAAGTAAAACTTCTTTAGTCGCGGTAGAGATAAATCGGGAACTTGTGTAACGCTCTAAAATCGTCACGAAATTAATGTAACGCTGAAACCGTCACGAAATTACTACGTGTTTCGGAGCGGACTGCACAGAAAACAATCAACTAAATGATTAGGAGTAATGAAAGGAAATTTTTCAGACCTAGTATGAGGACCTCCAAATGGGAATAGTACAGTGAGTCCCACGCAAGAGTTGGCCAATGACGCGGGTTTTTGCGTCGCGGCTGGCACAGCTCCAACTCCCGAGCGATCGAGTTGGTGTAATGATTCAGGTTCTCACATTTACAGTTAAAATTACAATGAAAATAACCACGTAGCCTACCTCATCACAAGAGATGTTGGAAATGTTCTCCTCTTGCATCCATACAATACTGGCACCTTTTTAGGAAATTTTCTTTCACGCACATAAGTTCAGCTTCCGAGACAGAGTTACTTTCTCTTGTGATAGGCTTATGTGATATTGTCTTTAAGTTCTTCTAACAGTATGTAAATATTATTTATGGGGAAACTTGAAAATAAAGTGTATAGGTCAATTTCCCATACATTAGAAGAACTTAAAGACAATATCACAAGAGAAATTAACTTTATCTCGGAAGCTGAACTTACGCACGTGAAAGAAAATTACCTAAAAAGGTGCCAATATTGTGTGGATGCAAGAGGAGAACATTTCCAACATCTCTTGTGATGAGGTAGGCTACGTGGTTATTTTCATTGTAATTTTAACTGTAAATGTGAGAACCTGAATCATTACACCAATCGCGGCTTTATTTGCGTAGATATTTGACCCGATCGAGCGGGAGTTGGAGCTTTGCCAGACGCGACACAGAAACCCGCATCATTGGCCAGCTCTTGCCTGGGACTCACTGTAGTAGTAATAGTAATAATAATAATAATAATAATAATAATAATAACAATAACAATAATAATAATAATAATAATAATAATAATACTTACTTGCTCAATGGCAATAGACAATTCCTAAGCAATCTAAAGGTATATTATCTATTTTAGGGAACCCGGAGGTTCATTACCGCGCTTAAAAAAAATCAAAGACCCAAAATTTAAAAAAATCCAAAATTAAAAAATCAATGATCCATAATTAAAAAGTCCAAAAATCCAAAATTTAAAAAATATAAAATAAAAATTAAAAAAACGAAAATATTAAAATTGAAAATCTAAAAAACTAAAATACACAATTAAAAAAAACAAAAAATAAAATATTCAAAGAATCAAAATTTAAAAAATCCAAAATTAAAAATTTCGAAGATCGAAAAATAAAAAAAATTATAATTTAAAAAATTAAAAAATTCAAAATCCAAAATCGAAAGAATCGAAAAATCCAAAATTAAAAAACCTAAAAAATAAAAATTTCAAAGATTCAAAACTTAAAAGATCCAAAATAAATAACAAATTCAAAGATCCAAAATAAAAATATCCAAATTTTCAATATTTAAAAAAACAAAATTAAAAATCAAAAAATCCAAAATTTAATAAATAATAAAATTCAAAATTAAAAAATCCAAAATTTCAAAAATGAACAAATAAAAAATTCCAAGATTAAAAAATTAAAAAATCCAAAATTAAAAATTCAAAGATCCAAAATTAAAAAATCCAAAATTTAAAAAGTCCAAAAGCCAGATATTAAAAAGCCCAATAATGAAAAATTGAAAAAATGCAATAATCATAAATTGAAAAAATACAAATTAAAACAAGTTTTACTTCTGTTACGTGGCATTCCACGCACACTTTTTTTTTTTTTTGTGAATCTTGGAAGGGGGAATTTTTTAAAGGGGAATGAATGTTTTACAGTTTCCAAGAAATCCTGGAGGAAGGAATTAATTTTGTGATGTCTAATTTTTTGTGATTATATACGTAGTTTAACTTGTAGGCTAGATTAAACCAAATCTCAAGTTTAACTGCATGTGCCGTTTTATAATGTTCTGGTTAAGTTAAACCGTAGTGCAATGGTAGACCTGTTGGCTGATAAAAGAAGACGAACTGGCATTGGAAATAAAGAAAAACAATGCGATGTGCTAATTCGCTTGTATTTGTTTGTTTGTATGTGGAGACGTTTAAGCTAGAAATTTTATTATTAAAGAAACGGTTAAATCAAAATTGAATTCAGTTTTGCTCAGTGTAAGTTTATTTGAATCATAGCTAAAATAAATAGCTATTCTACACAAATGATACGAAACGCCAAGATCCAGCACAGCCATAAACTGATTGACCCTACTATGACCTCACGCGACTTATGGAGTAACTTAAAAGCAATGGGATTAGGAAAACAAAAAAAATCAAGCCCAAGCTGTTAACATCCCTCTCAATGATTTGAACGAATACTTCACTACTATACCAACCAGGACCTTAGATGACGTCACCAAACAAAATACTATTAATTACCTGTCAACCCTACCTCTTCCTCCACACCATGAGAGATTCTTTTTTTCCAATGTAACGCCCTTACAAGTAAAAAAGGCACCTTCGCAAAATAAATCGAAAGCAGAAGGCACGGATGGCATTAATATTTTAATGCTAAACAAAATCATCGATGTTATTCTGCCTACCTTAACCCATATTTACAACGCCTCTCTCATCACATCCACCTTCCCGCAACAATGGAAAAATGCTCTTATCCGACCTCTTCCTAAAGTAAATCTCCCAAACATCCCCAAGCACTATAGACCTATCAGTATACTTCCGACTTTATCGAAAACCCTCGAACGCATTGTCCACAAGCAGCTGACTGAGTATCTAAACACTTATAATTTACTTGACCCATTACAATCTGGTTTCAGATCAAATCACAGTACCTCCACTGCCCTACTTAAGATCAGTGAAGATATTCGTGAGGCCATGGACCGACGTGAAGTGACTGCTCTTACCCTACTTGACTTTTCGCGAGCCTTTGACACCGTTGACGCAGACCTTTTAACTGCTAAATTGAGGTCACTACATTTATCAAATGCAGCAGTCACGTGGGTACAACCTTACCTCTCTGGACGCCAACAATGTGTTTCTCACGACAATCGATCTTCTTCGTGGCGTCTCGTGAGGTCAGGTGTGCCGCAGGGCTCTGTATTAAGCCCCTTGCTTTTTGCAATCTATATAAATGACATTTCTTCAGCACTAAAACATTGCCGACATCATCTGTATGCAGACGACCTGCAAATATATTTACATTTTCGGCCTGACACAATCAACGACTCTCTTTCAAAGCTCAATGACGACCTACACTCTATCAGTAAATGGTCAACAAAATTTGGACTGAATTTGAACCCAGACAAGACACAAGCCATTCTGATTGGAAAAAACAGATCGCTATCTTCTATTGACAACACTGACCTTTTGCCTGTGACCTTGAACGACACAATTATTCCATACAGTAGAACTGTAAAAAATCTTGGTGTGTACTTTGACTCTGACATGACATGGAATACACAAGTTAAACATATCTGTAAAAAAGTATTTTCTATTATGCATTCACTAAATAGACTTAAAAATTTCCTGCCTGCTAAACTAAAGCAGACGTTAGTGCAGTCACTTGTGATGCCACACTTCGACTATTGCGATGTCCTGTTCACTGACCTAAGTGTTGAATTATCCTGTAAGCTGCAACGTGTTCAGAATTCTTGTGTCCGTCACATATTCAACATACGTCGATATGATCATGTCTCAGATTATTTTGAGCAATTATCCTGGCTTCGACTAAAGGACAGAAGCCTACTACACTCCCTAACTCTACTCTATCAGATACTTAATAATACTGCACCTAATTATTTAGTCTCTCGTTTCTCACTGTTATCTTCCCAACATAACCGCGACACACGATCTCAGAATAACAGTCTACTGTCAATTCCACGCCATCAAACATCTCATTCACAATAGCCATCACCCGTATCTGGAACTCCTGCCGGACATCAGGGGTAGTCGGAGCCTACAGATTTTTAGGTCAAAGTCAATCAAGTATCTCGCTGATAACTAGAATGAATGTCTCGTTATCTAGCCTAGGTAAATTTATATTGTACACGATTTTCATGGCACTTAGCCTATATTGCTTTTATTTGTTAATTTCTTAGTTTTAAGTTTCAATTTTTGTGTATATTATAGTATAATATTATAATTATACACACATCCAATTATAATATAATTCTTTAATTCAATTTGTTTTCTCGGCATATTATTGGACGCATTTTTGTCTTATGTTTTAATATAGGTACTTCAATATTGTATTATTATTTTATTTTTAACATTTTGTATTATGTATGATATCTATTGTATTTGTTTTTTGTAAATTCCTTTTAATGTATTTTGTCTTTATCCTGGTTGAGTGGAAGATAAGGCCCTATGGCCTTAACTCTGCCAGGCAAAATAAAACATTATTATTATTATTATTATTATTATTCATTGCTCATAAAAATTATATTGTATTAGCATTTGTTTCACAAAACCACAATATAAGTATTAATACTTATATTGTGATACAACCTTCTATGTTTAGGCCTGTATTAAAATATTTTCCATTCCGGAAAGCAAACAAATAGAATTACTTTAAGTTTCGTCTATCTTCTCATGGCATGTTGCATCCGAAATTGAATTTCTTGATACTGTCTTATAATCGTGTTTTGATAGCCACTTCATTAAAACATTTATTACGTCTTAAACTGCAGGTTCAATGGTAGAAAAGGTCCAGGATTCGTTTTTAAAAGGGATTGTTTAACTTCTTAAAGAAAGCTCTTACAGGATGGAAATTTTTAACAAAATTGAGACATCTAAGGTCCAATATTATAAACAAAGTTGATCTTTAGATTAGGTTTAGCTGCCGTTTTATAATGTTCTGGTTAAGTTAAACCGTAGTGCAATGGTATTGGTAGACCTGTTGGCTGTGAAAAGAAGACGAATTAGCCTTGGAAATAAAATAAAAACAATAAGATCTGTTAATTCGTTTGTTTGTTTGTATATTGCGACGAAAATGACTGACAAATATTTCAAAACGTTGCCAAAACTTTTCATCCAATGAAATAGAATTGTTAGTCAATTTAGTTCAAAGGTATAGCGAGATCGTAGATATTTGCTGTAGTTGGATTTCCGCGCTCGATCGTCTCAGATAATGCCTCGTACTTCGTGTCGAGAGCATTTAAGCATTTCTCCTTCCAGCTAGGGATCCAGCATATCAAAACCTCTCCATTTTCCCCCAAGCCGAACCATTCGGAACGCTTTAACAGAAATCTTAGGGCTGCATTGATAGCATATAATTCAGATGATCATGCATCTTGGGACAGTAATTTGTATTGGTTACAATTTGCATTTAATTCTGCCCAACACGAAGCCCATAAAGATACTCCACTGAAGTTGATGCTTGCCTTTTCTCCAAACAATCCTCTTTCTAATCTCTGGTCGATTAATGATCTGTTGCCTGAAGCCAAAGTTAGAGACATGTGGCGAAGAGCCTCAGGTAACTTAAGACTGGCGCATGATAAAACGGCTCAGCGTTATAATGCAGACAGAAGACCTGTAGATTTTGACGTAGGTGATCAGGTATTCGTTAAGAATTTCCCTAAAAGCGATGCAGCTACGAAATTCTCAGCGAAACTCGCTAAAAGATATTTGGGCCCGTATCTTGTTGAGAGATTCCTGACTCCTGTTACAGTGGAACTTAAAGAAGTTGGAACAGATAAGACCGTAAAGGCTCATGTCTCCAACGTGAAGAAGTCCTAGCGATCCATTTGTTCTTATTCAGTTGTGTAGTCTTACAAAGAATTTTGAAGTAGGTGTTTAATCTTATTTTCTCCCTTTCCTTCCATTTTACACACTTGGAAGAAACCGAGTCTTAACTGAAGGCCCCGACAGTTGCTAGGACGCAGGATTCCCTAGTTATCTCTCCGGGATGAGGGAATGTTAGGACAGGTTGGATTTTTAAACATGCGTTTGCTACCTTCTATAGAATCAACAGTTAAGTTTAATGGAACTACTGATCAATAAATGAGTAAAGAGTCATAATAATAAACCATGCATAAGAATATAAGCATATTTATTTGTCGCCTAGAGACAAAGTACCATAACTGTATATTTATGACCATAACTGTGTATTTATTACCATAACTGTATATTTATTACCATAACTGTATATTTATTACCATAACTGTATATTTATTACCATAATTGTAAATGGAACTAAACACAATGTGCACACAGTGCCATGACTGTATTTAAATATGTGTTATGTTAAGGTTTTAAAATTTTTTAACTATAAGTAGTTGTGTATATTTTGATTTAAGTTTAAAAAAAAATATTGACACAAAACCAAGTTATTTTGTAAAATGTAAGGATTTATGAATTTGTTGTATGCATGTGTGATCTTAGATAGTGTATGCTTGTATGAAATTTTAACACATAATGAAATTAAGTATGTATTGAGTGCATGTATGATATTGCCCAATTATATAACTTCAGTATGTACCAAAAAATTATGTAAACCTAACCTCAAGATTTTCGTCTTCTTCACATTCCGTCCTTGAGCTTCTCGCGAGAGAGAGAGAGAGAGATGATTTTGCTAAATATATGTCTAAAAAGAAGGAAATTTTGGGAGATGTTATCACTTGATGAACTTTTCTGCCGCTGTCTGGATTATGTTTCAGAAAAACTTGTCCTTATGTAAAGAGACCTGTGGAGGGGAGCGGAGACTATCTGGCCTATTACCTATCAGAGCTGGATCCTTGGACCTTAAACTGCTCGGAGGTCTGCTGTCTCTGACCCAAAGTTCTGCACTACTGTCTGCTGTCATTAACCTAAAAGATGCACTACTGTCTGCTGTCTATGACCGATGTTATGAAGCCTGACTTGGAGCTACACAGCTGACTCCTGTCGGTGACCTGTTTGCTGAAGTCTATCATCGAGCTGCGCTGTGGATGTCTGCAGTGTAGTGGCACAGCACTTGCCCTACACCTCTTCTGATGTCTGGTGACTGGTGTTCCCTTCCCTGGAAACTGGCCACTTCCAGCGAAGTTTCTCCTGCATCCTGTTCTACCTTGGACTGCGCTTCTGGACTCCGTCATTCCTGATGAGCTTCATTCCTGTGCTAAAGTGCTGATCAGCAAAGTTTTTTTGGACACTTCTCTTGCTAGAGCAATTCCTAATAAGCTCTAATCATTATTCCAGTCCGTCTTCTCTATATAAACTTTTCTAAAGACAGTGCAGTGATCCCGTTTCTGTGAAGAACTTTTCTAAGGTCAGTGCAGAGAGTAACGCATTTTCTAAAGACAGTGTTGTGGTCCCGCTTCCCAGTGATAAACTTTCTCCAATCTGTTAAGTACTCCCGCTTCCCAGTGAAAAAACTTTCTACAAACAGTGCTGTGGTCTCGCTCTCATAACCTAGAAATTGTGCTCTCACTATCCATGATCTATTCTACGTCTCAATTGTGCTTGTCTTGTGTATTGAACTGTGAGTCAAGACGCACATTTCAATTCTGTGGCGGGGAGATTGAGCTGATATTTTGAACACAAAAGATTTATCACTCAGTTGTAGTCTGCTGTTTGCTGTTATGAACTGAAAACCTATACCTTGTGACATCTAGTGGCATAACTCTGCATTTCTCTCTCTCTAACCTATGATCTCGATGCTCACGCCATCTACACGCTAATCCGGGAGTCTCTGGTGTTGGGCGACTTTGCGCGACATCTGGTGTCTGTGGCCCGTACTTCCGATCAGCTGTTGTTGCCAATGACTCGCAGATTGCCTCGTGATGTTATGTTTGGAGGTCTATCATTTGTCACCACAACAAAGACGCTATTTTGTTATAATCTACAGTATTGGTCAAGAAATCATTATTCAGCATCTGGATTGGATAATATTATTGCCGCCGTGCCTTGCTTTCAGACTTGAAGACCCTGTTGTCTTATCTCTAGTTCCGGCTTCACCATGGTTGGCAATGTACAAATTCATGCTCCGTAAAATACGGAGTATGGAGGCTTTTCTGGACATTTAATTAATGTTGTAATCGTTCAATCTGAGCCATATGTTTTTGTGTTAGGTTCTTTATAATTTTCAATCTGTAAAATCAGTCAGTATGGCTAAATAAGATTAATTATGGCCAGGGCCTAAGTAGCGTGGTCTGCCATTGTTCTGCTTGCTTACTTTATATCTGACGTTCTTATATTCGAGCCCAATTATGGAGTTTTCTCACCTTTCTGTTTATGTAATTTAATTCTATCTTATTCGCTCTTTCAACTTATAGTTTTAATAACTTAATCCCTATTGTTTCCCGCCATACATGATGGGCCGAGTAGAGATCCGTTTCTGTTTGGGGTGGCGAATAGAAACTTTTGTTTGCATCTAAATTTCATTTAGAATATTCTTAATTACTCTTTTAATAAAGTACCGCCACCCATGTATGAATGTGTTCTGAGTGCTGGTTAAATGAACTAATGATTTAGCTCGGGGATCCCCTTTTTATCAATTTGTTTTAATATGTGACTATGAATTCTCTTCTTGTATATATTTAGATGTTTTATTAATTTTAGCCTCAAATGAATTTTAATTATTATAAATCTAAGTTTTATTTATGTAAATTGTCTAGGCCTAATTTTAAGTAAATGTTCAAATTCTTCCAGCTTTTCTGTCTTTAACTTAGCTTGCAGTTACATATGATTATGAAACTGCAAGCAATTGCTCTCTCCGCCTCCTGTTCGTTTGTCCTCTTCCTTGCTCCCTTTGGGATGGGTTCTCTCCTTAGGTTTCTTCAAGGGGACGCTTCCACAGAAGGCCTATGCTGGTGAATAGGATGAAGAGCCTTTACCGCAACCTTGGCCTGTTCTGGTCCAGTCCGGGAAAGTGTTCTGTTACTCCGGATGATAGTGACCTTCCGAGGACAAACATTTCTTCAGGTAAAAGGGGACCCTAACCTTACCTGAACCTAACCTAACCTGTGTCGAGGGGGGGGGACAACTTGGAGACATGTAATTTGTGCTTACCAGCATATTTTCTGGTATAAAGAGACTTCATTGTAAAAGATGCACCCCAAAATTTAACACAATTTTTCATTTTGAAAAATATTTCATAACCAAAGTCTAACCAATTATGAACTCTGAACTACTTACTTGGATATTAATGAAATAGATTATGATAAAATACACAGTAAATTGTAATAGTAGGTAGGTCTATAATGTCTCGTAATACTAAGAAAAAAATTGTTTTTTGTTATGAAAACCTGGATTTAAACAGGAAAGTTGATGTTAAATATTTAAGTATTTTCAAGTAGGCTATTGAGGATACACAGTTCTTATGTGTGGTGATCCTGATCGGGGACGTTACTACAAGAAAATTTTTGAGGGGGGGAAATCTAAAATTTCCCAACAATTTTTTACCACATTTCCCAACTCATGGACCCTCCCCCATGAATTTTTGAAATTTACTTCTCCAAGTAGAATATTTTAACATGGGCAGTGCTTCATTTCATTACTTAAAGAGTATTTACTTTTAAAAAATGTCAAACAGTTCATCGCAATACTGAATGTTTACAAAAGGGCAGAATAAAACACCAAATAATTTTAATGAGTCACACTGTTTATCATGTAAACAATAAATAGGTACAATGTATGTTCATAAAAAATGTAATGTGTTAAAATATGGGGGAGTTGATATAGGATTTTACCAATGTAACTATTAATATAACCTAAAATTATAAAGCTCAAAATGTCCTGAAATATATATATATATATATATATATTTTATGTTGACTTCTCACTTGAATAAAGAAATGTAACTACAGGGGTACATGAAGATAATCTAAACTAACCTTATAAAACTTAAAACGTCTATAAACGTATGTCTTTTAAAAAAATAATAAATAACATACTAACCTAAACCTGTAAAACTCAAAAGTCTATAAATGTATAAATAACCAACTCAAAATGTCTAGTTGTTGAATGTTAGTGGAATTAAAGAATAAATATTGGTTATCTACTGCATCTTCATTGACACCAAGTTGAGTTAAGAAACACAGACATAAGCTAATGTAAGATGTATTCTTGATAACAGATAAAACTAAACTTTACCATAACACTTCCATGCACAATTGTACATGTGGAAGAAAACAAAGCAGACGACTAGGGATGAGAAGGGGAGTACGATACTGCCACATGGGAAGTCAGTGTTACCACAATAAAAAGCGTTGTAACTGAATTTCCCAGAAATTCTAGTCGAAAATTGTAATGGCTAAAGTTGTAACGTTTTAATCAACGAGCTAGAATAGAGATTATAGAGTGGCTGTTGTGTCCTTTACAGCGCTCTGGGTGGTGCCTTCGTGAAACTTAGCCACCATCCTTTCAGCTACCTGTTACTCGTGTCGTCTGCTTTCTTTATATGTATTTTGATTGCATTTGTGTGGATACTTTGGTTGAAAAAATATGCCTCCTGTGTGTGCGGCTATTAATCGTAGGAACAGAAGAAAGGACAGAAATGATATATCATTTTTCAGGTAAAGTTTATTCACACGATTACACTGGTTTTATGGTTAAACAGTTTCTGTTTGCCTGGTAAGGGAACGTATGGTAACACGTGGTACGGTGTTTTCTTTTATTGTAGGTTCCCTTTGATAAACAAGGAACTGACAAAAAAAAAGAGTGCATGGAACGCCACGCGACAGAAGTAAAACTTTATTTTATTTTTTAAATTTGTTATTATTGAATTTTTTCAATTTTGCATTATTGGACTTTTTAATATTGGGTTTTTAGACTTTTTAAATTTTGGATCTTTGAATTTTTAATTTTGGATTTTTTAAATTTTCGATATTTGAATTTTTTATATTTTATATTTTTAAATTTTGGATTTTTTAATTTTTAATTTTGTTTTTTTTTTTAATCTTGGAAATTTGGATTTTTTAATTTTGGATTTGTGGATTTTTTAAATTTTGGATCTTTGAATTTTTTTAATTTTGGAATTTTGGATCTTTTATTTTTTTATTGTTTGGATTTTTTAAGCGCGGTAATGAACCTCCGGGTTCAATAAAATAGATAATAAGCCCTATACCTTTAGATTGCCATTGAGCAAGTCAGTATTATTATTATTATTATTATTATTATTGTTATTATTATTATTATTATTATTATTATTATTATTATTATTATTATTATTATTATTATTATTACTAGTACTACTATTCCCATTTTACTTCCACTTCCAAACTTTATTCTAGGCATTATGAACAGAACACATACGAACTAAAAACAATAACAAACCTTGTGTTTGTGTAGCCAGCTGTAGCGTGCTTGACATCTGATAGTCGATGTAGCTGACAGTGTCGCCGTGAATTCATGAAAAAATATATATATATATCTTCTAACAGGCGATATATTACACCGATTTCTTCAAGAGCCTGCAAAAGTGGGTGTGCCATTTAAATATCAAATGAGTGCAGTAATTTAATTAAGAATTAATTACATGAAAACTAAGCGTCCAATTTTCATAAACTAAACGCTATTTTATTAAGCAAAGATAGCAGAACAGTATGGCGCTAAAATTCAAAATTAGATTTTTTGAGTCCATTCGCGACCAACTCCCCTAATGAGACAGCCCGGCACGCCCACTTTTGTTTGGTAGGACAAAACATGGCGGATGCACATTCAATTTGCTTCAAATATGGCGGCACAACAGCCACTCTATAATCTCTATTCTAGCTCGTTGGTTTTAATTACTTCCGTGAAACTAAAATATCCCAACTTTTCTGTGGACAACCTCAAATTTCTCAACTTTTTTTTATTTTTAAATTATTTAAATAGTGACGTCCCTGGCCCTGATTCTGAATGATTTTTTTGTCCCTAATTTATTTCTAAGTTTTAAAAGCACTTCACCAAAACTTGAAATAAGTTAAATAACAAAAATAATTTGATTTAAATCATGATTAAGTCAGTAATTTAGAAAGCAATAAAAACACATTATAGCCATTCAAATAGCATAAATCACACTAGAAACATTTTTCCTAGTGTATTGTAATAATTTCAAGGTACTTACATCAAAATGTAGTGGTTCCTTCTGTTCGATTTGTCACCAAAACACCAAACTGATAGAGCTGGAATTTTACATGAACATAGTTTTTATGCATGGAGAGAATGTAGGACCAGTGGCGGAAGCAGAGGGGGGGATAGAGGGGATATATCCACCCCCCGAAATTTGAAAAAAGGCTTTGTATGCACAGTTTTATAAACTAATTGTATATGTAAGTTAATTAATTT
This sequence comes from Ectobius pallidus, assembly GCA_964059195.1. NCBI lineage: Eukaryota > Metazoa > Arthropoda > Insecta > Blattodea > Ectobiidae > Ectobius > Ectobius pallidus. The sequence goes on along the minus strand of CAXKWD010000007.1, from coordinate 63,263,208 downwards.
TTTTTGTATTCTTTCTACCTATTCAAATCCCCCCCGAAAATAAATTCTGCGTCCGCCACTGCGTAGGACTATACTGACATGAAAGGAAGAAGGCAGTAACTACATTAACTTAAAAATTGAGATCAAAGTTTAATAAAATTCTCTTTACTTTCTACTCTATAGATGACATTGAAATTGACATATAACTAAACTATAAAAGAAACAGAAAAGTTTATATCTGCCATCAAACATTATTTTTTCCTTGAATTATTGAATTTTGACATACTGCCTTTTTGCAAAGTACATGTGGATTTGGCTTTGATTGCTAAAGCATTAAGTGGAAGTTACTGCATCTCTTACATTGTAGCAGTAGGCCTATTGACTGCTTTCTGTCATTGTTGAGTTGTTACAGCATGGGATGAAAGTCCAATCTTAAACAGCAGTACTTTTGCAGTTCTTACAGTGCAGTGCCTACATTGTCATTTAGATATTTATGTGGTAGATTAGGTGGGCCGATCCCGGCGGTACTGCAATACCGGGCCAACCCGTGACAGAGATGGAGCAAGCCCCTAGCACTCCGTCATTTTCCAAAAATCAGTTTAATATTCTGGTCCCTCGATGAGGGACGTATCAGATATTAAGCTGATAAGAACAGAATGTTGTTTATTAATCTAATATTTCATACATTTCAACAAACTACTAAAAAACAAAGAAATATCAAGAACACAATGAAAACTAGCGGCATAGGTTGCCATGGTCAAGTTATGAACAAAACACTAGCAGCAGAGATTGCCAAAGTCAAGTTATAAACACAACACTAGCAGCAGAGTTTGCCAGAGTCTGTATTATCAAACAACATTATAACATACACCAGCACTTATATGCCATAGTCTTGAACTCCTGCCAGTCCGTGGTGGTTTGTGAACTATTACCCCGGTATTCACCTTGCGAGCCTGAGGGAAAACCACGGCAAAAACCTCAGGCAGGGTACTTGTTCACTGCTGTCGGACTCCAGTGATGTGCTCAATGTAAATATCTCTGGAGAATCTGATGACGTCCGACACGCAAAGCTTCTTAAACATCCGTAGGTACTGTCTAGAGCAAATGGTCTTCATCAGGTTGTCATTAGCAGGGTCCCAAGCACCTAGTGACCCTACTACTATAGCGTCCACCTTCACCTCAGCATATCTGGTGCTTAGAGCCTGGGCGAGGTCCTCGTACATCTCCTTCTTTTCCCTTCTAGCCTCACCAAATGCGACCATCCGATTCTCAAAGGGAACGGTGACGTCAATAATGGTGGCCTTGTTGTCTTTCACTATAACCAAGTCCGGTCTCAAGTTCCCATGAACAGCTTCATTTTCGGTGACGATGGTATACTTACTCTGGGCTGCCCTTTTAACCCTGTTCACTATGGCATTATGTCTTCTTGTGAATATATGTTACAATGGTTGATTACATGGGGCAGGGTTTCATTAGCGTAGCCACATCTCCTACATGTTTTGTTGTTATTTCCACCGTGACGGCTTCCGTTCAACAGCAGGAGATTGAGTCGGGCACGGTGGATAAAACGCCAGTCAGCAAACCTTGTATACCTTCCATTAGAGATGAAATGTGAGCTGGCGGGATCCGCGGCCACGCACTCTATAGCTTTCCCCTGGCTGGGCAGTCCGCAGAGGTTGTTTAGGTGCTGAGTTCTTTTAACAGTTCTTAATGTGCTCAGCACCTGTCGTCTCTGTCTGGTGTGAATAGTCTTGTCCTCAATTTTGATTGCTGGTCTAAAGTTCTCAAATCTCCATTCCACATTATTTCGGGTAGAGGCTTTGCGAGCGTTTGTCCAGGCGTTGGAGATGGCGTTTGTATTCCGCCTGAACTCGCCCTCGTTGCAACCACTCATGTATGCTGCTACATCCTCAGGATCCACCAACCTTCCTATGCGTTTACTGACAGTTGACTTAAGGTCAGCAAGAGCAAGCTCCGCAGTGTTGATGTCTTTGGAGGAAAGGAGCTTAAAGGCTGTATCAATCAGGTGCAGATCTGAGTCTGTTGCTGCATGTGGAACACCCACACATCCTTGTCTGTTAGGTCCATATATGTAATCGTTACATGCTTCCTGAGGGACGTTCAGCGTGCTCTTGATGCCGGCCCTGACGTAGTCATCCAGTTTTGACCAGTCACCCTTCTGGAATTGGGCAGTCTTCATCAGGAAGTTCAAAGATGGGTAGAAGAAAGTCTTAAGGGCGTCAAGCCTCTGCCAAGGAGCTAGCTTGCACTTTAGTATCTTATTTGCTGTCTCCATCAGCTGGGCGAGCTCCTTCATATTGCGAGCGATGTGGAAACCCACTGGCTTCCCCAGGAACTTGGCAAACTCTCCATCTCTTAATGGTCGAACTTCTTGGTTTTGTACTCTGAACACAGTATTCCTGGTGCCAACGGGAGTCTTGCCAGATAAATGAATTGAAAATGTCTTTCTGGCATTGACATCAATGTTAATCTTTTTCGCCAGGGTTGCGAGTTCGTCAAGTCTATATTGCATATCGTCTGGCTCTGTTGACAGTAGCACCATGTCGTCCGCGTAAGCCAGTATCTTGTGAGTGGCCTCATCCCCCTGGCTTTTTTTAATTATGGGGTCCACTGCCAAGTTGAATAGCAAGCCACTCAGCGGACAACCTTGCCTTATTCCACACTGAAGTCGGATCATGTCAATCGGCTGTGTACTAGTCATGACTGTAGTCATGTTGTTGGTGTATATGTCTTTTACTATGTTGGTGATCTTTCTTCCAGCGCCAGTCTTCTCAAGGGCCGCAAGGATGGCTGTATGCGGCACGGAGTCAAAAGCATTAGAGAAGTCGACCCAGGTAGCAATAAATTCCCCCTGTTCAGTTCTGGCTATGTCGAACATTCTCTGCAGCGTATAGTTGTGCTCAATGACTCCGTCGTGAGGCATAAATCCCTTCTGAGCTGGAGAAAGTACCTGCTCACTGTCCATCCAGTCGGTCACTCTTTTTGCTAAGACACCGGTGAACAGCTTGGCGATCGTCCTCATTATGGGTCTCCAGTTGGTAATGTCGTTAGGGTCGCCTTTCTTATAGATCAGCACCGTCGTCGACTTCTTCCATTCATCAGGTATTTTCTCGTATTTTAAACTGATGTTGAAAATGGTGGCCAATACGGAGCAGGCTGGGTCGACCGACTTCCAGTGTCTATATGTTAGTCGGTCGTCACCAGGAGCAGTATTCTCGCATTTTCTCAGCCTGAGTGCTACCTCGTCTGGAGTTATTCTGTTGGTTTTGACAGGGGGCCTCCCTTCAGGCTGACCAACATCTGTATATAAGTTGACGTCACATTGTCGTGGTGCTGATATTTCTTCATAGTGTTCCTGAATGTGAAGTCGATCAATCTCGCACCGTCTGCTGTCCTCCCCCAGGATCAGACGCATGGCCTTCCTCCTGTTCCTCTTATATAGCTTCTGTATAATCTTTGGGTCTTCACTTTGATCTTAGCCAAAAGGCCGAGAAGCGATGCCAGTAGAAGGCGTCGCGACGCTTAAGAGAAAAATCTCGACGCCTACTACAAGAGGATTCACCATACGGCATTCGTGCGATATATTTAAATTATCGTTTTTGTAGTAAACTGTAATACATTCTGCCTTCCCCTAATTTTTGGAACGTCTCACAGACACAATCTTGTAAGATTTTCTTCAGGAAGGGCAGAACTTACTAAATAATAAGGATTTTCCAAAAAGCTCTGCTGCCACCATCTTACGGACCTCATTCGTACTTTTACATCGGTGCCAGTGGCAGTGAGTCAGCCGGCACGAGAGCTTGCTACCACACTACCACGTCTCCCCCCCCTCCCCAACCGTTATTCACACGCTCACACATGTTGCGCAATTCAGTAACTGACAATCGCCACCGCACCCGCTCGAAATCGGTAGACGCCATTTACGAATATCGTAATTCTCAGACAATGTAGTCTTGCAATCAACTTCCTTCACTTAACCCGGCATCACTCGCACATAATATGTCTGTCACGCCATCACTCGCTCGTTAGATTTGATCTAACATGCGTTTTGTTAAATACAACTCAAACGCATGGATTAACTTACAAGATTCAATGGGTGGAGTGAATAAAAGTCAGTAAATGCTTTTACTGCAAAATTTTAAGTAAATACTAGCATTCTAGTGAATAAAATATTTCAGTAAATACTGTTGCTTAGTAGCAATCAGTACATACTAGATCAAGTAGTACCTACTGCAAAATATGTGAATAATAACAAGTATTTACTTATCAATACCAGTAAATACTGTGAAATTTTCAAGTCTGGTACAGACCTTGCTTAAGATGGCAATGCCTTATCTGAAATGCTTGTTTTTACAAGAATTATGAAGCAAAAAGTGTACAGAGAGCAAATGGAGGCTCAAAAAGATGATTATCGCGATTTATTTAGATTCAGAAAGGAAATTATGAAGTGGCATACTTCACATTTCATGGATGAAAATATTGTAACAGCAAACAGGCAGAAGTTAGAAATTTTTCATTTTTAAGTGATCCAGGCTATCAGAGTCAGAATTCATAGCACTTAATTACGATTGAAAATTTTTTCCGTGTATTATTACCAAAACAATTTCACAATTTTATTTTGTTGTTTTTATTTAAGAAGCTTGGCCAATATTATGTAGTGTTGAGGTTATGTAGTATTGAGGTTAGCCTATATATTTTATTTTGTTTTATTTTAAACTAGCAGGTGTCTGTGACTTCGCTCATATTTATTAATATATGTAATCACTAGATTTTTTAATAGTAGGCCTAAACTTGATAGAAAAAAATTAAAACTTCATTTATTAAAACTTACACCGTTTTTAAATAAGTTGCATTAATTATCTAATTTTATTGTAATATTATTGTCAGACGTAGTAAATGAATAATTAAAACTACTAAATGAATCATGTGCTGCCATGTGGGCGTACAGATTGAAAGTGAAATGATTAAAACAAACCACAGAATTATGACCCTTCCGCTTAAGTGCTAATCATTCATAAACAATTAAAAGATTAATGATTTTAAAAACATCCAGCTTTGGGGTGCATTCTACGATTAGAGTACACCGTAGGTAAAGAAATGATCTCAGATTTGACTTCCAGACTCAACCCTCTCCCCTACATAGTGAGTTTCATCCAAATCGAGCAATGTTTCCCATTCAGACCTACATTCAAGATCTTCCCTCCGTCCACCTATGTTAAAAATTTCAGATCTCTTCGTGCTGCAATGTTATAAACAAATAAATCAAGTAGAGCGGGCTAACAAAATCAAAGCAATTGACATCTCGATGCGTTATGTTGAAAAAAGGTATTTCCGCAATGCTCTTCTTCCCCAGTTGCTATGGCAGAAAAGGAAGAGTACTTATTAATTTTACAATTGAAAAATAGCTTATTACTAAAATCTGATGCTGCAATAGTGGAAAAAATTATGTTTTCTGGCAGTTTTTTTGGGGGGGGGGGAAGCTCATAATTTGCGAACAAAAGAAAAAAATTGAAAATCCGGTTTTAAGGTGAATTCAGACATCCTTTAGTCCATCTATGTTAAAAATTTAAGATCTCTGCATGCCCTAGATTTGGCTGGGTATCGCACTCAGACAAACAGACAGACAGACAGACAGAAAGACAAACACTTCCTATTATTATGTAGATATAACAATATGGAAGACTGTAAAGGCAGAGAGATGGTTAAATTTTTAGGTTTTAATCTTGATTCAAAATTAAATTGGGTGCATCATATAGATCAGGCCTGTCCAACTTCAGAAGTACTGGGGGCCAAAATATTTTGACAATTGATGCTGAGGGCCACACACTAAAAGTTTCACAGCAGACCAAATCGTTGAAAAAGGATTTCTATGTTAATAACTGCCAGTCTTAGTAGGTGTAACCAGGAATCATCAGTGAGGTAGCTCCTATATTCATTTTTTAAATGAATTTCATATTAGAGAAAGCACTCTCACATAGATAAGTGCTTCCAAACATATAGGAAAGCTGCAAACCAAAATCTCTAAGCTGAGGAAACCTGCCCTCTGGAAGTAGCTTGAAAAAGCTGAGCCCTCTTTCAGACCTGGTTTGAAGAAAAAGATCAGCCTGAAAATCGCAGAGCTCCAGTTGATACATGGATGGCTGATTATCAATATCCACATTCAAAGGGTCATTGAAAAGGAGCAGTTTACCCTTATTATTTTCAAAGTCAGAAAATCTTTGACTGAATTCTTGAATAATAACTTAAATGTTTTCACAAAACTCAGAAAAATTACCATCTTCAATTTCTCCTGACAGCTCTTGACAACTTGCAATAATCATTTGTGATAAAGTTGATTTCAGAAATTTTAACTTATTTATTTAAAAAATAACTAACTCTGAAACTCTTTGATTTTTCCCGTAAGTCTCTGGTTCAACTCATTCAAGTATTGTGTCAGGTCAGTCATGAAAGCAAACTGCTTTAGAAAGTCTGGGTCTTCAACCCGTCGAACAAGATATTCACTATCTTTGGTACTGTCCTTTAAAAATACTGGAATATCATTACTCAGTGCAAAGAATTTCTGAAGACCTGCACTCAGCCAGCGTACATTTGCGTGGAATGATAGATCTCTTGCAGCTCATCCAAAAATTCCCGAAATCTGCAGTGAAGTTGTATATAAGTATCCAAGGGACACAAAACTGTGAGAGCGGGCCGAATGCGGCCCGAGGGCCGCGGGTTGGACAGGCCTGATATAGATGCACTGGCTGGAAAATTGAGTAAGGGCATTTATATGATAAGAAAATTAAGAAAAATAGTTAGCATATGTGTACTCAAAATTGTATATTTTGCGCATATACATAGGGCCTAGTCACTTATCACCGGAACCGAGCCAGGCTCCTAACCGGGCCCGGTTCCCTTGGGTCCGGGGCAGTCCCCCCCCCCCCCCAAGAGGCAATCAAAGAGGCAAGTTTAAGGTTTGAGAGGGAGAAAAAGGTAGAAGATATTGGGGACATTAGTCTCATAGCAGAAAAGAAATCAATAATGGTAGGTAATGAGATGTTAGCAGGTTACGAGGGAGCGATGAAATTCGTAGTCAGTGGCGGTGACGTCATTAGTGGAAGATTCTGCACCGCATGACGTCAGTCAGTGGAGTTGTATAGCTGACTGAGATTAGGTCTCAACAACTGAGTCTTAAAAATATAGACGAAAAGCGCGAGGCGAAAGAGCTTCTTCGAAAATTTGTTATTTTCGCTGGCGGATATCTCGAAAACTATTGGGAATAGAAAGAAATGTGTGTGATCAAACTTGTAGTAAATTTTATCAACTTGAATTTTCTACATATGAACTTTTCCTCTACGATGCACCATTGTTTAGATATAAGCGAAAAACCTAAAAAGGGACCTTCTGCGGGTCCCTTGCCCCCCGCTCACCCCCACCTTCGGGGACTTTTAGTATGTTATTCAGGACACTCCCTCCGACAACACTGCAAAATTTCAAAACTACACGATTTTTTGTTATATTTTTCGTTCGTTGCCTGAACTAAAAGTAATCATATTACGTTGGATGCATCCAAAAGAATTTCGATCTTAGAAAAGATATAGCCTATGTACTAGGATTTTTACCAATTCATGATTCTGTTAATTTTTGCTGCAAATTATATCCTACATCTGTTAAGTTTTGCTTCATATTATTCTGCACTGAATTCCAATTAGAACCTACATCTGCTAATGTTTCTCAACTAGCGTTCGCTAAATTCTCTTCAACATTAGAGTTTGCATTAGGAAGTCCTGTAACAGCTTATGAAATAAAGGAAATCATAATTAGTAAAAAAAATAAACAATCAACGGGTTTCGATCTAATTTCTGATACGCTACTTAAACAAATAGTTAATTATGTAATGCTTCTATGACATCAGGCATTTTCCCTAATAGCTTTAAAACTGCCAAAATCAAGCCACTGTTTAAAAAAGGTGACAGAACGAACTTACAGAATTACAGGCCGATCTCGCTTCTTTCTGTGTTCTCCAAAATACTTGAACTTGTAATGTACAATAGACTAAAAAAATTTCTGGACAAAGAAAAAGTATTAACGGCTTGCCAACATGGTTTTCGTAACAAGTTATCAACGGAAACTGCCATGCATGATTACATATCTAGTGTCATTGAATCTCTTGATAAAAAAGAATATGCATTGGGATTATTTATTGACCTATCCAAAGCTTTCGATTGTGTAAACCATACAATTCTTCTTGAAAAATTAAATGTATATGGAATTACGAGGGTTGGCAAATGAATGGATTAAATGGTACTTATCTATGAGAAAGCAAATTGTGGAAATTACCCATGAAGACCCAAAAACTAACTATGAAAGAAAATACTACTCAAATGTACAGGAGGTTTCACTAGGTGTACCGCAAGGTTCTATTCTTGGACCTCTTTTGTTTCTATTATACATGAATGATTTTCCGGATAATTGTCCCACAGCAAAAGTTGTGTTGTTTGCAGATGATACCAGCATATTAATAAATGCCCCTAACTATCTTGAACTAAAGGTTAAGTCATCGCAAGTTATTAAAAGCATTGAAAAATGGTTCCACTCTAACAGACTTGTAATAAATGCCCAAAAAACAGCGTACATCCCATTTAGAAATAGCAATAGGACAGACCTTGTATATCCTCAACTCACTTTAAACAACCATACTCTTACTCCTCAAATACTTACTAAATTCCTAGGCTTACAAGTAGACCATACTATTAAGTTCAAAGAACACATCGATTTTGCTATTAAAAAAAATTCACAAATTAGCTATGCATTTCGAGCTTCGAAAAACATAGTCAGTTTCAACACATTAATGGTCTTATATTTTGCATATGTTCACTCTATTTTGAAATATGGTATCGTCATCTGGGGCAGTAATAATTATAGTCGGCACTTGTTTATTAAACAAAAGCAAATCATAAGAATTATAATGGGGATCGAGAAAGATAGCAGCTGTAAACAATATTTTGTTAAATTGAAAATATTGACCTTACCTAGCATCTATATTTTTGAAGTATTAATCCTTATGTTCAAAAACAAGTCATGCTACCCTCTAAGTAAAGATATCCATTTCATAGTACTCGCCACTGTAGTAACTTCCATATCAACTCGCATGGTACTATATTGTATCAGAAATTAACAAACTATCAGGGAATAAAACTATTTAACAAATTGCCATCCCAAATAAAAAATCTACCTAACCTTAAGACATTCAAAAAAGAGTTAAAACAATATCTAATTAATAAAAGCTTTTACTCGCTCGATGAATTCTTTTCAAATACAGATTGATAATATATTACTAAGTGATAATGATTTGTATTTGTTCTTCATTTTGTACTAGTAAATATGTAAATTTTTTTATTAAGGGTTGTTAATTATTTATCATATCTATGTATTTCTTATTTTTTTTGCTTTGTAAATATGTGATATTGTTTGTTGTAGGTTAGTTAGGTCCATTTTGTATTTTAAATTTATGTATATTTATTCCTTTTAAGTTTTTTGTAATTGTTCTACAATTTTGTACTTGTAAATATGTAAAATTATTTGTATAAGTTAGATTTGTACTTTGACAATTCTGATGTCCGAGGATACAATGTACCCTCTTGACTGAAAGATGCAATAAAGAACTAAAGAACTAAAGCTAATTCTGCTCAAAACTAGTGCATATATTAACTTGGAAGATAGATTTCCATTAGCATTCAGTCGAGCTACCATAATTTTTTGTTCAAAATTGGAAGTTACATTAGTAAGTTTCTGTTCTATGTTTGAACTGATTTTCGATTCAATTTCTCCAGTAGATTTTCTAGTCGATTCCTGGACTTCTGCTAATACTACCGAAATCAAAATCTTTCTCAGCAATTTCAGCTATAGTGCTGGAATTACTAGCTTGGTTATTATCAGCAGAGCTATTTTCGCGGTCAATATTTATTTCAACTAGACCTACATCACTGTCATCAAAATTAATTTTGTCAACATTTTCAGTAATGGTCACGTCTAGTAATTCTTGTCCGTGAACTGAATTTAAGCCTATGTTGGAGTCCTGACTATCCATGCTGGATAATTTTATTTCTTTGTTACTTCTTAAAATTCTAGGCTTTCATGCACAAAAATCTATTACACATACAATATATTACCACACTTTACCTACTAATGCATTCGACTAAAACATTTTAGTTTCTACTGTTTTAACGTGGAATAAATCTGTTTATTTACAACTTACTGCATCGCTTATCCGACTTTCTTAGTGGTCTAGGTGATCTGAAATCTGACATTTCTATTCTATTCCATATAAAATTAGTGATAGCTATTCTTTTTTTTTTTTTTTTTTTTTTTTTTTTAAAGAAATTCCACCTAGCAATTGTTCTAGCCTCTAAACGTTGCGTTCACCACTTTACGCCTTTAAATCTATTCAGGTTATACGTAATAGGCGCCACTTTATGACACAATCAGTAATTCTAATTAATTATTGATAAAATCATTCATTAACAGCCTCGCTCGACTTAACTCAGTGATGTGGAAACTTGAAGGAGTAATGAAAGATTTTGCTTTAATATTAAGAGGCAAAGACTCAACAGGGGAAGTCGGACAAGTATTATAACAATATTTATTGTCTATCCAATCAACACTTGGCATTGCTCGCCAAAAAAAAAAAAAAAATCTAACAAAGTGGCAAAAAGCATTAATGGTACTTAGGCGTGAAATCGTGAAGGTCAGAATTACTTCAGCACTGAGATAAAGTATACTTCGAAAGCTACTTGATAACCTGCAACTACCCTATTCTGTAGGTCTCAATGACCAGAGCGACTTACCCCAGCGTCCAGTTAGTAGCGATGTTCAGACCGAAGTGTTGGTCTCTAATAATTATTCAGGTTTTCTTAATGAACCCAATGCCTCTCTAAGCTCGATCCGGACTGGACAGAACTTAAGACAGTTTAAAACAATTTATTTTTACTGGCAGGACAATCCGTTAAGCTTAGAAGACGAAATAATTTTCGTTCTAAATTACTTTAAGTTTTCACTGATGAAAGTTTGTGGAATCACCGCATTGTTAAGGAAATAGGAACAATATCTCCCTATTCTGACCATAATAAATAACATTTTCTTTGCCATTGTGAACTACCATGTCTATTGCGAAAGCTACCTTGCCCATTGTACTTGCATAGATGGCTGACCCGTGGTATAGCACCCCCATGAGTTTTGTCGCGAGCCAATCCTGGGGTCGCGGACCACGGTTGGCCATCATCTACAGTAACTTTTCCTCTACGATGGACTGTTGTTTAAATATAAGCGAAAACCCAATAAAAGGGAACTTCTATGGGCCTCCCTGCCCCCGTTCACTCCCCATCCTCGGGGACTTTTAGTATGTTGTTCAGAACACATTTCAAATCTACACGATTTTTTCCCTGTTTTTCCTTCGTTGCCTGGACTAGATGCTTTTCCGGTGGATTGTCCGCTGACTTTACAAACACCCTGATATAAGTCCTATGGCATCGATGGAATTAATCGATGACTTTAAAAACGTGTCCATAATTTTGCTTTTTATTATCTGTTTCGATATGTTCCTCCGGACCTGAAGAGTGCCGGATTAAAAAAAAAATGCCCGACTTTCGTATAGACACGTCGCTATCGTTTTTTAAAAATCATTTTTACTTTTTCTGCAATAGACACGCACAAGTTTTTCACCATCTCTTTTCACTGTTGAATTCATAATGGTGCTAGAAGCAAATAAATGATAAAAGGAGAAGGAATGAGGATGAATTCCTGTTAGCAGGTGCAAGCAACGCCCAACAGCTGATTCTGGAGTACATCGCCATCGAAACATAAACGGCGTCTCCAGAAAACAGTGGCGCGCCAACTAGGTAAATGTGAAAATGCGCTCCGAAATCCATGCCGAAAATCTGTCAATCTCGCGGTAGCTAAGTCATGTTGCCTTAGAGCCGTGGTGGGGGGCTGTGGGTTCGAGTCCCACCTCGGGCATGGGTGTTCGTGAGTGATAAGGATAGAAGGTTATCGAGGTTAACAAAACGGAAAACAAAACAAGTAATTAATTAAATAAAAAAGTTGTGTTAGTTAAATTGATAAAAGATCTTAAGGAACCGGATTTTAAAATTTCAACCTGTTACTATTCATAAAATTACTTCTGCACATTGATAGTCCCTAACAAAATTATAAGTAGGGACCGGATACTTAGGTTTTTACCAATTTTTTTCCTTACTTCAAAATCAAAAAGCGCTCAAACACTTTTTCGAATCATGTCCATAGGATTCACCCACATTAATTCTGTAGCACCTAAAAGTACCTAAATGGGGTATAAAAACCTAAATATACCTAAACAGGATATAAAACCTAAAATATCTCATTTAGGCTACTTTTTTTGTCTTTTTTGTTTGTCGGTTGAGAAATCGGTATTTTGCGGAGAGACAATAATTTTTGTCGGGTTGAAATTAATACCACCAGCGTTTCGTTCAACCCATTGTCGTCTAGGATGGACAGTATCCAGAGAGGAAGTGTGAGTACCGACGTATTCCTTTTAAAATATTCGTACGAACCGCCATTGTTGCCGTGTGTGTTAATTATGCCGAAACAAATGAAATCGAGTTTATTCCGGCAGTGAATTGGCGACGACCTGAATTTCACTACCGATGGCAAAGTAATATTATTTACCTTTCTAGAAAAGGGGGAAGTTTTCGTCCCTAGTTGATCTGTTTGTGCGGTTAGCATGCGTAAGAACCGAAGAAAGGAAAATAATCAGTTTCACATTATCCACATCCAACCATAAAGTATTTTACTCACTAAATTAGAAGCATCGGATTCGAATCCTGAGAAGGGCAGTGTCTAGATACCATGCGCGTACGGTGGGGGAGGGTTGAGGGGGTTGAAACCCCTCCCGAAATATCTGCGATGTACAATAATTTTTAAAAAAGATGGCTTGGTTATTTTATTATATTTTCTTACATAACACAGCATTATTACAAAACTCTTGTACATTTCAATTTCTCATTAATGATTCTATATTCTCGTAATTTATTTAATAATATTCCACATACTTAATCTCAATGAGCAAATGATCTTAAATAACTTCTACTGTACAGGGAAGCATAAATAATTTAATTTATTGATACTGGTGGGTTTTTAATTTGTTACTTATAACAGTGATGTGTTACTGATAAAGAAAATTTCCTTCAAAATTTATCATAAATGATTCGATATTCTGAACATTTATGTGGTGTGATCAGTTGGATCTCAACTTTCAATACGTAAAACCAAATTTTCTGGAATGGACTTAGCTTTAGAAATCAGCACGAGTAGTTAAACATAATTACTACGTCTGCAATCAACTTGCCGATAAAGAAACAACAGAATATCGATACAATAATTCATAGTGCTCCGCATAAAGAAATCATGTGGAATATAGCCCATAGGCTACATCCTACAGTACTATGATAGTTTCTCAGAAGAAAGGTTATATTTATAGACTATGTAAAAAAAAATGGACAGATACCTAAAGAAAACAGTTTGCTGCATAACTAATGTATTATTTATAGTGTACTAATGAGCACAATAAAGCTGTTTAGTTATGACAAATAGTGTTTTAAGTTACAATGTGCGCAAGATGAGAAAACATTATATTCAACCCCCTCCAAACAGAAATTCACCGTACGCCCGTGCTAGATACAGTATTAACTATTAACTAAGAGCTAACAGGAAGAACTTCACAGTTGAGAATTTTGAAAGATATGTAGTTATATAGGCCTACTGCAACCAGGAAATGTGAGGTAATCTTATTTTCACTGCTTCTTTTGATTGTTTATGCTTTCTTTCTTAATTGTATAATATTGTACTAAAGCAAGTTTACACAAATTTAAGTCAATTTTGTGAAGTTAAACTTTACAAGTATTATGTATAGAATCCTATGTAGCACATTCAAATTCATTAAACCCATTATTCTACCCGAAAACGATATTTTGCACAAAAAACCTAAAAAAAAAACTATTTCACCTAATGGAAAACCTAAAACAGTGTTTTTAAAAACCTAAAAATCCGGTTCCTAATTATAAGGAATAAAAAGCGAATTCCCTTTCACCCTCAGCAGGTGCAATGTAGTCTTGTATCATCTCCACGTCAGAACTCAGACGTAGTTTCTTTCCTTGTGGCGACTTTAATTAGTGGATATCCAAGTGACAAGATCTTGGTACCTTTATTAATGAAAGATTGTCATACTTAGAGTAAGACGTAGCCATGAATGGTGTTACATAACAAACGGATGTAATCTAAGTAAGTTGGTCAAGTAATTTGTTTTATTGTTATAATTGTACTGGGGATTACTATCATGAGGACCTCCTGGAGCAGCTCTAGAAGACGGTCATTACAGTTCGGCGACAGGAAACCGCGGTTGAGGAAGCCATCAGCCCACAAATGACCGGTTCTTTGAAAACTACATGCTAACTGAGCACCGATATTGAGCGGTTGGTCATGGTCAAATCCCATTTCACGCACATATATTCCTTGACCTTCACTTTAAGGACTATGAATGATTTCTCCAACTAGTTCAAACCGATTTTAATGACATTTCAGACATTTTGTAAAATATTTATTTATGCAAAAGAGATATTTCATTTTGCGAGTAGATATGTTAAGCTACGAGCAAATTAAAGTCATTTTAAAAACTGTATCACACTAAACTTGATCCAAGATATGTACGGAGCAAACGTAAACAACCGAGTGTGAGAGTACAAAGCACAGTTCACAAGAGCTAGTTTTTGAGACTGTTTAGTCGATTACATACACTAAAGTCAATTGAACTTATTTTATATTAAGCGCCAAGGGTCGATTCCCAATTCTGCCAAGTGATTTTTTTTTCTTCTTTGATTTTAATTTAATTTTGACCGGTGACTTGACACCTCCTGTAGATCTGTATTCTTTTAGGACTTTGAAAACCGTACTTGAAACTTCTCCCATGGATGACGTCATTTTCACTCCTCCATCTTGCACAGATACTTCAGTGTTTTGTTTATATTTACAATCTGTATCTTCTCGCCGCTGGATAAATCTTTTCGTCGCACGTTTCTTTATTAGTGTCGTAAGTTCTGAATGCCCTGGATCGCAATTTTCTTCTATAATAAAAATTATTAGAGGTTATGCCTGTTACTTTTACTTGCAATATGATGCATACTTCATCATACATTATATAAATGAAAAGTACAACGAATTAATTACGTTCTAATTATTTATTTATTTATTGAAAGTAGGAAAACCCCAACGAGCAAAGTTCACATTAAGAGGCTGTATAGGCCTATAACATGACATGCATTTTGGTACATTAATTTCCAATTAGAAATAACTTATAAACAGGGCCCGGATTCTGATGACCTAAAATTATTTGAAAAATGACCTATAAAAGACCTTCAATTTTAAAGAAAATGACTTAATAATCATAAAGAATGACCTAAAAACTGACATTATCTTTATACAAAATTATTATTCCACACCCAAAATTATAGACAATTTTGTACATAATTTAAAAACTGTAAATGCAGAAAGGATGTTGTAGGTCTAAAAACTTTGTTCTTTGTTCTTGATTGAAACATTAGAGAAGAAAAGTAACAAAATTTTATTGTTTTTAAAGTAGATCCTACAAAAACGTTGCATTATAGTAACCTAGTCATTTATTTAAATATTAACTGTATGGGGGGGGGGAAACTTGTAATCCCTACCTTATTCAGGATTACAGTAAGTCACTGTCAGGATACGGAGATTATCGAAGATAAATAACCTCAGATTATCTTAAAGGATACATTTATACATGGAGAAGCTTCTCTCCACATCCGCCGAAATAATGGGTGCATACTTGAAATATGGCAAAAAGTAAATAATAAAACCATTCTGCTAACTGTATTAATTGTAATTGTTCTTTCCACACGGAAATTTATATTTTAAATACTGGCATGAGGCCGGTTACACACATGGCGGATTTTTTTCCGTCGCGGAGAATTTACCGTCGCCGCCCAAAGAAATGAAACGTTTACACACTGGGCGGAAAAATTTCCGTCGCCGTCGTATGAGCAAGCTGGTTTATGCAGTATAGTTTCAACTTCAGATCAATTCACATCAGTTGAACTGTGTTATTCAGATTATTGATTGCAGTGTAGTTTGAAATGAACAGGGAGCAGCTTCTAGCGTTATTGATATTCCGTCGAATGATATCCATTAATTTAATGCTGAGAAACATATAAACTACATTCAACCCTCGATATAGGGTAAGGTGGTACATTTTCGAACACTTAACAAATATTCTTATTTTATGAACACAATAAACATAAGAAAAATTCAATTGCATTGTAATCACAAAGTTGGCAACGTAGTCGACCTTCCACAAAAATATGAAAGTCAAGCAGCTGTAAAATTTGTCAGGGCAATCAGTCTTTCCAGAATAACGTTCGAAAATGTAGATACAATTCTAAACACCAGTCCAGAGGGTACTATTTCGAACAGTGATATTTTCAACGAACGATCTGCTTTCTTCCAAATATTTTATTTATTATTATTTACCAATAATATGAGCGTAATAACGTAGTGTCACATTTTGAATAGCCAGATGGCAGGATTAGGGCATGTGGTCAGCATGCCGACTCCTACGGTAGTTATTGATGGCTTACTGAACCGGAGTCGCTACTTCTTTACTAATTAGTCCCTTGGTTGGTGTCATGAGGCTGAATGCACCCCGTTCCAGATCGCCCTACCCCAGAAAAATCCGAGGAGGTACCGGGGATCGAACCCAGACTTGCGGGTCCGCAGTCAGCAACCATTAGACCACGCAGGTGGTCTGTCATAACATCAACAGCAATAATAAAAATGAACAGCTCGAGAACGATTGCTGCAAACTATTCTGTATTGCTGAGTTGTAATAACAATGCAGAGGAAGTGTACTTTTCGTTGAAATAATACCACTGTTGAAAGTCGTATGAATGCCGTCCCTTTATATTTGAGTAACACAGGTTATAATAATAAACATGCAGAACGCTGTGATGGCAAAACAGCTTTTCTCTGCAAGACATAAGCGGGTTAAAATGTGTTCGTATTTCATGGGCGTACGGTGAAATTTTGTTCGGGAGGAGTTCAATGTAAAGTCGTCTCAATGTCCTTGCGCACATTGCGAATTATTACTTTTTAAATTGCTAAACAGTTGTATTGTGATAATTAATACACTGTAATAAATTAATATACAGCTCAGTCTTTGAAACGGTTTTTCTTGAGATTTCTATCCATTTCTAGTTTAAGAAAGAGTCTATAGGCCTATATAAAAACTTTCTTTTGAAAAATTATCATAATTCTGTATGGTGGATAGGGCACGTTTTTAAAGTATTCAGTAAATCCACCGGTGGAAAAGCCCGAATAATGCCGATTACTTCATGATAATTTTGTGATGAGCTCGTGATTACTGTTGGCTTTACAAACAGGTTGATTGATCTCGGCGGGAGTATTCGAGTTGCCGTTTGACAGATTCCAAAGGGATTTTTGTTTACTAGTAATACATCACTGCTATTAAGCTGAAAAACTATCAACACTATGATATTTTGAAATTTGAATCTTAAATAAATTACGATAAATCTTAAATAATGCATTGATATGTACGAAATTGTAAAATATGTAACAACCTAATCAGATTTTTTTCTCTTAATTTCGTTCCATGATTTATAATCTTCAAAATATTGCAGATATTTCAGGAGGGGTTTCAACCCCCTGAACCGTACGCCCATGTCGTATTTGTACTTTGAGCTAGTTTTTGTAAATTATTGTAAATGTCGAGGGTCTTATCCCATAAAACAGGTCTCCCTTCGATGAATGAAATGAGAATTTCACTATCAATAATACTCGTACTACTCATAATATTCATGTTAATTGTTATTCGAAATACGATCAACCTGCCAAAGCAACTCAAATCACACTCAGCATATAACTCGATGGTAGAAAAAACGCTGTGTGTGTAAATGTGCATTTGCTCACGTGGACCACTACTTCAAAGCGACGGTAAAATATCCGTCGGGCTCCAGTGGCACCAGGCGGCTGCAAAACTGCCACCGACGGTGAGGCACTGGCAAGTCAAACGTCGGCATTTCCTTTTGCAGTCTGCTGGATTATATTAATGTTTATTAAAGGTAAACAGTAGTTTGCACTCTCTGGTGCCAAGTCGTTCTAATAACATGGGGGCGGATTTCTATGACCTAAGAAATAGGATATATGCATGCATTTATGACCTAAAAAAACATTAAAATATGACCAATAAAATTTAAAATACCTAGGTATGACTTTACCACTTACACATTATGTATATTTTTTTAATGTTTCATTACAATTAATTTTATTAAAATATAATGTTAATTATTTAAAATATATGTAATTCTCAAAAAGTATCAGTATAATGCAACATTTACAAAATATGATATGAAACTTCAAAATTTCTTTAATATGCACACAAATGTTCCTAAAATATGATCTAAATATGCATATTCATACTAAATATGCTACAATAGTTGAACATTTCCTAAATATGCAGTTATATGCACAATAAAGGCCGTTCCATTTTCGCCAGGATGCTTAGAATCGGGTTTAAATTAGTCGGAAACCTGAAATAATGCAAAGGGTAAAAATATGACATGTCATAGAAATCCGAACCCTACTAATAACAATAGTAATAGGCTATAATACATTTCGACGCTTCTTTGATTCTCATTTCCGATTGAGACATGACAAAACTTCAACACTTCTTGCATTAAACAAACAACACTTCAAAGACATCACCGCTGGGGACGACAAAAAAAAGTTAATATACTCAATGTTAATGCATGAAAATGACTAAATAAGGAAGCAAATGACACGAAAATGACAAAATAATGACGTAAAATTGAAAGAAATGCCCTATAAATGTAAAATGGCATATAATGACAAAAAATGGCCTAATAAAAATGCATTTCTATAGTCTAGATGCCATGATTAGGATTTGTCTACAAGTTGGCAGTGTCTATGCAGCATCAATAAAAAGATGCCATGAAATTAGAATCCGGGCCCTGCTTATAAATCTATACAAGTAGTAGATTACATAGGAATATAAAACATAATTGTTTGATTATAAGAATGAAGTGAAATGATAGATGATGAAGTGAAACATAGGTAAACTAAACTCCGTGGCACTACATCCCTGGAGGGACTCTGCCTACCACCCGATCGCTGCGTCATCTACCGTAGGCAGATGGCAGGATTGGGGGCATGTGGTCAGCATGCCGACACCCACGGCCGTTAAAAGTGGTTTTCGTGACCGGAGCCGCTACTTCTCTATCAAGTAGCTCCTCAGTTGGAATCACGAGGCTGAGTGCACCCCTACCAGACCTCCCTACCTCAGAAAAATCCGAGGAGGTACCGGCGATCGAACCCGGGCCGACAGATCTGTGGTCAGTGACGATAACCACAAGACCATGCCGGCGGTCGAAACATAGGTACATCAATATATTGATCAATATATTTATTGATTAATATATTTATTAATTCCTATATCAACTTGTCGGCCGCGGTGGTCTAGAGGTAGCGTGCCCGCCTCTAGATCCGCAGGGCGCGGGATCAAACCCGGCCGCGGTCGATGGATTTTTCAGGACATAAAATTCCTGGGCACGGAGTCCTCCGGGGGTCCCGTGTCGTAGATTTACGGCACGTAAAAGAACTCCAAGCCTAAATTAGAGCCTCTGGACACAATTTCTCGGCCCTTTCACGTCCAAGAAATACTTAGTTTCCAGAGGGGGTTGCGAGGCGATGATACCCTCTCTCCGAAAATAAGCATATCAAAATTAGTATAGGTAATGAAACCTCCATTGGAGGCCCCTTCGCCCCAAATGGGGATCATAGGGTACCAGATACAGATACAGAATATCAACTTAATTAACCTTAGAATTTAAAAACAGTTTTATTTGTGATTTAAATGTTTTATAATTTAAGATATTCTTTTGTTCTTGTGGTAATTCATACTTACTTTCTTTCTCAATGGCAATAGACAATTCCTCGGCAAGCTAAAGGAATATTATCAATTTTATGGAACCCGAAGGTTCACGCTTACCTGAGTCAGCCAATCAACCCTATTCTGTGCTAACTCCATCCAATCATTCCTCGCAAATCCTACTTCCCTTAAATCCAACCTAATATTGCCCTTCCACCTACGTCTAGGTCTTCCAGATGGTCCTCGGACCTCCCATTCAATACTTTTGAGATATGTCTTTCCTCACCCATGCGCGTAACATGTCCAGCCCATTTCATCCTCCGTGATTTAATTACCCTTACTATATCCGGTGAAGAGTACAGGTCATGTAGCTCGTCGTTGTGCAGTTTTCTCCAGTCCCCATTTTCATCCCTCTTCATTCATGCATAGTGTTCTGCCCAGGGGCAGGTGTTTCACTGCAAACTCAGCATTCTCCACTCTTCCCTTCTCTCAGCCTTCTTTTTTGAGTCTGCATATAGTCCATTTATTTTAATGCTGTTTATCATCTGGTATATTCTTATCCCTCGAACCTTCTTCCCATTCATCATCCCTTCTACGGCATCCTTCAACAGACAATTTTTTTCAGCCAATCTTCCATCCAATTTCTTTTCCTTTTTCTGATGATTTCCAATAAAATTCTTCTTTCTCCCACTCTGTATAGCACATCTTTATTTTTAACCTTATCTGTCCATGGTATTCGCTCCATTCTTCTCCATTATTTACATATATTAGGAAGAGGATGGGTCCTAATATTGAACCCTGTGGGACTCCGCAAATTATTACTACAGAATTAATATCATGGCAACTTATCATTTCACAGGCCTATGATTAGCATTATAATTTACAATTAGCGTCCGTTTCAAGTATAAGCGAGAAAATAGTTTAATTCGCTCCAGGTCAAAGTATTATAAAATACATCCTGTATTTAGTAATTTATGTCACTTGTTTTTTTCAGAATAAACAAATTTGCCAAAACACGATAAAAATTAATGAAGTCTTGTGTGCTAGATATTTGTTGTAAAACATGTAAGCCTATGATATAAATACGAAAGAAACAATTCACTTAACAGAACTTATGTTTACCAGGGGGGGCCCACGGGGGGGGGGTTAAGACGAAGTCTGCGTCATTGAAATTTCTGGGGGGGGGGGAAATATCGTTTTATGAATTTTCTGGGGGGGAGTTAAAATTGTTGCAAAATTAGCGTTTTATATTTTAAAAATAAAAACGGTCAAGATCTATAACTACAAAAGGTAATTCTTCAGAAGTGAATAGTCAATAAATTAGTGAATGGCATTTGCTTGTAAACAACTGCCGCGCCAAAGAAATCGATCACTCTGTGCCGATAGCGGCGACTGCGAACTGAACCACTGTTGGTAGAATTATTAGAGTTCTTACTGGGTTATTAGTCTTTGTACGATGCCGCCTGCAAGAATAATATTATTCTCGGAAGTGATTTTACTGCACTCAAACGCACGTGCCACCCTATAGGCTAAGAACGGGAGGGAAGGTGTGGAAAAATCTGCATAACCAATGCTGCATTCTTAATTTGAAACTTGAGGTTACAGCTACTGGTTTCAGTCCATCTCGGCATCTAGAAAATGCCGAAAAACAACAGCAATTTAAATATAAGTGTTTAGAATTATTGTGCAATGCCATTATTAGGCACGACAAATGGCAAGATCACTGCAGAAAGAAACATCCGTATAAACTGAAACATAATTTAGATATAAAATACAAGATTACTGAAAGTAAAAGCAGTGGCGAAGATAAATGGAAACCGTATATTGATGTAAATCCCAAGCAGAATCTTCAAGATAAGGGTGAAGAATTTCGACAGCCATGGGCGCCCATACCCGGGGGCCGCAAGAAAAAAAATGTATATTAACAATTATTATAGTCAGGCGTTTTTCTTTTGAGACAATTATTTGAAAGTCAGTTGAGACATAAAAAGTTTGCAGAAGTTTTACCAAATCGATAGCATGAAAGCAGAATCCACAGTTGATATGGAAAGGGAGGTCCATTGGGTTTGGACTCCCAAAAGTCAAAACCTAAAATTCTATATTTGAATTTAAAAAAATATTTATTTAATTAAACAAGATTGTTGGTGTGTCAAATATGATATAGCAGTTATTTTCTTTTCATGACATAATGAGTAGGCCTATTATGTCCACTGTTCCATGTGTAATTCAACTTTTCTTATAAATAGTAATACGTATTATAACTTAGGTAACAATTTCTTGTTTAAGTTGCCATGTCTTAGAGTATAGTAAAGAAATTTTCTAAATAGTTTTCAGTGCTAAAATAGCGTAAAATGTGATTTTCATTAGTTAAATATTTAAACATTTTCTGGGGGTGGACCCCCACTTAGGTAATGATTTCTTATTTACATTGGCATGTCTTAGAATATGGTAAACAAATTTCCTAACTAGTTTTCCTGTGCTAAAATAGCGTAAAATGTGATTTTCATTAGTTCAATATTTAAAAATTTCCCGAGGGTGGACACCCGATTTAGGTAACAATTTTTTGTTTACATTGGCATGTCTTAGAGTACGGTAAACCAATTTCCTAACTAGTTTTTGAGTGCTAAAATAGCGTAAAATGTGATTTTAATTAGTTCAATATTTAAAAATTTTCTGGGGATGGACCCCCGACCCCCTTCTTTGGAAGGTAATCCAAACCCCCCTTCCGACCCTCCCCGAAGTTATTTTCTGGATACGTCATTGTTGCATGTATTACATTATTATATTATTAATATAATGTTACAAAGTGGCCCAAGAAGTTAAAGCGACAAAAAATTAATTAATTAAAAAAATTGCCCCCCCCCCTAGAAAATATTATATGGGCGCCCTTGTCGTCAGCCAATCAGATTGGGGGTGAGCAATGAAGTTTGGGAGGTTAGTCATGAAGTTTGGGGGGTTAGTCATGAAGTTTGGGGGGTTAGTCATGAAGTTTGGGGGGGTGGGCACCCCTGTGTTTACACAATTACATAGGATATCTTTCTTCTTTTTCTTTCTTTCTCGTAGTTTAACCCTTTTAGGATTTAAGCGACCCAAGCCGCCCGGGCCTTACAGGGCCGCGACCTGTCGGGAGAGGGATTATCTTTGGATCACATATGTACTTTTTTGACCAGACAAGGACATGGAGGGCCTCCCCGAATGAGTGATCAGCCCAATGCCGGAGCCACCTCCGAGACAACACGAACACATAGGACGAGACACACCATTCACACACACACTCACTCCAAACAAGGCGAGGATGGAATGAAGATGATAGTGACGGCCAGATGATATCTGGAGACCACAAGGGCCTAAAGTTACCCGACATTTATCTCAAAGGTGAGGAAAAACCCCAGAAAAAACCCCACCTAGGCAACTTGTCCCGACCAGGAATCGAACCCGAGCCCTCTGCGTGAGAGGATTGAACGCATCCTTTGAGCCACAGCGGTGGACTACCGTACATAGGATATACAAAATTTAAATAATTTTACGATGGTGCAGAATGGAAGTAAACATCTGACTGAGCTTGTTGCACTATTGTGAAGTAGGCTATGCGCTGGTGCGATTAACCAATAAAACGACAGGACACAGTTAGTCAAGGCAAGTCTATTGTTTACTTTTTCCCCGTATCAAGTATAGTTTTAGACAGCGTTAATATTTGTGAAGTAATAATAATAATAATAATAATAATAATAATAATAATAATAATATGCTAATAATAAAAAATATTATAATTTTATTATTCTAATCACTTGCATGCCTTTACTGTTGGGTTCAATATATAAACGAGTAGAGAGATGTGGTATAGTTAGCCTATTGATTTTCAGGCAGCGTATTACTTACGCATCTAAATTGTAGAATGAAGCTAACGGAATGAAACTAGTTAAACAAACGTTTTATTTATAAGGATATAGAATACACAAAATAAACACACGTATCATTTGGTTGTTGTAATGATGTTATGTTGATATATTAATGGTACAATTACTGCAATTGCTGATTGCGGATTTTGAAAGTGAGTCATCTATTGTTACGCATCTATCACTGCCATTACAGTAATCGATTAGGCCTATTCAGATCAAATAATGTACAAGGATGCCAACACAAGGAATGGAAAGACTACAACGCTTTTCAGCCACCACGTATGACGATTTTTGCGACGACCACCGTGAGATATTTAACATTTAAAAATGCGTAATGAGTCTCTTTAATAATCATACGCAAATATTTTTAAGTAAAAGAGTATTTGCCATGTGACTGATACCAAAGTAGGTATCATTGGAATGGCACAAAGACTGTGCAGCACTAGTGCGATAATATTGTGCAACTTGGTATGTTTTGTGTTAGAAGTTCTACTTGTAATTCAAGATCTCTATAGCACATTATGCAATAAGCCTATAATGGCATTAATTAAGATAATGTTTAGGAAACGAGCAACGGGAGTTTCTTAATTTTCATAAGAGTAAAGTTCCCGCACGATATCTGTGCCGATTGCCTAAGTCATTGCATTACGTGTTCGTGGGGACTATAGCGTCGATTGGCCTGCTAACTATCTCTCTCGCACAACAGTATCTCCCTCTCTATTTGTAAAGGCCAATCTACCTCTCTCTCTCGCACAATAGCATGTCTCTCTCTAGAGAGTAACGGTCTCATCGGCACAGATTTCGTGCGAGATCTTTATCTTAATTACCATTGTAAGCAAGTTGCATAAGACTTTTTTTGTCCAACCATAATTAATCTAAGTGTTTAAATATTGAGATTTTAGATTCATTCAGTCCACCGCTGTGGCGCAGGGGATGCATTCGCTCCTCTTACGTTGGGCACCCGGGTTCGATTCCTGGTCGGGACAAGTTACCTGGGTGATGTTTTTTCCGGGGTTTTTCCTCACTTGACACAAATTTCAGGTAGCTTGTGGTCCTCGAATATCATCTGGCCGTCGTTATCATCATTATCATCTTCATCCCATCCTCGCCTTGTTCGGAGTGAGTGTGTGTGCATGGTGTGTCTCGTCCTATGTGTTTGTGTTGTCTCGGAGGTGGCCCCGGCATTGGGCTGACCACTCATCGGGGAGGCCGTCCTTGTCTTGTCAAAAAAGTATGTCTCTGTTGTGATCCATAGTTCATTCCTCTCCCGACAGGTCGCGGCCCGGTAAGGCCCGGGCGGCGCGGGCCGCATAAAGGTCCCTATAAGGGAGAGGTAAAACTACGAAAGAGAGAAAGATTCATTCAAACAAACGGTCACGCTTCAGCGAGCCGTAACCTTCGCATCAGCTGGCTGTAGTTCTTGTCTTCTGTGACAGATTGCAGCTCATGTTGTCGTCGCTTCATTTTGGTCATTTTCTTGATACCAATAGATTTTGACAACAGCCGCAACCTGTACGATTTACTGCTGGCAGTACGATTAAATACAGTGGAACAAAGCGCCCACAGACATTAGAAAGGCAACCTTGGAGACACGGGGCCTTTAAAACTAAAATAACACAAGACTATAATTACCAATGATGGGTCATAGTGCAATAGGAACTAGCACCATTATACCGATACAAGACTTTCTGTGTAAACCAGCTCACTTTTCCCAAAAGATGGCAGCGGAGATAGCTGCCGGGTTGGAAGTCTGAGAAACAAAAATATAGCTAATAAATTATTTATTTTCATAACACTGCTACAAAATAGACAAGATTCTTGTAACTATGCTATTGCAATTACGCGATCACACCTTCAGAAACTGGAATCAGAAATAAATTAATCAAATGTCAATTGTATATTCAAAATATACCAAAGTAAGCCTTATATTTCTAGGGCTATCTTTTTAACAACATCTTCCGTACTTCAAAAGGTATTCCAAAAACAAGAGCGACCTTCTGACAAATGATAGCCCTACGTAGTACGTAACTGAGAATTTTAAATAAGTATGGGAATAAGCAAGCTAAGCATGCATAGACGCTGCATATTGTTTATTCAAATTATTGTGGATGACAGTGATTAAGTGAAAGATTACTTCTTAGTTCCATAAACGACTACCGGTTTGGTGTCCCCTATAGGACTACTAGGAATAATAGAGTGCCGAGTAAAGGTTACGCAACAAAATATATATTGCACTGCGATAGTAACACAGGATGTTTACATGAGTGGAGAAGTCATTACTACAACACAGATGTGCAGTTTAGTTAAAAAAATAGGCATTTATGAAAAGAAAATGGGTACCGAGGAATCTAAACAGCATTGAAAAACTTCAATCAATAATTTTCTGAGGAAAAGTATTTCATTATAATACATATTAATAGGGAAAAGGGTATTTTATGCCGCGCACGTGTTTTCACTCCCACTTCTATAATTGTGAAATGTGATCTTTGGTGCAAGGGTATTTTTGTGACATATTATGTTTGGTGCAAGGGTCTTTCATTATTCAGTGGAAGGAAAACATGTGCGCGGCACAAATTACCGTTTCGCCACTAATTCGGCATGTTGTCAATATCCCTTCTTCTAAGCGAAAACTGTAATTGTGTAAATGAGGCAGCAGTCGAAAAGTTTTTTTTGTTTTTTTCTGTTCCGGTTTAAATGATTTATTTACAATTAAGTTATGTTTTAACTTTAATAAATATTTTGGTTCAGAACCTTAATAAAATTTTGTATTTTAAAGTGGAACAGTGTTTCGTTTCGATAACTCAAAATTGATGAACCAAAGTCACATAGGGGATATACAGTCCGATCTATAAGAAACTGGGAACAAATGATAAATAATAGCGCTTGGGGTCAACTTTAAAGTTGAAGCTGAAATATTATAATACTTCTATCATGAGAAAAAGTATATTTTATTAAATCTTGATTGAAGGGTTGGAGAAACAAACAACCAAAAAATAAATAAATAAGTCCATTTTCAGGGTAAGCGGTGCTTACGGATCGAGGAAAGAGTTTGAAAAAACGAGGCGCTTGAGTCGAGTTATTTCAATTTCCGAGATCCGTTATGCGCTTACGGAACGAGTATTGCATGCTATTTTTTGCACGATGATTATTTATATAATTTTAATTATATTAATTGAGATATTAGCTGAAAATATTATGTATATACATTATTGAAGAAACATGTTATATTTCAGAAAGTGATTCGCATGTGTTGGTTGTTATGGGGACTGAATATTTGTCCTGTTACAGTCGCCACAAACTTGGGGCCTTGGTTCCGGTCTTCGATAAAGGCTTGTATTGTGATGGTTTTACTCACGGGGGTGCCTCTTGGCCATGTTTTCAAACTTTCTCCAGCCGCGCGGTTTTGTCTTGTGACGTCACTAGGTTGGCAGGTCACCCCTCACCCGTAAGGAGTGAATGGAAAACAGCTGATTTTAAAAAAATAATATTTAATTATAGGCAGCAAGTATCTCGTGTTGTAAGATGTCAACCTCAAGTATAATAACTGTTCTATTAGGCCATGTGGGAGAAATCGTAAAAATCGATACGGTTTGGTTTAAAATTGTATCTTTTGAAGCTGTTTTTAGAGGTTTAAATATATACTTATATTTAATTATACTTATTTATACTTTAACTAGAAAAGACTATTCTATCGTTGTTATTCGAAATAGGTAGGAAATGTAATTTTTTTCTTAATCTTTCACTAACTACAGCTTTACCTTTATTTATATCACAATACTGTAAATAATTAACATCGATTGACTTTAATGTAGAGTGTGTACATAATTTCTTAGCCATTCAATGCACGGTTTAAAAAACTGTGAGTTATAATTATATATAAACTACTTGCTGCAAATATAAAATACATGTGTCTATGAAAGTGATTTTCACCTTTGAAAGCTATTAAAAACGAGAAATGGTAGGCCTATTGAAAATAATTTACTAGAATCAAGCTTAAGACTGTGTAAGGTATGTCAAATGAGTAATTTGAAGTTTCCATTATGACTTCCAGTTTAGATAGAGAGGCAGGTACAACTTTACCTTGGGTAATGAAAGCCTGGTCATACTGCTCTACTATTTTCTGCCATAGAATTAAGTTTAGCCACAATAGACCTAAAAAGTGTGAAACGACTGTGAGGTTTTTAAGGTGGTAAAAAAAATTAACAAAAATACTTTTCCCAATTTTCCCTTCGATTACAGGCTAAAAGCTGTAAGTGTGCCAAATTTCAAGCTTCTACTCTTCTGGAGGTGGGTAAACAATTATGGCAGTGAGTGTTTGGAAACCCTTAATTTTTCCAGGGATGAAAAATTAAAAATTTGAACTGTTTGGAATTTTTTCGTCGGCTAAGGGATAAAAAAATGAGTTTGCAAATTTCAAGCTTCTAGTTCATCTTGAAGTGGGTAAACCATATCAGTGAGTGATTGAACACCTTTCAAAGTTTTACTGCGAGTTAAAAATTAAAACTTTTCGGAGTTTTCCCGTCGGTCACAGGCTAAAGAATCAAGTCAAATTTCAAGTTTTTGGCCCATCTTGAAGTGGGCAAACAATTACGTCAGTAGACCCTACCAACTAACTAATGTTTTATATTATATTTATATCATATATTACTGGAAGTAATGAGTATGGTTTAGTAATATAATTATTTAGATGCAATTTAACTTTCTCCAGGATAAGTAATGTAAAATCTTGTCATAAATTACTAAAAGTACTGTAGTTTGTATGGTTAGTAATATGCCTATAATTATTTTAAAAATTATAGAATTTTAGACTGGATAAAGTCACGTAAAATCGTTGGTAGCATTGCTTAGTATTCCATAATGAAGACTGTTCATTAATTTAGTATGCCGTGATCTGACAACTGACACTATTAACGATTTTATTTTAAACAAACCAGAAATAAATATTTATATTATAATATATTATTTATAAAATCCGTTACATTTTATTAATGGAATAGTCTTAATAAATCCAACCCTGCTGCGCGAATTTATCGATAAACTCGTAATCTCTCGTAGGATTACCTATGGTAAATAGTAATTTAATAATTTTAATCATCGCTAATTTACGTAGTAGACTTGGGTGGCGCAGTCTGTATGGCACTAGCTTTCTGTGCCCATGATCGCAGGTTCTATCCCGATCAGGATTGATGGAATTTATATGTGCATGAATAAATAATACCTTATGTCTCTAGATTTACATGCTCCCTCTACTGAGGGAGTAAATTCCGGCTCACCGGGGACGGTTACAAGGCTAAACTATAGTACACCCCTGTCATTAAATAGCGTAAAAATGAACGATTTGGTGTGTGGTATAAAAATACTTCCATTGTCCGGTGAAAGTGTACCCTACTAAATACACTACCTTATGACAATTCAGAAAACTAACGTAGGCCTAATTAAGACTATGTACCTATAGATTAATTCTTCCATTTTTCCTGCAAGTAGTGTTTAAATAATTATAACTTACAGTATTTTAATAGTGAAGTATTAAAATTAAATTAACAATGTGCATCATATTTCACGCTTATTTCGAATAAGAACGATAGAAATAGTCCTGTATTATAGTCTCATGAAACTCTAATACATTCAAATTATCTTGACATCAACTGCAGATTTGATTTTAGCTCTAAAAACAGCTTCAATAACTACGATTTTTAAACCAAACCCGACCGATTTTTACAATTTCTACCACACAACCTAACAGAATAATTATTATACTTTCGGTTAGCATGTTAGAACACTTGATAGACGCTGCCTGTAATTAAATATTAAAGTTTAAAAACTATGTTTTCCATTCACTTCTTATGAGAAAGGGGCTGCCTTTCACCCTTGCCACGTCACATCCCGCAGCCAATGACCGCTCAGGGTGGCAAGTGGACTAACCTATAGTATTTAAGAACCTTGGGTTTTACTTACGGCACGTGTGCTTTTTTGTAATTTTTACAGCACTGAGATTTCTTCTGTTTTCATAGCAACCAGATTGCGTTTGGGAATGTCAAGTTACGATCCACGGCAACAATATTCGTAAGTACCACTAATTGGTTACATCGTGCAAAAAATGTCATTATGAAACACTGAAACAAAAGGTTTGCAATTTATACTTATCGGATGAGAAATTTATATAAAAAAAAAAAGGAGCCAAAGGGAATAAATACTGGGTTTCATACACTTTGATGCAGTGGCGTAACGGAAGGCCCCGCAGACCCCGCGTTGCGGGGGGGCCTTGTCCTAGGGAGCCAAAAATGAATGAAATATGATAAGTTAATGTTGGAAACATGCTAAGCTGTAGAAGAAAAAGAGTTCGAAACCTTCAGTGATCACGTCGGTACATATCAACTTTCACGAAACTGAGTATTGAAAAACTCTATTTGCAAATGCCGTATATTTCCGTAGATAATATGACCTTCAGATACGACGATATATAAATTTTCTTCGAAGTTTTTATTTATTTATTATTTTTTATAATAGTTTTAGCATATATCTGTCCTATAACACGACCCCCAAACTATCAACGGTGAACGGCATATGAATTTATGTTTACGAAACAACTTCAAAAAGTTTTGATCGCAAAAATGTTGCTAACCATCGCACTATTATAATGCATAGGGTGGGTAGTAGAAGTTGGGCCCAAATAACTACAGTTAGTTAAAAATACTATTGGCTACCCTTACCGGAACATAGCTTCCTAGATTTTTTAATGGCGTCACTGAGCACAGTCGCACCACATGGGAACCTTTTGCGTGCAGTTAAAATTTTGTCCACCAGAGCGCAGCAGGGTCTGAGGAGGTCCTGCCATCTCATTCTGCCATATACTTATGGGTATCAATAGATGTGAATAATGTTGGCTTTCCTATAAAAACTGGCGATTAATAACGTTTAAGTTATATTCCAGAAATCAGATACCTATATTCTGCCTAGGAGAGTGTGAGATCGCCAGAAAAAGTATTGATTTGTTAAAAGAATTAAATAATTAATGTCTGTCTGAAGTAATAATTGGTTGTAATTATTAAGTCGAAAAGAACCCGTGGGGTGTGTCAGCAAAAACAGGAACAATAATTATTTTGCAGTGGCAGAGACATGTGTAGCTTAGTGACAAATAATTCAAAATATTAAAATTATTCCTGTATATCGCGATGACATTTGTATTCGTTAAATGGTGAAGAAATATTTCAAATTTTATGAAACATTTAAAACTTGTTGTACAGTACTTCAAAAGAAAACATCCCATCTTCTTTAGATTTATAACCATAGTCGTAAATATGTTAAAAAAATTCTTTATACTGTAAGTCATTTTTAAAAAGTAATTTAGGTTCATGGTTGTTTGCTTTCACAATATTCTGTATATATTTCAGCTTTCGGTTATGGATTTACTGTGTGGTAAACAGATGCTAATATTTGATTAATATAACACAGTAGTTATAGAAAGTAAAGAACTTGGCTACAAATATGTAAATATTTTGTTCCTATTATCATTAATATTTTATAAATAAATTTAGGTTACGTTTGCTTGCTTCTAAATAATATCCTTTAAAGGCTTACGAATAAGACATGCTCCAGAATTATAGCTGTCATTAAGTTTTTGTGTGGAAAACAAATAAAAATAAAAGTATTTGAATAGTGTATCATATTAGTAATAGAATGTTCTTTTCATGAAGTCAACGTAATTTGAAAGAAGCTGGAATGTCAAAATAAGGTAATAAGGAAATTATTTTCTTGTGATTATTACTATAGGCCTAAATGCGTAATATTTTTAACGTCAACGCCCATCCATAATATAGGTTCATACTTTTTGTTTTAGAATTATATTGCATAAGTTTCAGAATTATGGCTCGCAGGTAATTGTTGTTCATTGTACTGGGTTCTCATATGCTAATAATTCAAAATACTATGTTCTCTTCGATTCGAGTTAAAATATCTACGTGCATCGGTAATTCCAGTTCTAATATAGTGTTTTAATATCATTAATGTGCATTATAAAAGTGAGTTGTATATTATAACAGTGTAGTTGATTTATTTATCTTTTTATTTTTTTTTTGTATTTAGAGGGGAAAAATAGCCAGTGCCAATTGCCAGTATAGAAATGAAAAATATGCTTTGACGTCTTCTTTAAAATATATATATATATATATTTTTTTTATTCTTCAATTTACAAGAACAACCAATGTCTGTAAGAATAATTCAGTTTTGAAATTGTTTCAATTTTACGATTTGTTTTAATGTTTGCAATGAAAAAACTTACGAATTTAAACAAAATATTAATAATTTTATTATACAAATTAAAAAAAATGTGAAACAGAAATATGTGAATTTGTGTTATGAAGTTGATAAATTAAGTAAGTTGTATTTATCAAATACTGTCCATAGAAGTAATTTTGTATCATAGTTTGAAAGAGAATAAATGGTTGAGTTTTCTGCTGGGCGAACTTTCTGTTTAAAGCAACAGAACATAAGTGAATCTTGTCCATTTGAGGAAGATATTTGAAATATGGCCTTCTGTTGTAGATAATGAGAATACTACTTATTGTTAAGTGTTATTCTTTGTAAAAATGATTAAGATAGTGAGTCAATTCTGAGGATTTGAGAGTGTTGATCGAGGAGATTTGAAGGAAATCATAGACTATTAACTATTAGCATCCGTTTAATCTTCCTTATATTTTATAACCATATATTTCGTAAAGCATATGTGTACACCTCTGTTTTACACAGAGGATCGCCACAACATGTTTTCTGGCATTCTGATTGATGTTTAAATAGTCTGTTCCATTATGTTCAATGGACAGCAGACGACATGCTTGGACCTCTTTTGACCCTGCTGCCACCTATCGGGAGTCGCTGACAGAAAGGTTCCCATTGGAACGGAACGATACGCGCATTGTGCGTGAGCTATGTGTTACACGTACCGGTGTCATAGGCGTAACCAGGCCGACCATATGGGGAGGGTTATAACATCCAGTGAGAGGGGGGTCCGGGGGTCCTCCCCCGGAAAATTTTAAAAATTAAGATGCAAAATAACGAGTTGTAAGCTTCCGGGGGTCCCCCCCGGAATATTTTAAAAATTAAGACGCAAAATAACGAGTTTTAAGCTTCCAGGGGTTTCCCCCGGAAAATTTTAAAAATTAAGACGCAAAATAACGAGTTTTAAGCTTCCCACGCTTTATTCTTGTATTAAGTAATTTATGGGGAGACTTTAAAAAATTATACAATTTTCCTTTTTTTATTCAATGGGGGGGGGGGGTTCAAACCCCCCAAAACCCCCCTCGGTACGCCTATGACCAGTATATAGGGAAAATGAAAAAAAAAAGTATTATTTCGCGGATTGTGGAGTTTGTGGTTTCATTTACGAAAATCGCGTTATTTCGCGGTTTACATTTGTCCGCAAATGGTACTTAACATCTTAATAAGTTATATCAAGAATATATCATTTTATTATAACTTATATAAATTTCACTCTAATATATATATTTGCATTTGTCCTATAAGACGACCCAGAATTTTGGGGGCCTTTCTTTAATGATTCAACTATCGTGTTATCAGCGGAAATATACGGTAATATAACACGAGCCTGTCGTTTGTCTCTGCGTCGCGGGCCGAGGTAAGGGTCGCTTGGATATTACATGAAATCTAGTGTGGTGGTAGAAGTGAAACTGTGTAAGATTGGTTCTGGTCTCGTGTCGCTTACAATATTATACTACAATATTAAAACTAATAAATACGCATTTACGTAACACCATGTCACAAGCGCGATTGAGTGGCACCCGTAAGTATCGAGTATGATTGAATTGATGTGAGAACTGGAGGAAATTTTGCCTCAGATAATACTAGACATATTCGCCAATTTCAATTACCCTTTAAGAATTCTACAGGATTCTACATATTACTGTGCGTCTGTGCCAGATTTTGGAGGTAAACGGCGATAGGAAATAACACCACTATATTTCCTGTTTACTACAACTGTAGTAAACTGCGCTACAAACCGGAAGGTCGTGGCACTATGGCCCTGGGGTCGATTGGAAATCTAACAGAAAGGCGTACCAAGAGCAATCCTGGAGGTAAAGGCGGCCGAGTGCGTAAGCTGACAACCTTACCACCTTCAACCGAATATCTAAAACTCTTGGAGCCTCAACCTCTTGGAACACTGCGGAGGGTTCGTTGCGTTATGGTTCCAATCTAATATTTATCAAGTGTCATTCGTGGCGGACGAAGCCGTGCCTTGGGGTTCTCCCATTTCCCACCTTTTCATTTCACCAACACTCTCCACTTTCTCCACCTTTCCCCCTTTCATCCTTATCCCGTTTCCACTTCTGGTATCGGGTCTGCTTCGGCAGTCAGAGCCCTTTGGGGGCCTCTCCCGTTTTCCCCGTTGCTTGTGGTGTGTGTCACGAACCTGTTGGGGCTCCCAGTTGGAGGTACCGCAGGGAGTGGCGCACATGTGGCATGGTAATAGGCCTGTTCGATGTAGGGGAGCTCCGTGGGGGCCCGCGGGGGGCTCTGCGGTCCGGGGCGGCCTGTGGGCACGCAACTCATCTCATCCCGGAGGAAGGTACAATAAGCCTTCGCGGCTGCGGTGCTTAGGGGTTCGTTCCCACCCCGCCTCCCCGCCTTAAGGGCACCAATATAATAATAATAATCTTTATCAATGTTCGAATTTAGTATTCGAGGGGGGCGCCATATAAGATTCATATTTTAAGGTGATTATTTCGTTGCTATTAATTTTGTAAAGTGATGTCATGACATCTGGACACTAGAGAGTACTCTCTAAGTATTTTTCACAGAAAAACGAATAGCCTATAGCCATTTTGTTATTCACGGTTGGAAGTTTCCAAAATTGGATTTTAATTTAAAATATTAGTAATTTTCAATCAAAATTTTAAAAGCGTTATCATAAAAAGACCCCTTGATAATTCTACAGGTGGCGATATTATTTAACATAGCTCACTGTAGTTGGTGATTGGTGAATCCATCTTCCGCCTTGTTGCTGCGGTCGGCTATGAACACGGCCGTCTTGCTCGGGGCGACGTTGGAGACTTGCTAACTACGGGATTTAGCTTACAAACAACAATTATTTTGAATTTTGAAGTTTGACTGAGGTTATTTATTAGAAAAATTAATAAATGACAATTTACTGAATGTTACACTTGTCACTGTGTATGACATAATGCGTTTTTATACACAAAGGAGACGTCGATTAGCAAATTGATGTATTTATAGTTTTCGGTGTTGTGTGCTCCCTAGGGCGGAATTCTGGAACAAGCCTTCAACTCCTCCTAAAATCCTCTTTAGTCAAGGAGGATAAAAGGAAGGCACCTTCCTCAAACGTAAAATCGAATTCTCGGTTCTTTCTTACAGCGTCTTCAATGAAGTTGTCACGGACAGTTGGCATCTGCATGGAAAACATATGTTCCCATATTATGTTCGATTATAGATGAAATGCTGTTGTATAATTACTATTTATTTTATGAAAATTGATAACAAATAAATCAAGGTAATTTTACTTCAGTCTAGCCTATATCAGATTAATAATTCCTGACCTCTTAATAAATAACATGAAGCTCTAGAGATTATGCATGGAGTGGTAGTAACTAGCGACTTTATTCTCTAGTACGTAGTTGCAGCGATCTTACACACATCCTCATATCACTCGAAGTTCGATTACCAATTAATGAAATAATACAATAATGTAACAATAAAAAACACTAGCAGGACTCCAAAATGAAGCCTATGTCGAGATAACGGTAAGTGATATTTGAATTCTATAAGCTACTGACGCAATAGCATTCTTTGGTACTTGTATGGAGACATCTGCGTAACGTTTTCTTTGTCTAACGTGCGCATCTAGTGTTCTAGTGGTCCCACATTCAAATCCACACGAATGCTTTATTATTTTATTTAGGCCTATATGGAATTGTGCTGATTCCCTTTTTGTGCTCTATTTTATCATTGGGCTTGAATAAGTATTATATTTTCCTTAAAAAAAACGGGAATTCATAGTCTTTCGTTGATTTGCGCATTTTCTTACATTGACTTGCAACATCAGTCCTAAAGAAGAATAATATAAGCCTATACATGTTATTTGACAAACAGAAACTTGCTATCAAGTTATTGCATTGCAATAAAATTGCATAGGCCTATACTCAGTACAAAACTGTATACCGCTAGGTGGAACTATCCTCTTTTTTGTGGCATACTGTAGGCCTACTATTTTATTGAGAACATAAAAACTGTGTAAGTCTGTGGTATGAAAAATGTGTTCAGCGTTTTTATAATATTACAGCTGTTTCTATTACCGGTTCTCTTTATTATTATTATTGTTGTTTTTATTGTTATATTATTAAGAATTAAGTATTTATTTATTTTCAACAAATTACAAGTAGGACTTGTGTAGTTGACGTCAAACGTTAAAACAGTACACAATACACAATACCAAATACAATGCAACTTCAACAGAACAGTTCAACAATCAGAAAAAATGTGTTAAAAACATATTATGTCGATGGAAGGGAGGTTGAAAACTTAAACTAAATTATAGAAAGGATTAACTGCTAGCCAGTTGTACAGAATGAGTTTAAATCGTTTAAAGTTAACCAGATGAGCTTCAGGAGGTAGCTTATTGAACATTCTCAGGCCAACATATGAATAAAATCAGGTAAACTGATGTAAAAAAGTGCCAGTATGTTTTTGTTTAATCAGTTATGACTGCAATTATGATATGCAGAAAATATATTTTTTTAAATTGATTTCCAAGTTAACCTCCGGATTTATTCATTAAGCAGGGCTTACGGAAGAACAAACGTCTATTTTTTTTTTTAAATCAGATTTAAATCTTCCAGCATCAGCTGAACTGTACAGATTTGTGATATCTTGACAATCGCACACTCACATAAAAATACCAACAACAAAAAAAGTCAAATTGGCCGGTTTCGGGATGTGAACCTGGAACTCCAGAATGTGAGGCCAAGACGTTACCATCTCGGCCACCTGGGTCAGTTTAACGGTCTAGTTGGATAAGCGCATGTAGAACAATAGTGTTTTTGGTCATAGCTAACTGTATTTTAATTTCCAAAGCCTTATAATATCCCAGTAAAACAATAGGCTATGTTGTCAAGATAACTGATTTGCTTTTATTTTTTTTATAAATTCTTTCGAATACGTATATTACCATAAAATAGGCACTAAATTGAGCATTACTCCAAAACAGGTCAACCGATTTTGTCTGGCTGTGGTCCTACTTAAAAGAAAATCTTAGAATGATTCGGATTGATTCTGTTGAACAATTGAAGAGAGAGATCATTCGTATCTTCAGAACGATCACTCCCGAAATGCAATCAGAAGGACATGACGGTGCATTCAACCGTGCGCGGAAAACGATGGTGCACATACCGAAACTTTGGACGTTTAACAATGACGCTGACAGGCCCAGGGAACTTTATTTTACCACATTTCCATCCCTTAATACTTGCTACTTCAATAAATAAAGATTTTACGTCAATTGTGGCATTTTATTATTGCATAAACTAACATACAAAATATCCGATCGCGACTTTTGGTCCACTCTGTATATATCTTTTCTTCATATCATCTTAAAAAATGTTATAGCGTTGAGCCCACTGCATAACATATGGTCATATCCTTGCGCTTTTCATAAAGATCATGGGTAAACCATTTCAGTGAAGTTTTATTATAAGTCTGCGTAGCTGCTCTTGGTTTAATGGTCTAGTAGGGAAAGCTTTCTTGCATTGCATCTACGAAAGTGGTTACAAATTTATTAAATGCATTATCTTCACTTGAAAGTATTTGAGACCAGTTAATGCCAGACAACACCAATTTGAAATTATCGACATTGGATTGGCTGAAATTCCTGATGAGCCTAGAACTTATTTTTTCGGGTGTAGATGTACCGTCATTACTAGGAGATCTAGGTAAGTCAGTAAAGACATTATCAATGCAAGCTTCATGACGTGTGGGCTTAGTATAGTTATATTGTACACATGAAGTAATAATTCTATTTCGTTCAATTTATCCCACAAGGACTGTGTATTGGCTGATAAAATTTTAAGATTAGTTTCTTGTGTTTCTTGTCAGAGTCTTGTGTAGGCCTACTGTCAACTGTAGGTTCGGAGTTAATCATAACAACATTCCTGGAACTTTCCGAGTCAGTATAGTTCAGACCACATCCTTTATAGGGTGGTTTGCTCCATAATGAAGTTGATAGGTTGTTTGACTTACTTGGATTTGGCATAGTTAGATGAGATTTGGTTACAATTTCAGGTCTTGGCCTGATATCCATCATCAAGTTGAGTCTCCTGTCGCTCCTCCCTTCTTTAAAAAACATCTCGTTACAAGTGCTCCTTCAGGCCATTCATTCACATTTAAGGCTTTTTTCACACTAGGAAAAATATTAAGCAAGTGATTATTTCCTTATCACCACGCCTATCTTCTTATGTTTCATTGGTCAAAATTTCGGGCGTCTTACGATATAGTCTATGATAGGCTAAATCATAAAAGGCCCTACTCCAATAGCAGATGGGATTTGGCTAATGGATATTTCTATTATTTTCTCACGCTACATGGGAACATGGTCGACTTTTCGAATCGCACCGTGATCTTAAATAACAAATGCTGCTCAATTGCATTAATTTGCCTCCTCCCGAGTTTGCAATATAATATTTTCATGGTTATACCTCATTTATATCTTACGTATTTAATCTTAATATCTAAGGATACTCTATGAATCTATGACGTTTGGATTCAGGTCTCTTTAGCTGTTCTAAACAGTAACAGGAAAGTAGTAGCATTTCTCTTATATTCCCTTGTTATCATCATCATCATTTTCGGCTCTACAGTCCAAAACGGGCCTTGGCCTTCACGATTCTTGTCCTCCATTCATCTCTATCCATAGCGATCTTTTCCCAGTTCCTACAGCGAAGAAGCTGTTGGCTGTCCTCCTTGACTGCATCTATCCATCTTTTCTGTGGCTTTCCCACATGTCTCTTTCCAAACATTTTCCCCTTCATTGCCTTCCTTGGGATGCTTGATTCTTCCATTCGCTGAACATGCCCTGCCCAATGTAATCTTTTAAATTTAACAACTGTAGATGCTTCCACTTCCTTATATTGCTGGTATAATTCTCTATTGTATCTAATTCTCCACATACCGTGATCATTAATTGGTTCAAAAATCCTCCTTAATATCTTTCTTTCAAATGCATTTATTAAGTTTTCACTGTTTTTGGTCATAGCCCATGTTTCGCAGCCATATATTAATACTGGGCGTATCATTATTTATATAATCTGATCTTGGTATATGGGTGAACATTTTTGGATTTGAACATTGATAATAATGCATAGTATGTTCTGTTAGCCTTCATTATTCTTTTCTGTATTTATTGTAATTCTTTATGATTGTTATTAATCATTGATCCCAGGTAATGAAAATTCTGGACTATTTCAATTTTTTGTTCATTGATCACTACACTTCCCTCCTGTGCCTTTTGTGAGCGTGTATGGATGAGAACTTTTGTTTTTGTTACATTTACCTCTAAACCAACCTCTCTAGCAGACTGTACTAGATATTTATATGTATATTTCAATTCTCTTTCTGTTCGTGCCATGATATTAATATCATCTGCATAGGCTGCTATTTGTACTGATTTGTATACTAAAGTGCCTTCCGTATTTATGTTTGATTTCCTGATCACATATTCAAGTGCTAGATTAAATAGTAGTGGGGCCAGCCCATCACCTTGTTTTAATCCTTTATTCATTACTATTGCTTCCGTAACGGCCATTTGTAATTTGATTCGAAATACTGTATTATCCATGGTCGTTTCCCTTGTTATAGAATTTAGAATTTTATTATTAATAATTGCTAGTAATATGCCTTTTTCCTTTACCAGTTATATCACTTCCTTGCCTTCCCTTTGCCTATCAAGTTCAATGAGAGGAGAGTTTGTCGCTCTCAAGAGAGTTTGTTTTTCTACCTGTAGACTTTCCCTTAACATTTTGCATCTGCTAATCTGGATTCTTGGACTGCATAAAATCAGTTAAGACTTAATATGAGATACTATTACTAACAAAAATATTTAATACGGGCTACAAAGAAAATGTCAAATATTTTGCTGCTTTCAAAATTAGCCAAAAACAACGTACTTCCACCCATAAGTTGGCATAAACTAGGTATATCAGGATAGATATAAAGTTTTGAGATTTCAAAAGATGAAATTAATTTGATCAATCACACAAGGGCTGTAATAAAAATTAATTTGAAAACAGCACTATTTTGATTAGAAGACAAAATCTTCATCATTTGGTGCACTTGGTGCATTTGGTGTAATCAATGCACAGAATCTCTTTCGTACAGAGACTACTCTCGTATTAGTTTCTCGAGTCAATGGCAGACTTTATAAAAAGAGTGTTAAATTGTCAACTATGCAAACAAGTAAATAAATAAAAGATAACCAAAGCAGAAGATATATGCAATAAAACGAAATATATACGCTAACGAGTAAGTTTGCTCTGAGGGTATACGGCGTATATCTGCGTATACACTCGACTACACCCCTGTTATTAACCGGTATCCAGTTATTTGTGCCAGCTCTACAAAATACATACTTGAAGGTACTAAACCAGTTCTTCTACGGCAAAGTAAATACGAACTTCCTTCCAAGTTAATAACACACCAGAGAAGTGTTATAGAGAAAGACCTTCTGCTGTGTGTCCTTTGCTTGGGAATATATGAGTTGTATAATTTAGAACACTTCTCATTAACAAACTGCGTTGTTCTGAACTATGTTGTTGCTTACGTCCACTTTGTTTCTCGTCTTCTTGAACAGTGCTGTCAGGTCGGAAGACCCTAGGGTGAGTTTCAAACAAGAATCATGGCATATATGTACAAGAAACATAAACACGAAAACTTTCAAGTTGATAATGTTTATAAAAGTATTGAATCCAGGGGAGACTTATTTGTACCAAAAATCTACATTATTTTATGTAATGTAAATACGTAATTATTTTTAGCTGAATATGTAATGAAACCCATCTAAAGTTTAAAAAAATTACGGCACGTATCTTACATACCTACAATAAGCTTAGGTGACAGTGCACATATCAATTTTACCGGTGAAACTTAGAAGTATAAACGTAACTTATTGTCCTATTGCTGACGCGACTATTAATGTTGAAATATTTTCGTAATTTTAAAGTAAGCGTGTAAGTGTTTAAACCCCTATTGTTTAGATTTATTGTAAATGTTTCTAGCCAAAATAATTTCATGATTTTTAATTCAATATCCTGAATATGGAATAAATTATTTTCTATGTTTTTAAGAATAGAAAATAACATGGAAAGTTATCACAATATATAGGCCTACTAAACTCTAATACATGGAAAAATATTACCTAATAAAATAACATTTTTAAGTCTGTACCAGCATACTGAACAACAAAGGTAATACAAAATTTATAGGGGTTTGAGTGTCGTCGTTTTACATGTTAAAGGAAAATAATATGGGTGATAGGCAAAACATCTCAACCGCCACTTTTTCTGAAATTGACTTTTTAACATGAATAGCAAGAGGCAACTGTGTTTTACGTCCTGGCAAAAGATCTTGCACGAACTCCTGTGGCGGGAGAAAAATGCTGGTGTATTTTATCTTAAGAACCAAACAATTATTTTAATGACCGGCAAAACAGCTTAACGAACGAGTTGTTCCCGCATTTTTATCGTAAGTGCCTGCCCAAAGTGGCGCATAAGATAAAATGTTTGGCTCTTAAGATAATTCTTTCGGGACTAATACTGAACGTTGGCGCTTAAGATAATTTATTATTTTTATAATTAATGCTAATAGGGTGCTTAAAATCTCCTTGTTTCAGTCAAAATCAATCACATTAAGAATCAGTAATAATACTATGTAGTAAATTAGAGATTTCTAATTATAACATTAACAATGTGACGTAACAATGGTTTGGTTCGCTTTGCGGACCTCGCGCGCCTTCTGCATTCCATTTAGCATTATTTATTTTAGTCGTGTGCGAGATTGTATTGCTTATTTGATTGAACATTACATTCGATGGGTGAAAGGCAGAACATCTTAAGCGCCATTTACATTTTTTTTCAGGAGTAGCAAAACACGTTTTGCTTAATATTTATTAAGCCAAACTGAATAAAATTTTGTCAGTATGCAGCTGGGAGGAGCAGAGTTACATATACATCAGCGTTGTTTCTTGAAACTGATTATTACTTGCCGAAAAGGTTCTTAAGATGTTTTGCCGGTAACTAGATTGTTGGTATAAGTTATCTTACAGTTACTTGAGATGTTTTGGCGGGCATAGTTTTCTTCAGGCTAGTACTTAAGATGTTCTGCTGGAGTACACTTAAGGGCATAATTTTCCTACGTAGTAAAACATTTACATGAGTTTCAATAGTCTGGGATGTTTGGTAAGGAATTTTAAGTTTCTGGGATAAAATAAGACGTATTAACCCTTTTTAATGATAGTGTTCACATAACTAGCCTATACACATTTACGTTATATATACATTTATATATTTATTTATATATACATTACTATGTTTGAAAGAAAAATTAATCATAATTCAATTTAAAGTTACTTATTTATCCTCCTCATCAGTTACTGACTGGACATTCTTCAATCGTGATTAATGAAAAGTTTTTCGTTGCAAAATATTATAAAATACATACAACTTGTAAATAGAATGCAGTATGTTAACAATAGAATTAGACTACAGAACTAAGTTAATCACAATTCTTTTTTAATTTGCTTATTCGTCCTCATCAGTTTCTGGCAATTAGTCTCTAACTGAGTGTTTGGTGGTCAGTGAAAGGAGTTTGCTCTAAGGGTACTATACCAAATAAATATCATGGACAACTTCATTTCTTAATATTGTCTGTATTTTGTAGCTTCTTGCTTTAGTGTTTTAGATTTTTTTATTATAAGTTCAATCACTTAAATGTGTATAGGCTAGTTATGTGAACACTATCATTAAAAAGGGTTAATACGTCTTATTTTATCCCAGAAACTTAAAATTCCTTACCAAACATCCCAGATTATTGAAACTCATGTAAATGTTTCACTACGTAGGAAAATTATACCCTTAAGTGTACTCCAGCAGAACATCTTAAGTACTAGCCTGAAGAAAACTTTGCCCGCCAGAACATCTCAAGTAACTGTAAGATAACTTATACCAACAATCTAGTTACCGGCAAAACATCTTAAGAACCTTTTCGGCAAGTAATAATCAGTTTCAAGAAACAACGCTGATTGTATATGTAACTCTGCTCCTCCCAGCTGCATACTGACAAAATTTTATTCAGTTTGGCTTAATAAATATTAAGTAAGCCGTTTTTTGCTCCTCCTGAAAAAATATGTAAATGGCGCTTAAGATGTTCTGCCTGTCACCCATCGATATGTAAGAAACAATAAAGAATGTTAACAAGCGTTTCGGCTGCCAAAAGTAGTAGTGTAGAACTTTCTGTGTATGTACTTATATACAGGATGTGCCTAAATTCCATTTAGAGACTTTGAGGACTTTTATTGGGGACCAAAATGGTTAAGTTTAGCATAGGAACTCATGTCCGGAAACGTACCATTTTCCCGCTACACTTAAAATACCACCACAACACACGTTGCTCTCTCCGACTCATGCTGCTTGTCGTCTGGGTCCACTTACAAGAAGGGCTTGATGTGACGACAACCGACGGCAACACAGATATGGTACCTCCGGACCATGTTCTGGTAGACACTACCACCAAACTCCAACATCCTCCGCAGCCATAACCCGCGCCAGTAAGTCTTCCTCGGATGCCATAGGGGTCTCATAAATCAGGGTTTTCATGTGACCCCACATGTAATATACTTGCTCCAAGATGTGTACGGAGCAAAAGTAAACAACAGACTTGCCTAGACTTACTGTATCCTGTCGTTTCATTGGTTAATCATACCAGCACATACTTCACAATGGCGCGACAAGCTCAGTCAGATATTTACTTCCATTCCGCACACATCGTACGATTATTTATTTCTCATGTAATATCGTGAAAACATAAATTCCGTTCAGTGAGTTGCTTGCTTTCGTATTTATATAATGTTTTACAACATATATCTAGCAAACATTTGTTTTTATCGTTGCCTTGGCAAATTTGTTGATTCTGAAGAAAAACAAGTGATATAAGTTACTAAATACAAGACGTAATTTATAACATAATTAGTTCGTTGTACTTTTCATTTACATAATGTGTGATGAAGTACACTACATATTTATTGTCAGTGGCGTAGCAAGCTTAGGTGGTACCCGGTGCGGAAAATTTCTTGTCACCCCCCCTCCCATTTAAATTATTAAAAGATGGAACAGTTCCAAGTGTTATTTTTTG
The DNA here is from genome assembly GCA_964059195.1 of Ectobius pallidus. Classification (NCBI taxonomy): domain Eukaryota; kingdom Metazoa; phylum Arthropoda; class Insecta; order Blattodea; family Ectobiidae; genus Ectobius; species Ectobius pallidus. The sequence goes on along the minus strand of CAXKWD010000007.1, from coordinate 63,218,889 downwards.
GATAGTCAAAGGTAATCCCACTGGAGTTTAAGAGTTTATCGATAGATGCAGCTGCAACGAATTTATCTGATGTAACTCGTAAACTCAACGGATTATGCAAAATTAGTAATAATTACTTTGTTATATAGAAACAAAACTAAGCTCCGAAATCATTATATACTATGAATCAACCATCCTTAAAGCGATTGGAGTTACCATGTTGTCGCTATGTTGTAACCAGTGCTACCAATGGTGCATATAAGACATAATAGTTAACCTAATTCAGGGGTGCCCACGGGGGGGGGGGGTTAAGACGCAGACTGCGTCATTGAAATTTCTGGTGGGGGGGCAAAATATTATCGTTTTATGAATTTTCTGGGGGGGGGGGGTTGAAAATTGTTGCAAAATTAACGTTTTATATGTTAAAAATAAAAACGGTAAAGTTTTATAACTCCAAAAGGTCTCTTCTAACAGTGGATTAGGAAAGGGGGGTCCAGGGGGTTTGGACCCCCCAAAAGTCAAAACCTAAAATTCTATATTTATATTTAAAAAAATATTTATTTAATTAAACAAGATTTGTTGGTGTGTCAAATATGATATAACAGTTATTTTCTTTTCATAACATAATGAGTAGGCCTATTATATCCACTGTTCCATGTGTTATTCAACTTTTCTTATAAATAGTAATAAGTATTATAACTTAAGTAACATATTCTTGTTTAACTTGCCATGTTTTAGAGTATAGTAAACAAATTTGCTAACTAGTTTTTCATTGCTAAAATGGCATAAAATGTGATTTCCATTCGTTCAACATTTAAAAATTTCCCGGGGGTGGACACCTGACTTAGGTAACATTTTCTTGTTTACATTGGCATGTCTTAGAGTACGGTAAACAAATTTCATAACTAGTTTTTTAGTGTTAAAATAGCGTAAATGTGATTTTCATTAGTTCAATATTTAAAAATTTTCAGGGGGTGGAGTCCCCACTTAGGTAATGATTTCTTATTTACATTGGCATGTCTTAGAGTATGGTAAACAAATTTCCAATCAGTTTTTAGTGCTAAAATAGACTAAAATGTGATTTTCGTTAGTTCAATATTTAAAAATTTCCTGGGGTGGACACCCGACTTAGGTACCGGTAACAATTTCTTGTTTACATTGGCATGTCTTAGAGTATAATAAACAAATTTCCTAACTAGTTTTTGAGTGCTAAAATAGCGTAAAATGTGATTTTCATTAGTTCAATATTTAAAAATTTCCGGGCGTGGCCCCCTACTTAATGATTTCTTATTTATATTGGCAGTCTTAGAGTATGGTAAACAAATTTCCTAACTAGATTTTCTGTGCTAAAATAGCGTAAAATGTGATTTTAATTACTTCAATATTTACAATTTTTCTGGGGATGGACCCCCGACCCCCATTATTTATTCCAAACCTCCCCCCCCCTCACTTTCGACCCTCCCCGCAATTATTTTCTGGCTACGTCATTGTTGCACTTATTATATTATTAATATAAGGTTACAAAATGCCCAAAGAAGTTAAAGCAACAAAAAATAAGTGAATTAAAAAAATAACCCCCCCCCTAGAAAATATCATATGGGCGCCCTTGTCGACAGCCAATCAGGTTGGGGGGGGGTTGTGCGTAATGAAGTTTGGGGGGGGGTCAGCAATAAAGTTGGGGGGGTGAGTCATGAAGTTTGGGGGGTGGGCACCCCTGCCTAATTCAGCCAATTTTGTTAGGATTAAGGAAAGACATACATATCAAGTACATTATGCTGTACATTGTACATTGTACTGTTAAACGACAATAAATTCTATTATTATTATTATTATTATTATTATTATTAATCTAAAGTGCGTTATATACAGACAGATATACATTGTTTTCGTGAGCGAAAGACTGTGGCTGTTGCCGTTAATAAAGCGAACATCTAGGCCAAAATACACTCCCGAAATTTTGCAAATTTTTATTTTTTGAGTGATTTTTTTTATATTTTGTTTTCGAAGCGAAATCTCGAATTTTGGAAAGATGAATTTTGATAAAAGGACAAAAGTTTGTATTTATGGCAGATACCTTTCAAGATGTGAACCGAAGATTGGATACACGTCTTCCTTATTTTTACATAAAGAAAATTTTCTCGAAACGGCTCAAACGATTTTCTTTAAATTTTGCACGTGGGTTGGTTATACTAAGCGCTAAAACTTTTATTTGAAATACTTTTTCGAAATAATTCTCTGAAGGGTAGTTATAAGCCACCCACTCTGAATACGCGCTCTTTGCAATACGGCAAATCGGAAAATCGTACGAAAACAAAATTTTGTATTTGGGTTAGGTACCTTTTGGGGATGTGACACGAAGATTGGCGACAACTTTCTCTTATTTTTAAGGGGAGGCTAACGCTTATTTGGGCACAGGAAGTTATGTGAATTATACATCAATTTTTTATAGGTTGATCCTAAGAAATTTCATAAACAAGTAATGTGACTATTTTACGGAACTGTATTATTAATAATCTATTCTTAAATATGCGCACATCCCAGTTCAAAATCTAGATTGAAGGAGACTTCGGAGTCAATTCACATTCGAAGTTTATTCTCTTCGAAGTCATGACTGCCGCAGGGGGTAGAATTGGTTGCGGCTTGAGTGATATAAAATATCACCGATTGTTGAAGTCTCATTTAAATTAATAAAACAGCAGAGACAAGCATCGACAGAAATAAACCCCCTCCCCCTAACCATAATATTATTGTTCGTATCAACACAGCGGCCAGTTCAGCCGCGTTTTATTACCTTTGTTGACTGAATCTAAAACTAAAATAAGTTTCAATACGCATGTTGACTTGTAGAAAGTTGTTAAGCTTATTTAATTGTTTTAAATAATATTATTTTCTTTAAATTCCGTTGAGAGATTTTTTACTTACAAAGACACATTATTATTTTGTCACCCCCCGGGTGATGGCACCCGGGGCGGCCCGCACCCCCCGCACCCCCCTTCCTACGCCACTGTTTATTGTAAGTTAAAGTAATAGGCATATTCTCTAGTAATTTGTATTACTGAATAAAAATGCGAGCCAGGGCCTTCAGAACTTAAGTCACCAATAAAGAAATGTGCGAGGAAAAGGTTGCGAGAAGATACAGATTGTAAATACAAGAGTTGTTTTTTAGTTCGGGCAACTATTTGATTTCTCCATACATAGCATACATACACGGTTCTAAGTTTTATAGGCCTTTGATGTAATCACCACCATTGCGTACATGTTCCCAGCGATATGGAAGTCTTTGGATCCCGTTGGCACTGCCTAATCTGTTGATGGTGCGAAGAGAGTGGTCGGTTGCCTGTAAAACATCTTCAACCATATGAAAGCTAATCCTGAAAAAGCGGCTCCTTCATCTTCAGGATTAGATCAAAGACTACGAGGGTACGGAGGGTGCTTCGCAGCCCAAGCGATTGAACGGTTCAGACCCAGCTCCTGCTGTATGTGCCCTAGCGTTGTGATGCAGAATGATGGCTGGATCATCCATGAAGTGTCGCCGTTTTCTTTTTAGAGCTGATAGCAGATTTTTTTGAAAAAACGAACAATAGTACTAAACATTAACGTTCTGCCTTGGGGAACGGTTTGTTTTAAGATCACACCATCCCAATCATGTTTTACAGGCAACCGACCGCTCTCTTCGCACCATTGACAGATTAGGCAGTGACAACAGGATCCAAAGACTTCCGCATCGCTGGGAACATGTTGTAGGCAATAGTGGTGATTACATCGACGGCCTATACAACTTAGAACCATGTAGGTATGCTATATGTGGAGAAATAAAATAGTTACCACTACTAAAAGTTCAATCCTTGTATATAAAAAACATAAAAGAAACCCTGAAGTATCTGTGCAAGATGTAGGAGTAAAAGTGGTGTCATCCTTGGGAATAGTTTCAAGTATGCTTTTCAAAGTTCTAGAAGAATACAGATCTGCAGGAGATGTCAAGTTACTGATCAAAATTAAACCAAAATCAAAGACAAAAAAGAATCACCTGGCAGAATTCGGAATCGAACCCGGGGCCCTTGGCGCTTATTATAAAAAAGAAGGTTCAGTTGAATTTACTGTATGCAATCGACTAAACAGTCTGAAAAATGAACTCTTCTGAACCGTGCTTTGTACTTTCACATTCGGTTGTTTACTTTTGCTCCGTACACATCTTGGATCAAGTATAGTCTAGCGGGGTCAAGTCGAGAGAACGTGCAGTCCAAGCTTTCGGGCCACCACGACCCATCCACTGTTGCCCAAATCGTTGGTCGAGATGATCTCGGACCGCAAGTGAAAAATAAGGTAGTGCGCCATCGTGCTGAAACCACATATTTTGACGCACATGCAGTGCCACAGCGTTCAATAGCCCCTGCAGTACACGGCACCCGTGAGATTTGGTGGAAAGAACCCTGCCCAAATGTTCAGACCATATCGTTTTTTTTTTTTTTGTTTGTTTGTTTTTTTTTTATTTACTATGGATGTTTACAACCTGTGTTTTGCCAAAGGCATATCACAGGGTATTTACATATTTACAGATATAAAAGGGAACCTTTAATGTCTATTCTTGAAGGGTGCGGAAGATATTGCTGATGTAGTTTGTGACTTGAACCGTGTTCAGTACCTGGGGTAGATTTTGCCTTGTTAGAACACTTTCCGTGGTGAACTTGTCTTCATCAGTGAAGAGGATACGACGTGGGAAGATGGGTTCATCCACACAACGGTGCAAGAATCACCTGCTCAGAAAAAGCGTGTGTGGTGGTATTTTGCGTGTAGCGGGAAAACGGTACGTTTCCGGACATGAGTTCCTATGCTAAATTTAATCTAGCCGTCTTGGTCCCCACTACAAGTTCTTAAAGTCTGTAAAGGGAATTTAGTCACATCCTCTATAAATATGCTATAAATAATTAAGCATATGCTTATAAATACATGGAAATATTTAATATTCGAAGAAATTAGGGCTTGTTTTTATGCAGTTTAGAAACTCTTATCTTCTCGTCTTCTGTCCAAAACTCTAAAAATAAAGATTTATAATATTATTATCCTGCCGGTTGTATTATATGGATGTGAGACATGGTCGCTTACTCTTCGGGAAGAACACAATCTGAGAGTGTTCGATAACAGGGTGCTTAGGAAAATATTTGGGCCTAAGAGAGATGAAAATGGGGACTGGAGAAAACTGCATAACGACGAGCTTCATGACATGTACTCTTCACTAGATATAGTAAGGTTAATTACATCACGGAGGATGAAATGGGCTGGACATGTTGCACGCATGGGGGAGGAAAGACATATATCAAAAGTATTGACTGGGAGACCGGTAGGGAAAAGACCACCTGGAAGACCTAGACGTAGGTGGGAGGACAATATTAGGATAGATTTAAGGGAAGTAGGATTTGCGAGGGATGATTGGATGGAGTTAGCACAGAATAGGGTTGAATGGTGGGCTCAGGTAAGCGCGGCAATGAACCTTCGGGTTCCATAAAATAAATAATATTCCTTTAGCTTGCTGAGGAATTGTCTATTGCCAGTGAGTAAGTAAGTAAGATATTAGGGCATTTTTAACACGTTTTAAAATCCAGTTTATAGTTTATGAAAACACAAAATTCTGTAGGGCCTACTCGTAGAATTGCAACACTCGCAAATATAACTACGCTCAAAATAAAATCTCGTTTTTACCACTTGTTTCATAATAACTATTTATACGATTTTTCTTCCTTCAATTTACTTACTCGGCCTATAATCACCATTGTTTGGGTAGAGGGAGTAATATTAGTTTCATAATGTATAATTTTATTAAAATCATTTGGCATTTAAACAAATAGAAATCAATTTTCGTGACAACTACCTTTAATTGATAACAAAAACTAAATTCTAGGGCATACAATAAGAGTGAGAATTATTAATCCAAAATTATAATGATTAAGTTAATGAAATACAACGCACAGTTAACCCGTAACATGCCTGTAGAGACGAATATACTAGGGAAACCAGACGGACAAAACACTTTTTCGGCTCCCAGGCATCGTGGAAAATTATAGTGCCATCTCGACTTTTATTATTTACGGGATCAGTATAAAATCTCTACATTGCGTATAGGCCTATGCGAGAAAACGAAAAATAACACATCAATGTTGATGGAAGCACGCATTCCTTTTAGCAATAGTATTAAGTCAATGTAATTTGTACGTTATTTCGAGGAATTCCTTCGGCAAGTTTTGGGGTATTATATTCTGGAGCTATTTTATCATTTAACATTTTGAAAAATTGTTCTATTATCTCAATATAGTGTAATAGGGAAATATTCAAATATTTAATCAGTATAAAATTGTAATTAATAAAAAAAAATCAACTTAAACAGAGCTGGGTCGCTCGTCCGTATGGTCGATAGCATAGCCATGACGTTTTTATCGCTTATTCTTGGAACATGCAGGTGAGGGGATCCTAGGAATATATTTATAAGTTAATTAGGCCTAATTATATGTTCCGGAGGCTAGTGTTAAAAGCCTATTACAAGTTTTGTCCGAATCGTGATATTTACTTCAATACTGTAATATAAGCGACCTAATTTAATAATAATAATAATAATAATAATAATAATAATAATAATAATAGTCCACTACTGGGCGCCTTGGATGCGTGAGAGGAGCGAGAGGAGCGGGCACGGGTTCGAATGCTGGTCGAGACAAGATACCTATTAGGGGTTTTCTTTTGTCACCTGTGAGACAAATGTCGGGTAATCTTAGGCCCTTGTGGTCCCCGGATATCATCTGACAGTCATTATTATCTTCATCCCTTCATCGCCTTATTCAGAGTGAATGTGTGTGTGAATAATATGTCTCGTCCTATGTGTTGTGTTGTATCGGAGGTTGGCCTGGCATTGGGCTGATCTCTTATCCAGGGAGGCCCAAGTTTGTATATGATCCAATAGATTATTCCTCTCCTGACAGGCCGCGTCCCTGAAAGGCCGGAGCGGGCGGTGTGGATCGTTTATGGATATCTAAGTTTAATATATCCCCACCTGGTAATTAATTCTGATGGAATTTGTTCAACGCCTGGAGATTTGTGTTTTTTTTAGTTTACCTATAGGCTAGCTGTTTCTACTTCTGTTAGGGTCGTTTCGGTAACCAACGGCTCTGCTGTGGATATTTCACTTTCCACACTTTGGACATCTCTATGTAGGCTACATTTAATAGTTTATTAAACGATTGTTAATAGTAATAATAATAATAATAATAATAATAATAGAAGAAGAAGAAGAACATTTGTATATATCAGTGGCAAAGCGTGTTCAATAGACACGAGCAAGCGCTAAGGGAGATGGGAATCAAATACGTAGTTGGATAGATGTTCTGGTATCAACACAAGTAAAACAAATACTATGTGACAGGCCTACACTTTAAATACATCTGATATTATGGAATAAGAGGCCATTGAATACAGCCTGATGCAAAGATGCACGGTACTGTTCGCCACGCGGGACTTAAAGCTTGTGTTTGTACAAAACGATGGTTGGCTTATAACATCCCTTCAGAATTGTTTTACGAAAAAGTATTGAATAAAATATTTTAGTTCTAGTATATGGACCTTCTGTTCAAAATTTAAACAAAATTGTAAGTGCCGTTTGCGAAAAATAGCAAATAATGAAATTATCTTCAAGTAAGTGGTAGTACAAGTAAGAAAATGTCATCGCCAGCTTCGTAACACATCGTGCCAGGTATCTAACCTGAATATGAGGTATTGTTTTTATATGGCTTTTCATTCTTGAGCTATGCTGATCTCAGACAAACACACACACAAACTGATCAAAGGACATTGACATTTAAAATTAGGCAATTTTTTTAATTAATACGTTTTCTGTCGCTTTAACTTCTTGGGCCACTTTGTTACATTATATTAATAAAATAATAAGTGCAAAATTGACGTAGCCAGATAATAATTTCGGGGAGGGTATGGAATACGCCCCAAAAAAGGGGGATCAGGGGTCCACCCCCCCCCCCCGAACATTTTTAAATATTAAACGAATGAAAATCACATTTTACGCTATTTTAGCACTGGACAACTAGTTAGCAAATTTGTTTACCATACTCTAAGACATGCCAACGTAAACAAGAAATCGTTACCTAAGTTATACAATTACTATTTATAAGAAAAGTTAAATAACACATGGGACAATAGAAATAATAGCCTACTCATTATTTTATGAAAAGAAAATAACTGCTATATCATATTTGACACACTAACAAAACTTATTTAATTTAATTTTTTTTACTGGATACAAGAATAGAATTTTAGGTTCTGATTTTTAGGGGTCCGGACCCCCTGGACCCCCCTTTTATAGTCCACTGTGGATTCTGCTTCCATGTTGTCGATTTGGTAAAACTTCTGCAAAGTTTTTATGTCTCTACTGACTTTTAAATAATTATTCTAAAAGAAAAACAACCGACTATAATTATTAATATACATTTTTTCCTTTCCCTGAGAGCTAGGGGGGCAGCATCCCCCCCCCCGACCCCGGGTATGGGTGCCCATGAAACTGACAGACACAGTAATATTTCTGAAAATAACATTATTGGTTTCAGGGTACCTACTTTTAAAACTCGAGATCGAATTTCAGGGTCGAACACAACACTTCTTCTACCTGCAGTACGGTAGTTTAAATAATCCTTATTTATGCTAAAACCGAAAGAAACACACTCGGAATTTTAAAAGTATTCTGCTTAGTATTGTTCTCATGTGATCTAAAATAGGTTAATGCAAGATACTAGGTTAATAGGTTAAGAAAGATATAAAAAACATTATACGATTATCGAAAAAATCTTCTACATACCTTGCATAATACAATAAAACTGCTGAAGGTGATAATGTCCACACTTCAAGGCGAAGGCCAAGTAAAATATACACGATTCTTATCATATTATTGTAATGTTTTAGCTAAATATTTTATGACATGGGAAACACAAGTTTTAGAATCTTTGTTGAGTTGTGCTGAATGTTTCTAAGGTAGATAATTTTTTTTCGTATGAAGTGTAATCAATTAGGAAAAGAATTCAGAATTTGAAAATCTTAAAATTTATATTGTAATTAGTTAATTACTTAGCCTATGCATTGCATGATTCCACAGCACCTTTTAAGAAGATGCTAGAAATATTTTCCCTTTTATTGCATTTTCCATAATACAACTTGAAACCTTGACGAATTAAATTGAACCACAACTGTAGTCTGAATAAAAGCCAACAATTTCGAAAGATTGAAAACTGACTTAAAATAATATGTGTTCAGCTCTAAACTGAATTTGAAAAGAATGTTCACTGTATTAAGAAACCATGTTTTTACTAATGAGAAGCGAGAAGTTCTGACATAAATTAAAATATATCGAAGGAAAAGGGTGCTATGTCACCAATATGGGAGTTTATACAACTAAAAGAAATTGTATGACCTCAATGATGAAGAGGTAGCGTGCGTATTTCTGTATTTAAAGTCGCGGGTTCAAACCAGACCGAAGACTATCCATATTTATAGGTAAGTAGGTCAATTGTATTGTGTGAAAATATGCTGGCCAGGAAAGAATGGAGAAAGAATAGCCTTTTCAGCTTTTACGCCGAAAATTTTTAAGAAAACACGGGAGAAATTCGTGATTTTATACTGTAGCAATAGTAACTTTTATAATTAAGATTACAGTTAGCCTATGGTATTATGCAATAATATTAAGTCAATTATAAAGGCTAGTTTTTTGTTTGTTTTGTTACTGGACATTATATTTACTTTCAATCCCCATTCGTGTAAGCTCTACGGTGCACTAGGGCCTAACTAATGCTGATTTAGTGTTAGAGCCTAATATTCCTAAAAGTGTTGCGCTCTAGAAATGGTTCAATAGTAATGAGTGATTGGTTTAAGATTAAGATTAGGCGGAACTTTCCATTATATTCAAAAGTTTCTTCCATCAAACTATGATATCCTCTGGCCCTGAATATCCTTTGTTGTTTTGAATCTATTCAATTTCAATATTATATTTAAAGAAATATTAACTTTAAACTACACTTAAAGTATGAATGTCCACTACTTTTTTCAGACTCGCTAGAGCGTTAGACAAAGTGTCTTCCAGGATGTACTTACTTACTCCATGGCGCTACAGCTCTTGGAGAGCCTTGGCCTCCTTGATGACAATCGTCCATTCTGCTCGGTCCACTGCCTTCCTTCGCCATCCTCGGATTCCTATACTACGGAGGTCCTCATCTACATCATCCAGCCACCGCTTCTTTGGTCTTCCTCTACTTCTTCGTCCTTGTGGATTTCCAAGGAATACCTTTTTCACTGGATTGCTGTTCTCCCTACGCTGGACATGTCCCAACCACCTCAGTCTACTCCTTTTAATTTCGGTCACAGGATCTAGCTCTCCATAAAGCATCTTCAACTATGTATTTGTTCTAATTCTCAATTCTTTATTATCGTTTACCCCTCCAAAAATCTTCCGCAAAATCTTCCTCTCCCATACTCCTATTCTGTTCTCATCTGCTTTAGTTAAAGTCCACGTTTCTGTACCGTACATAATTACTGGTCGAATTATTGCTCGCTACACTCGCAATTTCAGCCCTCTGGACAACAAACGTGATCGTAGGAGAGGTAAGAACTTCCAGGATGTAGGCCTAAATCTAATGTCAGTTGCTAGGCTTAATCAGAGTCATTTTCTAGCTCAGACGAAATTGCTCTGGCTTTTGGTCAAATATTTGATTATAACAAATGCACAAAGGCCTTAAGGTAATCACAGGAGAAAGATTCCATCTGACGTCGTGTATCGGACCCTGACTAGCTCAGCTGGTAGAGCACCGGCCCGGAAAGAAAAAGACCCAGGTTCGAGTTCTCGGTCTAACATGCATTTTGTCTCTAACTATTCTCATGCAATGTCAACAGAGACAATAATATCTGTGGAAGCACCAATACATAATGTACTCTTATAACTAATTTCTAATTTTAAGTCATTCGCAATTATATATCTATGTAATTTGCGTTTTTATTTCAGTTGGCACAGTTGGATGACGACACACGTGATATGCTGAAGATGCTTCATGATTCCTGTGTTGAAGAAACCGGCGTAGATGAAGGTGTGTATTATTGTAGAAATGCTTGTCGACATTTCCGTAAAATAAAATAAAAAATAAAAAACAGAATTGGAATGAACTAGCGACTTACTGCCTACAATAATAATTTCTTTAATAATCTCAGGAATATTAATGAATTTATCCTTTCGAATAAATGAGCATCCAAATCAAAATGGGGCAATCTATTTTTTTTAATGAGTTAGTAAAGTTTCTCCTGTATTCAGACTGATATTCAGACAATTTGTATCCTTAAAACGTCTTATTCATACAAGCCAGGCAAAACTGAGCAGTCAGGTCAACATGAGTCACCTTACTGCTTATGAATCATTCACAGTGGGACATACGGCTCAAAACAAGTCATCTTAAGCGCCAAGATACTAGATTTTACGAGGGTTATTCATAAAGTAACTTCCGATTATTTTTTTTAAAAATGAAGTTATAGAATTTGTTTTACAATACTTTGAAACTATACACTCTAGTTTATTTTTCTACATAGTTTCCAACCATACTGAGACCATTGTCATAGCGTTTGACGAGCTTCGAAATTCCACAATCGTAGAATTCGGCCGCCTGCGACAGTAGTAAGAGGTTGCGTTTAAGCCGGTGAAAGTTTGGCAACTTCCCGGCCCCCACGCGTCGCGACGCCTAGCGTCGAAGTAAAACCTTATTTTTTCAAAGAGTTCTATATAAGCACTCTTACGCAATGGTTTTTACCAATGTTGTTAAGCCTTTATGGCATGGACGTCTGGATACGCACTCTTGCGCAAGGCTTTTTACCAATTTTGTTAAGTCCTTTTGCCAACGACGTCTGGATACGCACTCTTACGCAAGGGATTTTAATTGATGGTGTTACGCCCTTATGCCATAGACGCCTGGGTACGCACTCTTAGGCGAGGGTTTTTTCCGGGACGTTCTCATTATGCACTCTTGCGCAAGGCCTGTTGTAGTTGCGCCTTAAGGAACATCTGGAAGTGATTTTGAGTCTTCCGCCGTGACGTCATCTCTTTCCATACATAACTTCATTACTCCACCCCTATGACGTCATCACTATATAGCTTTCTTATGCATGTTAATTTTATATTTATATTTATTTAATAAAATCTTGTCATAGAGGCGGATTCGAACCATTCAAGTTGTCATTACCTGCTACCTGTTTTTAACCGCGTTTCCACGGTAACATACGATGTTCCACCTGCTAACTTTGTCTCATATAATATTCAGTTTTTTCTCAGTGAGTCATGTTATTCAATCTTGTGCTTTGATCATTGTCTACTAGATCGCTCTAGTTAACAGTCATTACTTTCAGAATTGTCTACTAGAAGGCAGTTGTGTACCATGCTATAAGACCGCCACTACCGCTAAATTCAAAATTCAAATCATTGTCTCATATAATAGTCAGTTTTTCTCAGTGAGTCATGTTATTCAATCTTGTGCTTTCATATTTGTCTACTAGATCGCGCTAGTTAACAGTCATTACTTTCAGATTTGTCTACTAGAAGGCAGTTGTGTACCATGCTATAAGATGGCGACTACCGCTAAATTCAAAATTCAAAACATTGTCTCATATAATATTCAGTTTTTCTCAGTGAGTCATGTTATTCAATCTTGTGCTTTCATAATTGTCTACTAGATCGCTCTAGTTAACAGTCATTACCTTCAGAATTGCCTACTAGAAGGCAGTTGTGTACCATGCTATAAGATGGCCACTACCGCTAAATTCAAAATTCAAATCATTGTCTCATATAATAGTCAGTTTTTCTCAGTGAGTCATGTTATTCAATCTTGTGCTTTCATAATTGTCTACTAGATCGCGCTAGTTAGCAGTCATTACTTTCAGATTTGTCTACTAGAAGGGAGTTATGTACCATGCTATAAGTTGGCGACTACCGCTAAATTCAAAATTCAAAACATTGTCTCGTATAATATTCAGTTTTTCTCAGTGCCGTCATGTTATTCAATCTTGTGCTTTCATAATTGTCTACTAGAACGCGCTAGTTAACAGTCATTACTTTCAGAATTGTCTACTAGAAGGCAGTTGTGTACCATGCTATAAGATGGCGACTACTCCTAAATTCAAAATTCAAAACAATGTCTCATATAATATTAAGTTTTTTATGTTCTTAGCTTTTACTTGTTTTATCAGTGATAAAGTTATGTACTGTTAGCTTCTGTCCTGTGATTACCTGTCTGAAAAAAGGAGGAGGGGCAGTAGGAAAGGTTTCTATGAATCAATTTTGATTTGAACATGTAATAGCCATCTACATTACATTTTCTCCACAATATTGATTTTTAAAAGAAATATAGAAAGTTTATAATTATAATGTTTTATTATATAAACCTCATAACACTAAACACAGAATACTTCATCATAATGTCTGTAAATTACATGATGGCTAGAACAAGTCATGTTCTATTATAGAAAAAATATATGAAGACATATTATATTGTCCATATCCAATGTCTTAAGCACACGCACATCATCATGTCTGTAAATATTATGATGGCTGGATCAAGTTATGACCTATTAAAAATATATATATATATATATATACGAACACCTATATTGTTCATATCCATTGTCTTAAACACATGCACATCGTTCTGGGATAGAATCCAAATCTATGACACCTTCTTCTTAAATAAGTTTAATGCAGGAACAAGTCTTTTTTGTTCTTCGATGCTTCAAATCGTCGCTTTCTGAAAATAGTAAACAAAACCCACATTAGAGATTTATTCTTGCAGAGAGGTATTTAATTCCTACCCCTCTGCGTTATACTTACATCCTGCTTCGTCTTTTGGAAAGTAGAGATGAGTTCTCAAGTCTTTGAAAATAACTATCAGCTCTTTTCTGACACACAATATTTCGCCATATTGTCTGTAAGTGTCAATGTGTTGGAACTCACTGTTCCATTAAAATATACGAACACATATATTGTTCTTCTGGTCCATAGTGGGCGCTTGCACATCGTTCTGGGATGGAAGTTGAATCTGTGACACCAGTTCTTAAACAAGTTCAATGTAGGAACAAGTCTTGTTTCTTTCACACTCTTGTACTGCAATACTTCAATTTCTGCGTTCTGAAAACAGGAAAAAAAAAGCACACACGTTAAAGATGTAATTTTGCAACACGGTGTTTTAATTTCTCGAGACGAAGAAAAATCTGATAGTTCCTTCTGAAAGTAAAGTTTTATAATATAATGAATATTGGTAGAATTAGGTAATTTGTTTGTTGTAGTAAAACTAGTCACTTTTTAAATATGAGTATAATTTGTGTAAGTTTTTGTAAAGACAGTTTTATTGTAAATGTAGTTTTTCAATTGTTTTCAAAAATGAAACTTTATAATATGTTAAATATTGGTAAAATTAAGTAATTTGTTTATTTTTTTAAATTTTTTTTTTACATTTGTTGTAGTAAAAATAACCACTTTGTAAATATGATTATATTTGGTGTAAGTTTCTGTAACAACAGTGTTATTGTAAATGTAATTTTTCAATTGTTTTCAAAAATGAAACTTTATAATATGTTAAATATTGGAAAAATTAAGTAATTTGTTTGTTTAATTTTTTTTTTTACATTTGTTGTAGTAAAAATAACCACTTTGTAAATATGAGTATATTTTGTGTAAGTTTCTGTAAAAACAGTGTTATTGTAAATGTAATTTTTAATTGTTTTCAAAAATGAAAGTTCTATAATATGTTAAATATTGGTAAAATTAAATAATTTGTTTGTTGTAGTAAAAATAACCACTTTGTAAATATGAGTATATTTTGTGTAAGCTTCTGTAACGACAGTGTTATTGTAAATGTAATTTTTCAATTGTTTTCAAAAATGAAACTTTATATGTTAAATACTGGTAAAAGTAAGTAATTTGTTTGTTGTAGTAAAAATAGTCACTTTGTAAATATGAGTATATTTCGTGTAAGTTTCTGTAAAGACAGTTTTATTGTAAATGTAATTTTTCAACTGTTTTCTAAAATGAAAGTTTCATAATATACTGAGTATTGCTAAAATCAAGTAATTTGTCTGTAGCAGTAAAATAGGCACTTATTTAGTGGGGTTTCTAATTTATTTTGTGTACGTATTTTGACGTAACAGCTACGTTTGCTTTGATGCAGCCGCCCTAGTTTCGCGAGGAGATAGGGGAAGGTAGGGGAAGCGTGCAGTTACCATGGCAACGAGTAGCATACAGTGGAGTCACAGTTGGAGTGTTGGTAAGCGTGTTCCCAGAATTCTAAGTCAAGTCGATAATATGGCCGTCAGTTATACTTTTCTATCATGAATCACGTACTTTGAGGTATGTGTTTTACAAGATAATCCTTATATATTAAAAAATTCCGGACCAAATTATAATCCTTGCACCCAGGGACACATTTTGAACGTTGTTTCGCTTCGTCAAAATTAAAACTGTAATGTCGAGGACATTGGTTTCCACCCAATGAAAATAACATTTTACGCTATTTTAGCACAGAAAAACTAGTTAGGAAATTTGTTTACCATACTCTAAGACATGTCAATGTAAATAAGAAATCATTACCTAAGCGGGGGGTCCACCCCCGGAAAATTTTTAAGTATTGAACTAATGAAAATCACATTTTACTCTATTTTAGCACTGAAAACTACTTAGCAAATTTGTTATTTTTAAGTATTGAACTAATGAAAATCACATTTTACTCTATTTTAGCACTGAAAAACTAGTTAGCAAATTTGTTTACTATACTCTAAGACATGGCAACTTAAACAAGAAATTGTTACCTAAGTTATCATACTTATTACTATTTATAAGAAAAGTTGAATAACACACGGAACAGTGGACATAATAGGCCTACTCATTATGTTATGAGAAGAAAACAACTGTCATATTTGACACACCAACAAATCTTGTTTAATTAAATATTTAAAAAAAATTAAAATACAGAATTTTAGGTTTTGACTTTTGGGGGTCAAAACCCCCTGAACCCCCCCTTTCCTAATCCACTGTGGATTCTGCTTCCATGCTTTGGTAAAACTTCAGCAAATTGTTTATGTCTCTACTGACTTTCAAATAATTGTCTTAAAATAAAAACACCTGACTAATAATTATTAATATACATTTTTTCCCTTGCGCCCCCCCACCCCCGGGTATGGGCACTAATTTATTGACTATTCACTTCTAAAGAATTAGAAGAGACCTTTTAAAGTTATAAAACTTGACCGTTTTTATTTTAACATATAAAACTCTAATTTTTCAACAATTTTCAACCCCCCCCAGAAAATTGAAAAAACGATAATATTTTGCCCCCCCCCCCCAGAAATTTCAATGACGCAGTCTGCGTCTTAACCCCCCCTGTGGGCACCCTGGCTATACAGTGCATTATTCTTCAGATATCAGTGTTAATCAATCCTAAACGGATCACAGCAATTATTACGAGCACTTTGATATATAATTCATTGCTGGCATAAATTCCTTACATTTATCGCCATGTGACCAGATTACCGCCAAAACGCATTCCATTGTTCATTGCAAATGTATCAATCAGATTTCAGTTTATTTGTTATATCTTTTATCATTTATTATTCAGTGCATCTATGTAGCCTATATTGTGGGAAATAAAGTTCCATCGTTAATTACATGTATAAGGTTTGTTCCAACATTACATTCGTGGACCTCTGTTTCCAGCAACCTCGATCTAAGTCCACTTCGCTCTACTACTCCTTTTATTATTGTTTAAAGCAATAATTGGTCCTCCTAGCTCCAGAGATTCATTGTTATATTACCCTACTTAATTCCTATTCCTAAATCTTCCTTTCCCGATTTCAAACATTCGTTGATTATTCCATCAAAACCCCGGGGTTTTATTATTTTTTAGATGCTTAATCGCATCTTCTACTTCTCTGTTCATGATGGGTGGGACGTCCTCTTCTATTTCATTCTGAAGTCGGTGGTATGATTTCTCTGAATCGCTGTCGTAGATTCGTTTGTAGAAGAGCTTTTACCATCTCGGATCTTGATACTGTTGTATCTTCTCTTTCGTCTTTTGCTCCTAACATCCAGTGTTGTTTCACACTAATTTTTTTCTTCAATTTCTTAATTGATTTCGAGTCCTCAAGTATGCTGCGTGTCAAGTTAAGCTTATATTCTCGTAAATCCTTCCTTATTTCTCTCTTAGTTTTTTTATATTTATTTCTGAATATTCTGTCATAACCTCAGTTGAGTTTTGTGTTATTTGTTCAGTTTCTCTCTTTGTGCAATTAGCTTGACTGCATTTGTGGATAGTTTGTAGCTATTTTTAACCTTGCCTTCACTTATGGAGGATGTTTCCGCTGCAAGATTGCACCTGACTGTACATTTCTTACACTTCTCCTGTTTCACCCTGTAGCTGTTGAATTTTGTTTTGCAATGTGGCTTTAAATATATCTTTATCTTCTCCACTTTAGTTTTTTAAGTTCTTAGATACAAGTGTAAGTTCTCTTTTGTATATTTAGCGTTGCCCTTACCATCCTATGATCTGAATCGAATTTGATTCCGTTCAACACTTGTACATCTTCGACAGTAGTCTATCTTTATTACCACTTAATATAAAATCGATCTCGTTTTTTTCGTTTTCCCGTCTGGTGATCTCCATGTCCATTTTGATGGTGGTGTTTTTTTTAAAAGAAAGGTTTAATTATGAACAGGTTATGTTCTTCCGCGAACTGTTTGAGTTTGTTTCCCCTCTGATTTCTCTGTTCTATGCCATAATGTTGGTGTCATTTCTGTTTTCGATTTTACTGCTGAAGTTCCCCATAATGAAGATTCGTTGAGCGATGTTTAGGTCAGCATGAATAGTACAGTAGGTCAAATAAAAAACGTCGGGCGGTATTTGATTAAGTATCACGAACGAGCATATGCGCATGTACAGGAAGGCTTAAGGTTAGATTCACAACTGCCTCTTTGTTCCATAACAAACGTGTATAGAAGGCTGTGGCTATATGTCTCACATCCGCCATTCTTGGTTGCAAATTCTTATAATATTAATAATTAATAAATTCGCAAGGAATATGATTATTCAAGGAGCATTTGTTAAAGATTTTATTTTATAATACCGGTACTTGTAGTGCAAAATCAATAACTTACGTTCAACTTCTGCAACCAATCAGATCCTATGAAAACTTCCGGTCGCATTATATCAGTGAAGTACCCACCTCTTTAAGAAATATGGAACCTTCTCGCTGCTTCAGAGGCCGAAAAATGCAGTTCAATTACAGCCCTAACTACACTTTCTCTCAAGCTAGTATTTGCATGTGGTCCGATGACACAAAGCAAAATGAATTATGACAATACATTAAGTTGAATATCGTGTATTGCGCTTTCCGCGTTTTTCATTTTTCCCTCGTTCTTCATTTTTTCCCTCCTGTCGCATGGCCTCATATGTTCCGAAAAGACCTGTATTTTATGTTTTTTATAGGAAACTTGTGAACTAATGCGTTAAAACTTTAATTTTAACTGCATACGAGTCCCGACGTTTTTTATTTGACCGACTGTACATACATATGATCGTATGTTTGTATTATCGTGATGAAAGTTGTGTTCACTTTTACTTTCAATAACGCTATTCTTTCGATTATTTCTTTAAATTCTTGGATTCAATGTTTGAAGCTTTTATGGACTAAAAACCCTACTCCTCTCCGGCTTTTAGTTTTAAATATGTGGCATAGGACGTTGCCATTGGCTTTTTCTATTAAGTTTTCCCCTTGTTTCCTCACTTCACTTAGGACTATTATGTCAAATTGGATGCCTGATACTGCATTATCCAATTCTATTTCTATTTGAATAATAGTTCCATTATAACCATATTATCTGCAGTGGTTATAATTATTACCAGTCAGTAGTGTTGGTAATAGTTTTCACTTAGCTATTTTGATGAATGATTAAGATGGATGTAAGTGTATGATGGTTTTATTAAAACTGTTGCCAGCCAGCAGTAATCTTTAATAGTGCACATACATGTTCATTTTTATGGTAAGGATTTTTCAATAGTAACAAGTCGCTTCTTTAAATTACAATTTTAAATAAAGATGACATGGTCATAATATTTTATTAAATAAATAAGAACCACAGAAATTTTACAAATGTCATTATTTTCCAGTTGTATTCTTCAAAATGGGTCATGTCAAAGTAAATACAACAAAGTGGGGCAAGTTAAACTCGAATTCCTCTTTCAGAACTACATTAATATTGAGAACATGACTTTGAATTACATTGTTATCATAGGAAGTGATAGAAAAAGGAACTACAAATCTGAACCCTATGCGACAGAAGAGTCACTGTTTATTGTTCATTTCAATTTTAACTTTTATTAACATTACCCATTTTGACCTGGAGCCCCTCATATGTACTAATCATGCTGACCTAAATGTACTGCCTATCGTCCTGATTACTTTTTCTACTTGTACCATAGGTAGGCCTACTATAGAGCAAGTACCTAAAATTCTAACATGAAATTTGACGTAGGCTTAGAGTTTTGACTTTGCACAAAAATGGAGATTCATGTTTTGTTTAAGCATCTTTCAGTGATTTGGTACGAAGCACGGCCACGATTTTTCTTCTTTTTACTACCACTTTATTCGAAAAAAAATTGTGGTTTTCTCGAAAAGGGCTCTTACGATTTTGTTTAAACTTTTTACACTAAATATCTGTACCATGGGCATACGGTGAAATTCTGTTTGGATGGGGTTGAATACAATGTTGTCTCAGATCCATGTCCGTGCGCACATTGTAACATAATACACTATTTTTAGTAAATAAACAGTTGTATTATGATCATTAGTAGGCCTACACTATAAATAATATGATGTTAGTTATGCAGCACAGTATTTCAAACTGTTCTCTTTAGGTATCTGTCCATTTCTTGTTAAATACGAGTAGTTTATAAATAAAATCTTTCTTTTGATAAATTATCATAGTAGGCTACCATACACACTTTGGGCTATAATCCACATGATTCACTTATGTACAGCACTATGAATCATTGTATCTATATTCGGTTGTTTCTGTATCGGCAAGTTGATTTCAGACGTAGTAAATTTTAACTACTTGTGTTGGTTTCTGGAGCTAGGTCCATTCCAGAAAATTTGGATTTATGTATTGAAAGCTGAAATCCAACCGATCACACCACATAAATATCCAGGTTATCGAATCATTTATGAGAAATTCCGAAGGAAATTTTGTTTATCAGTAATGCGTCACTGTTATAGAAGTAAAAAATTAAAAACCCACCAGTATTAACGAGTTATTTAATAACAATAGGCGTATGCTTTCCTGTACAGCAGAAGTATTTCAGATCATTTGATCATTGAGATTAAGTATGTGCATTACTATTAAATAAATTACAAGAATATAGAATCATTATTGAGAAATTGAAATTTACAAGAGATTTTAATAATGCTATGTTTTGTTACAAACTTAATAAAATATCCAAACCGATGTTTTTTTGTTTTTGTTTTAATTTTAACATGATGTTATAATACTAAAAATCGCAGATATTTCGGGAGGGGTTTTAACCCCCTCAACCCTCCTCACCGTACGCCCATGACCTGTACTAACTCCTAAATCTTTATTTGAAACATTTTTTTCACATAATCTGAAGGTGAGTAAAACTTAGCAATCGTTTGCACAAGCCCAGGCCTTAAAGGATTTAAACCTGGCCTCGCGGACAATTCGGCTTTGCGTGAGATGTAGACAACTTAATATTCACTCCTGCAAAGCGAGCTCTTATTCTATAACAGAGAGTGAAGCAAGCAATGTATAATAGCATGTTTAGGGACGAGAAGGTTATGTGTTTCACAACAAATTTTTCTTTTATAGGTCTCATAGATAAAGCCAGAGGTGGAGATTTCTCGGAGGAGCAGAAATTCAAGGTATGCTCGACTTTGTTGCTCTCCTTGCATCATAACTTTAAATATAACAATACAAAGGATGTAATAAAAAGAATAAAATACAAATAGAAAGCAATATATATATATGTATATATATATATATAATTTCTTATCAGAATACTGACTGAACTTTGATTGGACTACGGTAAGTTGAGTTTGTCTGTATGCATGGGCGTCCGCAGAAATTTTGTCAACAAATTACTTCCACCACCACCATCACTATGCTACTACAATCACTTTATTATTATTATTATTATTATTATTATTATTATTATTATTATTATTATTCACATTATTGCTATTATTTCTATTACTTTTCATATTATTATTGCTATTATTACTCACATTATTGCTATTATTATTATTATTATTATTATTATTATTATTATTATATAATCAACATCCTTCATTTACTGTAGCTGGACTATTGCCATGGATACAAAGAAAACATCTGATGTACACACTCACATGACTTTTCTTACTCCGTACAATTTCTACTATTCATATAAAATATAAAATGCCTTATCTTCATTGTAATAAAAAGTTTGGGTATAAATGGTTTCAAGTTTAGGGAAAGTAATCATTCCTACATACTCATATCTAGTCAGCTGTTACAGCTCGTTTACATCCAAACAACGCGAAGAAACTTAAACCTCATTTCACATTAGTTGCTTATAGTAATTTAATTTAGAGGTTTATGTGTAAACAAAATTTTCAGGGAGGGGCAGCGGCCCTACCCTGCCCCCCCTTCCGGACGGCCATGTCTGTATGTTGCCTATAATGGCTTCTATTGTGTAGAGCTCACCCCTAACAAGACTTCAACATGAGCTCTGTCCTTACCAGTAAGACAGATACAAATAATATTACAGCAGAATTGAAGTGTAGACAAAAATCAAGAAATGCTTGTTTTTGTGTCATTCAGGAACTTTTATTTTCTCATCTTCTGTCCAAAAATCGAAACCTATAAATTTATAAGAGAATTATCCTGCCGGTTGTATTATATGGGTGTGAGACATGGTCGCTTACTCTTCGATTAGAACATAATCTGAGAACGTTCGAAAGCAGGGTGCTTAGGAAAATAGTCCGACCTATACTAAGAGAGACCTGCATAACCTGTTCTCTTCACCGAATACAATATGAGTAACCAATCACGGAGGAAGAAATGGGCTCGACATGTTGCGCTCAAGGGGAAGAAAATACAAATAAAACAATAATAATAAAAAAATGACTGGAAGACCCAAAGGGACGGGACCACTTGGAAGGCATATAGACGTACGTGGGAGGACAGCATTAGGATAGATTTAAGGGAAGTAGGATTTGCGAGGGATGGTTGGATATAATTAGCACAGAATAGGGTTGAATGGCGGGTTCATGTAAACCCGGCAATGAACCTCCGGGTCCCATAAAATAGATAATATTCCTTTTGCTCGCTTAGGAATTGTCTATTGCCATTGAGTAAGTAAAGAAGGAAGTAAGATGTAAGATTAACTTGATTAGTTTAAATTATCTACATTGTTAGTATTACAGAAAAATATTCAATGTATTGGGTGTTGAGAAAACAATTACCTTTATCACTTTTTGTTGTAGAAAATGAGATTTAGTTTTAAAACCTGGCCCTTCGAGGCATAGTAAGGTCATTCCATCTCGCAGATCTCAAACTTGCCTTCACCGATTTTCTTGAAATTTGGTATACTAATAGGGTTCGGATGTTTATGATACGTCATATTTTTATTCTCATCTTCATTCTCGACGCAAACAAAAATTAAACATGAATTGCATATTTGTTATCCTAATCGGACCGTTTTTTATTTTGCATATAAAGTCATATTTTGGTCATTTTCATGATCTTGATCATATTTGTAATTTAACGTCATACTTCAGTTATAAATTCGGTAAAGAGCACATTTATGCAGTATGTGCACTAAATTGTCGACTTAACTTTTTTTCAAAAAAGAGTCACAAATATTTTTGTTTTACTGTAACTGAAATGTGAAGGGGGCATACCTCTTCCTGCTTGTTGTTAGCAACTTCCCATAAATGGCAAATTAAACTTCGCGCGTGTTAAACTTCACCGCGTTGTCGTGGTCAATCTGTCTCGAACATTTCCATGTTGAGACGCCATACACGTCAGCTGGAGTCGGCCGCGAAAGCTACATTTTCTGCAATCGCAACAGACTCGGAGTTCTGTTTATGGTAGGAAGAAAGGTAATGAAAGCGACTGGAAAGATAGCTAGGTTTTGAGATATGCAGGATTCTATAGAGCAGAATAAGACAGTGAAAATATATTCGGTCGCGCAGGCATACCCATCGAAGTGGTTCCAGTGACGGTGTTATGTGCTCGTACTTACGAATATTACATATATCTCTGACACACGCATTATGAACACGTTGTAGTTTTTGAGTCAAATTACTGTTTAAGTCAGTAAGTAGGACTTCACAATAATAAAAATGAGGCATAATGAGTGTTTGAACAAGTGTTTTTCTTAACTGGAACGGGAGACAGTCTTTTATACCATACCATACCATACCAATGTTGTTTTGAAAATATTAGCGACATGCACATCCCACATTAAATAATGATCAATGTGTATGCCAAGGTATTTAACAGTATTACGTTAATAAGGAATTATAGAATCATTTAATTTCACTTGGTTTACAACAATGGCGTCTATTTTGGATAATTACCGCTTGAGCCCTATTATGATAGCTTGTGACTTCCTAGGATTTAGCTATAAGTCGTGTCTTTCTGCCCATTTAGAAATCGAGTCTAAGTCACAGTTGATTTCTTCGATAGGGTCATTTACACGGTCGAGTCGTGAGTGTGTATAGAGCACAATATCGTCAGCATAAATCATGTATTTACTGTAAGTCAATTTATTTGATATGTCGTTTATATATATTATATTGGAAAAAGTAGAGGCTGTCATAATCGAAGCATTCAAAATGTGTGCTATTGTTGGTAGTATTAAATGTGCTATTTTATTTATAAGAGTAATACTAATTTTGTCAACACCTGTCGCTTTAGACTTGATACTTTTCAACGCTGATATTACGTCATCAACCATTATGTAAGAAAAACAAAAATTGTCTCCTATAAAGCTTGTGTTTGTCTGCATGTCAGTCGTGTCATTTCGGATATGTGAAGTAATATTCTGAGATTTGGGTTTGACATCCGTAAAATATTCGTTCAAACGGTCAAGAGGAATAGAAATATGTTCTAAGTTATTTGCTCTTTTGTGTGTCCTATTCCCAATGTTCTCATACCCTGTCACAGGTCAGTCGGTGACGTGTTACGATCAACAAGTTTGTGCATATATCCAACTTTAGTACTTCTATTCATCTGTGTTGTTTTATTTCTTAGACGTTTGTAATGTTGAAAATTTTCGTCACTTTTACTCTGTCTGAATTTCATATAAGCTTGATCTCTTAAAGCCATCATCTCTCGAATGTCGGATGTTATCCACGGAGCAGGCGGTATTCTTGTGTGTTTAGTCTTAACAGGTGCATGTTTGTTATACAATTTAATTACTAAGTCATTAAATATATCTACTTTTTCGTCAACAGAATATGCATGCCAAGGTAGCTCTTTTGCGTCTTCTAAGAATGCTGTCTCGTCTATTTGTTTCAGGTTTCTGTAAGTAATTACCCTTGCGTTTCTTTTAGGGCACTGTAAAGAATAAATCACATAAATAATGTCGTGAGCAGAGATGCCCGGAGCAGGGGCCTGTCATTGAGTCATTACTTTGTCAATATTGTTTGTTACTATCAAGTCTGGTAATGTTTCTGAAGTGCCTGTGTGGTGAGTAGGATTTAGGGGAAGGATATTTAGATGGCCATTTTGACCATAATATAGCTAAATATAACCCAAAAAGACAAAATATAATAAAAAACACTTATAATTCTTACATATTTAATGAATTACACAAACAGTCTACATTATTTGAATAGTAAATCTTGCTGTTTTAACTTTAAAGTAAAATTCTGTTATCTCTGTTATCTCTGTTTTGTTTTTCTCATGTAATGCATTAAATCAAATTCTCAAAGAGGAATCTTCTCCAATTATCAGTCAAAATACTCTTGTATCGTTAAAACCTCCTTTCAACGCCAGAAGACGTTATGGGGGCACAATCGAACAGAGTCAATTTGGTGCACTTTGACTGTTGTCCTCATCCAAAAGAGCTTAAAAGTCACTGATTTAGCACAATGCTGAAAACCTGGAATATAAAACTTGCTTTCTTCAAAATATCAATCATTTAACGCTTCTGAAATCAAGATCATGTCTGCAAATATAACTGAAAAAGACCTCAAATCCCGAAAATATCCACACTATGACCTAAACTGTGAAAATGATCTAAATATGCAAATATATGACATACAAAGTAAATCTAAATTAAGTAAAAAATGTTCAATGTTTAAGACATTGCTATCACAAATAAAAGTTTGGGGGAAAAATATGACATGTCATAAACATCCGGACCTTAATTATTATGTGCAAGTTATTATTATTGTAACGATAGTGACTCAATTTTATCTTAGATTTTCTGTCAAGAAGGATCCATGTCAGGTCATTGAGAAATTTGTGATCTTTTCCCGGGATGTAATAACACTGGGACTACTGGGACTACCTAAATTTTAAATTCTTGACACTACAGCCCATAACGGGACGATTCTACCACCCGAAAGCTCCATTATCTACCTCCGTCTGTCGATGTCGGCAGATGGCATGATTGGAGAGGGCATGTGGTCAGCATGCTGACACCCACTACTGATATTGACGGTCTCTTGACGAAGGGGGCTACTTCTTTATCGGGTAGATCCTCAGTTGTCCTCAAGAGGTTGAGAGGATGAGTGTACTCAGAAAAATCTGAGGAGGTACCCAAAGGCGTAACGAGGGGGGGGGGTTTGGGGGTTTGAACCCCCATTGATTGAAAAAGGGAGAATTGTACTATTTATTTCATTATTATATCACCTTTTTTTAAAAATCTGCTTATAAATTACTTAATATGAGTTTAAAGCGTGGGAAGCTTAAAACTCGTTATTGTGCATCTTAATTTTTAAAATTTTCCGGGGGGAGGACCCCGGAACCCCCCTCTCCAGATGTTATAACCCCCCATATGGTCGGCCTGGTTACGCCTATGGAGGTACCTAATATCGAACCGTGTGGATCATTATCAGCAACAACGCTAACCACTAGAGTCCAGGCTCGGGAAGTAATGCACTGGATGTGCGAAATGATCTACCCCTCATTCGCCCCCTACCTTATTCTTTCTATCTGACATGCGACTAGTCCCAGAAAGAACCGGTTTAGTTAGCTCTACCTGTGACTGAAAGACAGTAGTAGGGACGAGAGGGAGGGTAACTTCACACTTCCAGTGCTTTCCTTGCCGTCCCTGCACTAGACCATGCAGGTGGTCCCAAATGTTTCCCAATATACGAAAGATGTTCCGAAAGTAAGTTTCATCATTTTTTTAAAGTGAAGATGGTACAGCAGTTTAAACAAACAATCATCATAAGAATCCACAACCGTTGCTGGTTCAACGACGGAAGGAGCGTCAGCTGAGAAGGAATGACGCATGCGTAGAGCGCCGAAGAAGAGAGAGTAGCAACAGACCTACGATCCAGAGGTTATTCGAGTATGATAATGAAAATTTCTCGTCCATTTTTTGTAGCAGAAGAGAGAGTAGCAGCAGACCGGTGTACTCCAGGTTATTTAAGTGTGATAATGAAAATTCCTCGTCCATTTTTGGTCCACGTTTGGTCGTCGCTTCGGATGGGAGAGATTGGATCACCCGGCCTACAGCCCCGATCTTTCCCCGTCGGACTTTCACCTGTCCCTCCATTGAAAGCAGCACTCTCGGGACGTCACTTCCAAAACAATGCTGAGGCGGAGCAGGCTGTGCGGCAATTCCTTGCATCGCAGGGCACCGAGTTTAACCAGAGTGGTTTCTTCAAACTGATTGCATGCTGCGACAAATGTGTCAATATCGGTGGCGACTAAGTCGAAAAATAGTGCAAGGTGTATAGTCCATGGTGTATTTTTGTTTGGCAATAAAGTTTCCGTGTGAAAAAAATGACGAAGCTTACTTTCGGAACATCCCTCGTATATACATTTCGGTATAACATGTAGCTATGCAACTTTTTTAATTCTCCTGAAAACCCCAGTTTTTCTTACAAGACTGTTTTTACTAAACACTCTTCAATGTATTACTTCATTTTCCTATAATGCCCTATGTAGTTAATTATTGTATTATTGTGAAGATCAAATATTGCGCCCTATTTCATTATTTTACGGAACAACTACTGAATTCGGGTGTCTTCACCTTCCCTCGTCGACTATTCACCTCGTGCTGAGCAGCGGGAAACAAAAAATTAAACAATTATCTCAGTTTCTTGACTATTATTCTCAGTTCAGTCGTGCAGACATACATTCAGTAATTTCAAAGGGCACTCGAAATAAAAATACATTGTTGTTGGTACCCACAAGCCAAACTTTCATACGAGGATCTTGGTCGATAACTACTGTATTTTTCGGACCATAAGAGGCACTTTTTTACCCTGAGGCGTGAATGTTGGGTGCGTCTAACAATCCGAAGTAAACTAAAAAGAAATTAAAGTTGTGGTAAATATTGACGGCAATACCATAAACATAAACAATGTGTTTTATAAGATAAGTTAATTGAAAATTATGGCATAGACTGTATATCGTGGGGTGATCTAAATGTAGGCAGCCTCTGAACAGCTTCTTCCGTTACATTTACCATAATTATGCTGTATTGAGGGTGAAAGGTGAAGAGTATTTTCAGTCTTTCGTGAAAAATAAGTCGTCAGTTTTTCGGTAAGGAAATCTTAAAGTGTATAACATTATTCCATTGTAGAAAGTTATGATTTATTCCCTTTAAATTTTTTCGTCTAGAATCACATTAAACATTTTCCCCTTAACTTTCCATCCTAAAATCAAGGTGCGTCTTATAGTTTAAAAAATACACTATTTTGTCATAGGAGTTTCTTATATAAATTTCCGTATTTACCGTTGGCTGCATTGTATACTTCCTAATTAATCCGAACGGCACGGCTGACACGGTGGTTCCTGGATTGTATCATTTGGGGGGCTTACGGTAATTAACATTAAAACTTTTCCATCTGAATATGAAACAGTTTCATCTATAAGACAACTTCCGTTCTTTTTTCAGGAATACTTGGGTTGTGCTTACCAACAGACTGGTGCTGTAAGTATTCATCAATGCTTTTATCTATTTATTATGACTATTAGTTCATGAATCAGTGACCAATCCAGTATAACGATACAGTAGAACCCCTATTATCCGCTGCAATGAGGGAAATGGGGTGAACGGTTAAGCGAAAAGTCAGGTAATCCATTAAATAAAACAATTTCATATAGACTATTAAGTGTGTAGTACTCACGGTTTCATAATTTGAAGATCCTGAGATGCTGGGACTACAGACATCTTCGTGTTGCACACTACGCTATGCAATATTACACAATTTAAAAAAAAACACGATAAAATACAGTAAGAGTTAACTACAACACCACAAAATTGATTTACTATTAAATCACGCACAGTTGTTAAGCAACTTCAAATTCTGATGCGAGATGAGCCAAGTTTCTCCATTCTTAAACCGCTCGATAATTTGCATTTTTTATTTAAAATTATTTGAGACAACACGTTTTGTCTTTATTCCTGTGCAGTGGCTGAAATTAGTGGAAGTGCTGCTCCAGAAAATGTTTAGCCTTTGTTTTAAAATTGTGTAAAAGAAAACATACATATAACAACAAAAAAACATTCAGAAACTTGATAAAATTCTATAAAAAAAATAATAAAATCCAAAATGTTTACTTTAATCCAAATTGTTACAGTTCAAGCTTATATATTCGTTTGAAAATGAAATCCATTCTTCTTGTTTTAATTTCCGTGAAAAGATCAATAATTTTCTCCTTGAACTCCCATGGTTAAAGTTTTCTGTTAAATAAAAAACCGAAAAAATTAATCAAATAGAATAGTTGGAAACAAGATAATAATCTAATTCTACACTTTATCACATTTTTTAAGAATATGGTACATGGTTTTTAAGCACAACACACACGGAGTGAAAAATCTTCCACCAGCCAGGGTCGGCACTGTCGAAGCGACAGTGCTCTCTTTCCCTCGCAGCCAGCGCACCGATTATGGCTAAAACTCTTAGGGTGGCGTGCACCATCCAGGAGTAAACCAAACTAAAGTAGTAAATTTAAGACGGAGACCTGGAGTATACAAGAACCAGTACATCTGTCTCACTCTTTAAGTCATACGAGTAATGTGCTAGAGTGAGACAGACAAACCGGTTTTTGTTGCGTCAGGTTCCCGTCTTAGATTTACTACTTTAGTGCTTCTCTTTTAGTAACTTACTCTTTTAGTTGGTGTTGGAGAGCTCAATTGATAGTTACTTCTTTAGTTGTAACTAAAGTAGTAAACGATTTTTACTAAAGAAGTAGTCGAATTCTGCGCAGAACAGAGCAGAAACGTTAGTGCAGCGCAGCAGAACACGTGCATTTCAATTGCCAGTATTATTCAAGTGCCAGATAATGAAAAGGAAAGGTTCGCTGAAACAATGAATATGAATTTGGGTTGTTCCAAATATTACTAATGACAATCTTCATGTTATAAAATAGGTTTAATAGTAATGTTTTATTCATTACTAATTTTCATTCCTTCAATTGAATATTTTCGGTTTAGTAGCCTACGTTAGGGTCTACTGTGATTATAATTTTTGTGCAAACTATTTCTGTATTATAATGCAAACAATTGGAATTTCCAGTTGATTTTCATAATTGATTCACTGTCAATATTATAATTATTTCTCTCATAATAATAATAAAGTTCTAAAATATATTCAAATATTTATACTTCCTAAAGCTACATATTCTTCCCCAAAAACGATAAATCAATTATTCTACAGTTGTTTATCATAAATCTCACTATAATGAATTATTAATACTTATTGACTGTTTAACAATATTAATAAGAAGTATTACACAAAATCATGAAAAAGAGGGGGATAAAAAGGATAACAAAACTAATAAGGGGCATTATGTTTCTGTCCTTTTTCAAATGCACAGAACATTTACTTAAAAAATATTACCTTATAAAAATAATAATATTACAACTGAGAAATGTAATATTTAAACAAAAAATGGCGGTATAATATTTCGGAAGCTATGAACTCCAATAATAATTATGTAGATGGTTGTGTGTTTAAAAATAATTTCAGTGACTACTTCTCTAGATCCTGTGCAGCTTCAACCTCCAGTGCCCCTCCTTAAAATTTTCTTTCGGCACTCATGTTGGCATTTTTTTTCTATATAGTTTATAATGCTTCTCACTTTCCTGTCCACAGGGTTAATTCAAATAGTTGGCAGCATACTATAGACCTGCAGCATCTGCTATAGTTTATTCCCAAACATGAAAGTCTCGTCTCACTCCACCATTCGAGACTTGGGAAGTCTTTAAGGAATGGTTTTACAATGTGTCCCCTTCTCAATGTACGCTAATCCCAGAGTCAGTCAAATTTTCTTCCGATGTGGCCTGTTTGGACATTTTTACACCTCGGTCAGAAAAAAGGACATATTATTCATTAATACTGCGGGTGCAACTATTGAAATTTTAGCTCTTATAATTATTATTATAATTCTGGCATTCGCAATGTTGTGCTTTAAGTTAAGCTATAGAAGTGTAATGTAATAAAATTAATGTACAATAATTACATTAAATCGTTTAACAATCAGAATCACCTATTGTTCAGTAATGTCTATGGTTAAGTAGCAGGGGGAAGTGTTTTCTGGGTAGCTACAAGAACGGAGGCTTTCATTTATTGGAATATACTATACCTCGCCGATATCTGTATCCATAGGATTAGCTTGAAATACATCGTCGTTTTCTAACCCAAAGTTAGGGAGAACTGCAGCATCTAAAGGCCGATCCAGCTAGGAACATATTTGAGAGCACATGCGCTCCTTGTACCGTGCAATGCAAACGTCCCTTCCACTCACTCTCCCCCTCACCTTCGGTGGACGTCTTCCTAGTTGGATTGCTCTCCGCAATGATATATCCACATTTGACTGGCTGAAATCACATGGATGTAGTGAGAATCTGACATCGTTTCCTCCAAACGCCAAAATTTCATGTAAGGATTTATGAGCTTAATTATTTACGTTATTAAATGCCCTACTAGGTGTGGTTCGCTTAATATTTATTAAATCACCTGCCACAACTCTCATTTTTGGTATACCACCTTCTTCATCAAACTCATGCAATTTACTCTTTTAGTAAGCCTTACTTCTTTAGTTCTAACTACTTTAGTAAGCTACTCTTTTAGTAACCGTACTCTTTTAGTAAGGACGGCGTGCACCAACCAGGAGTAAACTAAACTCGGCGGCTTTCAACATAGAGGAATGTACTAAAGAAGTAAAAATTTTATTTACTCCCAGAGTAAATGAACTTACTCCACAAGTGGTGGAGAGCACCAACACGGAGTACGTTACTAACGTAGTAAGTTGTGGAGTAAATAAGGCCAATATTTACTCCTACTCAGGGGGTGGAGTAAAGTTGTGGAGTAAGTGTGTTCTGTGGCATTTGCGTGAGTTATGAGTTACATATCACATTAAATGGATTACATAGTTCAAACTGAGGATAAGTTATTGAGATGAAGAAGGTTCAAAAATGAGAGTTGTGGCAGGTGATTTAATAAATATTAAGCGAACCATACCTAGTAGGGCATTTAATAACGTAAATAATTAAGCTCATAAATCCTTACATGAAATTTTGGCGTTTGGAAGAAACGATGTCAGATTCTCACTACATCCATGTGATTTCAGCCAGTCAAATGTGGAAATATCATTGCGGAGAGCGATCCAACTAGGAAGACGTCCACCAAAGGTGAGGGGAAGAGTGAGTGGAAGGGACGTTTGCATTGCACGGTACAAGGAGCTCATGTGCTCTTAAATATCTTCCTAGCTGGATCGGCCTTTAGATGTTGCAGTTCTCCCTAACTTTGGGTCAGAAAACGACGATGTATTTCAAGCTAATCATATGGATACAGATATCGGCGAGGTATAGTACATTCCAATACATGAAAGCCTCCGTTCTTGGAGCTACCCAGAAAACACTTCCCCCTGCTACTTAACCATAGAATTACTGAACAATAGGTGATTCTGATTGTTAAACGATTTAATGTAATTATTGTAAATTAATTTTATTACATTACACTTCTATAGCTTAACTTAAAGCACAACATTGCGAATGCCAGATTACAATAATAATTATAAGAGCTAAAAGTTCAATAGTTGCACCCGCAGTGTTAATGAATAATATGTCCTTTTTTCTAACCCAGGTGTAAAAATGTCCAAACAGGCCACATCGGAAGAAAATTTGACTGACTCTGGGATTAGCGTACATTGAGAAGGGGACACATTGTAAAACCATTCCTTAAAGACTCCCCAAGTCTCGAATGGAGGAGTGAGACGAGACTTTCATGTTTGGGAATAAGCTATAGCAGATGCTGCAGGTCTATAGTATGCTGCTAACTATTTTAATTAACCCTGTGGACAGGAAAGTGAGAAGCATTATAAACTATATAGAAAAAAATGCCAACATGAGTGCCGAAAGAAAATTTTAAGGAGGGGCCCGGAGGTTGAAGCTGCACAGGATCTAGAGAAGTAGTCACTGAAATTATTTTTAAACACACAACCATCTACATAATTATTATTGGAGTTCATAGCTTCCGAAATATTGTACCGCCATTTTTTATTTAAATATTACATTTCTCAGTTGTAATATTATTATTTTTATAAGGTAATATTTTTTAAGTAAATGTTCTGTGCATTTGAAAAAGGACAGAAACATAATGCCCCTTATTAGTTTTGTTATCCTTTTTATCCCCCCTTTTTCATGATTTTGTGTAATACTTCTTATTAATATTGTTAAACAGTCAATAAGTATTAATAATTCATTATAGTGAGATTTATGATAAACAACTATAGAATAATTGATTTATCGTTTTTGGGGAAGAATATGTAACTTTAGGAAGTATAAATATTTTAATATATTTTAGAACTTTATTATTATTATGAGAGAAATAATTATAATATTGACAGTGAATCAATTATGAAAATCAACTGGAAATTCCAATTGTTTGCATTATAATACAGAAATAGTTTGCACAAAAACTGTAATCACAGTACCCATACGGAGGCTACTAAACTGAAAATAATCAATTGAAGGAATTAAAATTAGTAATGAATAAAACATTACTATTAGACCTATTTTAAAACATGAAGATTGTCATTAGTAATATTTGGAACAACCCAAATTCATATTCATTGTTTCAGCGAACCTTTCCTTTTCATTATCTGGCACTTGAATAATACTGGCAATTGAAATGCACGTGTTCTGCTGCGCTGCACTAACGTTTCTGCTCTGTTCTGCGCAGAATTCGACTACTTCTTTAGTAAAAATCGCTTACTACTTTAGTAACAACTAAAGAAGTAACTATCAATTGAGCTCTCCAACACCAACTAAAAGAGTAAGTTACTAAAAGAGTAGCACTAAAGTAGTAAATTTAGGAAGGGAACCTTACGTAACGAAAACCGGTTTGTCTGTCTCACTCTAGCACATACATTAGTATGACTTAAGATTGAGACAGATGTACTGGTTCTTGTATACTCCAGGTCTCCGTCTTAAATTTACTAATTTAGTAAGATTTACTCCTGGATGGTGCACGCCACCCTTAGCGTCCGAAAAAGGTCTCCACCCAATCGAAACTGACGGGGGAGAAGTGAAACAGTAAATATAATGATTTTTTCGAGATAGATGATGGAAGTGAGCAACCTTATGGTCTATCAAACTGTGCGATAGATCAAAGAACAAGAAAGTTATAATAAAAATGAAAGATCATAATACTTCAGGTCTGAAGAAGCATCTGTTAATGGTACATAAACTCCTCCCACGAGTACAATATAAACATATATCGTCTGACAATGTGAAACATGACAATACTATACGAAAAAATTTAACATTAAGGGTGGCGTGCACCAAACTCATGTCGTTTACTCTTTTAGTAAACCTTACTTCTTTAGTTCTAACTACTGTAGTAAGCTACTCTTTTAGTAACGTAGTCTTTTAGTAAAGGTGGCGTGCACCAACCAGGAGTAAACTAAACAAAAATCTGTAATCTGTTCAAGCAGTAGCAAATCTGTGGACGAGAAGGAAATCTGCGACTTCCAACCTAGAGTAATTAACTAAAGAAGTAAAAAATGTATTTACTCCCAGAGTAAATGAACTTACTCCACAATTGGTGGAAAGCACCAACTCGGAGTACGTTACTACCGTAGTAAGTTGTGGAGTAAATAAGGTCAATATTGGTATTTGCGTGAGTTATGAGTTACATATCACATTAAATGGATTACATAGATCATACTGAGGATAACTTATTAAGATGAAGATGGTATACAAAAAATGAGAGAAGTTAAGGAGAGGAGAGATCCATTTACATTGCACAATGCCCACGAATACAGACAAAGGTTTGGGTTCCATCAGTGGCGGCTATTCAGGGGAAAGTAGGTGAAGTAGCACTTCACCAGTATTTTTCCTTTACAATACGTATTTTTAAAGTTTATTTTCCATATCACGAATGTTGGTTTTTACTATAAATGCATTTATGTAATATTGTATTGCCCTTCACGACTGGTGTCAAAGCTAGGCACCTAGGAGACGCCAGTGAGCTCCCGAGTCTTGCAAGCATGAAGCAGAACAAGTTATTCACTTCCCCTGTTGCATGGGTAGTCTGGTCCACTCAAAATGATGTGGGTTCATGGTGCAAGCAGCATTTTTTATCGCTTATCCCACATCCATGCTGAGGGGATCAGACTACCCATGAAGGAGTCCAGCTCCTTGTTGAGACCTTTGCACTTGAATACAGAGCGTGGTCGTCCTTCGGCTTCATGATGGCGCGTGGTTACCACAGCAAGCTGCTACGATTGTAAATGACAGTGTTTGGCGGGTTTCATAGAGTACGATTACTTCCACAAAGTCTCTGGGTTTTTACGTATGTACCTTAGGAGCGAGTGTCACCGTTCCTAGAGTTCCTGCCGAGGGGAGGTAGTTGCACCCTGATTGACTAAGCTCTTCTATCCCACTCCACGTGTTGTCTGTCTCTGTCTCGCTGCGGCATTATCTTTCCACTCAACTATTATAGTATTTTCTACGACTGGCAACGTGCTGTGTGATCTTCACTCTGTGCTCATTAGTAGTTCACTGATCTACGCGCATGCGAGTCTGCGCCAGCTGGTAACGAGAAGCTCGATGGCTGGGTTAGTCTTCAAGGCCAGAGACTTTGTGGAAGTAATCGTACTTTTTTCTACCTACTCCTCTGCTAACAGCTCCATTAATAACAAAGCACCAATTTCACTTCCTCTACCCGTACCAAAGGTAATAAATGTTCGAAATCAAGGTTTTTTTTAACATACATACCTGTTTTGAATTCTCCTCTGTCCAATAATATTTTCAGGAACATGTCTGTGTGGCTTGAGAACTAAACATCGTGTATAAATAAAACGTATTTGGATTAGATATCTTCTGGGGAGATTGACGACTTCTTCTTACTTTCATACGGTATCCTTATACTTTGAAGGGTAGTTATAAGAAAGCTATCGTTTGTACAAACTCAGGCTTTTAAGTCTTACATCTTTGGGCGAGGCTAGAACAGACTTTCATTCTTCACGATTTTATATAATTATATAAAAAAAATTGTTTAAACTTTCCATACGATTTGCATAGACGTTAAAGAGCTAGAATTTTTATTTTTAAAAATTTTCAATTAAGTATCTGAAAGGTGTTTATAAACAACCATATACTTTACTGAAACATGAAAAGTAGAGGAGCTTGAATTCTTCCTCATAAAATTAAATATCATTAACAGGGAAAAAAATTATAGGCGTTCGATTCTATTAGCACAAAAGTGAGGCATAGGGATGAGACTAGAAGTTAATTTATTTAATGTGTGTCACCATAGACACCAAGACTACTGTGTACTGTGATGAAAGGCCACTGTCAGTGTCACAACACTGAACCATCTTGGGAGATCGTCACCCATAGGACGGCAACGTTGAATCACGACGTTTCATTCATACAATGCATATTTTTTCATAGGCAATCATACGACATATGACATATTAATCACTGCATATTAATGCCTTGAAGTATCAGTAACGAGCTGAAGTTTATCAGATAAAATTGCATCTTTCCGACCCTAGCAAGCATATTAACTTATAAGATAAACAACAGTCATTGGTCAATATCCGAGGCATTGCTAAAGATTATTAGTAAATTTCAAGTCCAAATCGCATGAATGGAATATTCTGAATAATCTGATTAGGAGAATAATAATTACGATAAACATCGATAGATTCGCGGCGGAAAAGTAGGATCGAATTTATCTCATGAAACTCATAATCCCGAGTGGGATTTATTAAGAGTATTCCATGAATAAAATATATCAGATTTTATAAATAATAACTATATTCTTACCCGCATTGTTTAAAATCAAATCATCATTGTGCCAGCTGTCAGATCACGACGTAGGCCTACTAAATGAAGGATCAAAAATGTTGCCAGACAAGTATCTTGTTTAGCGAATATTTCAATTCAGAAAGAACCTCTACTGCAGCTAGAAGAAAAGCAACCATTCTATGATGATATCACCGACAAGTTTGCAGCCTTAAAGGACTATCGAAGAATTGATTTGCTATACAAGACATAGGTGAGTTCGGTTATTAACATAAGCATGTGGCATTTTTTTCCCTCTTCGCCTAATTTTCCGGCCACGAAACTGGGTCCATAAGAAATTTATAGAAATGCTGCTTGATATGGTGGAACCATTTCGATATAATTCTGACAGGAACTCCGCTCTATCCCGAAGACTACAATATCTTTGTGCGAATCTCCCGTACAGGTGTTTTTAAAATTGTGGCAGGTGATTTAATAAATATTAATCGATTCACACCTAGTAGGGTATTTAATAACGTAAATAATTAAGCTCATAAATCCTTACATGAAATATCGTATTGTAGAACGCACATTTGGCGTTTGAAAGAAACGTCAGATTCTCGCTACATCCATGAGATTTCAGCCAGCCAAATGTGAAAATATCATTGCGGAGAGCGGTCCAACTAGGAAGACGTCCACCAAAGGTGAGGGGGAGAGTGAGTGGAAGGGACGTTTGCATTGCACGGTACCAAGAGTGCATGTGCGCTCAAATATCTTCCTAGCTAGAAAGGCCTTTAGATGCTGCAGTTCTCCATAACTTTGGGTTAGAAAACGACGATGTATTTCAAGCTAATCCTATGGATGTAGATATCGGCGAGGTATAGTAATTCCAATGAATGAAAGCCTCCTTTCTTGGAGCTATCCAGATAACACTTCCTCCCTGCTACTTAACCGTAGAGATTACTGAACAATAGGTGATTCTCATTGTTAAACGATTTATTGTAGGCCTAATTATTATAATTTTATTATATTACACTTCTATAGCTTAACTTAAAGCACAACATTGCGAATGTCTCCCTTGTCCCCCCCCCACCCCGTCCAGCACGGGCCTGATTGCAATGGATAATTTATTTCCTTCTCAAGAAATATAATTTATACAGTTTTTTTTTCTTCGTATTTTACAGTTAAGTGATGACGGCGAAGCAGACTATGACGCCATGTTAGCATTGTTGCCAGAACCTTTTGTGGAACGGGCAACGAAGATGATAAATAAGTGTCGACACATTCGTAAGTAGAAACTATTTTTCAACTTGGCCAACCAATTAGTAAAAACACTTGAACTGCTAAAGTATTATTATAGAATTTTATATTAATATAATCCTCTTCTGAAGTAAAAAAAGAGCACTAAATTAACTCAGTAGCGTTATATCCCTGGATAGACTGGGCCTAACATCACTGCCATTAATGATGGTCTCCCTGACCGGAGCCGCTACTTCTCAATTTCTCAATCAAGTAGCTCCTCCTCAATAAAACAAACAAAACAAAACTTAATGCAAAGATGGAGAGTTCGTAGGGCAAAAAGTAAGATAATATTGACACTATTTCGATATCTCAAACCGATATAAGTCAAAGTGCCAGGGTTAGCTTATGATTAGATTCGATTATGACTAGATTAGTTTGTATTTTTTTTTTCAGAATTCGCGCCCCCGGAAACGAAATTTACATTTTACACTGGCACTCCATTGTTTTTATGTAATTTCTGGAAATTCTGTGAAATCAAACACGACATTCTAACAGTTTACGAATAAGTAGCCTACTTAACCGATCATTATGAGTTTATGACGTATTTCCACGCTCAACAGTCGCTCTGCGGCAATCTATGTAACCTGTAATTATTGCAATCAAAATCTAACGATTCATCGTTCGTTGTACGTTAACTAAACCTGTCAGTTACCGCAAAATCAAAATTAGCATTTCGCCCCTTTCATGAGCAAATAATTTATCCACTTGGCTTCGGACCTAATGGATAGATATCTATCGACAGCTGGAGTAATAGCAGAAAAAATGTAGACTATTTACATTCAAAACTTAATACCGTATCAGTATGAATAATATATTATTATATAGGTAAAATCTCTCTAGGAAAATAAGCGTAACAAAATCCACTTCGTTAAACAGAAACGTTGGAGGCCCTTCGCTTCAACATGGGGGCATAGGATTCGAGAGAGATATAGGTAAAATAAGGGCCATGAGGATATACAGCTAACCCAGGTAACTAATTTATAATTTCAATAATTATTAATTTCTGGGACAATAATAACAGATTGCTACCGACCAGATTATGACTAGATTAGATAATGTCTAGATTAGATTAGCCTACATTACATTCTGACTGAGTTAGATTAGCAGCGAAGACAAAAGGCACTACTTTCCTCTGTATGTAAGTTTCAAATTATGTAGTAATGAAATGTTTATTGTAGGTTATGATAGTCGTAATACCTTTATAGAAAATAATCTGTAATCTTACTTTAAACAGGTGAAAACAGTGCTCCGAGTACAGCATATGAACTCAACAAATGCCTGTATAAGGCCGACCCAGAGGTAAGTTCTTTACAATTATTTTACAATAAACTGATGACTTATAACTAGGGTAGAATAAAACAAATTACAGAGGTAACAGAAAAAGGTAGCCTAAGTTAATCACTTCTAGATATTCTTAGGTCTATAGAACTGTAGCTTGTAATCACAAAAGATTACGTAAGGAATGACGGGAAAAAAGTTTATCCATGTAATCTAGACGCTTGGTTTTGACATATACTGACTTACACTGTAATACTGTACTACATTACTATGAACTTCGTTATTTTTATTTTTCAGTATTACTTCATAGTCTAATCCTCCCTCTTCATCAGTAACAGGTAAGAAATCTTGATTGAATTTCAAAAGAAATATAAGGTACGTCCCTGCAATTTAATTAATACAACAGTGTAATAATATAAATAATAATAATAATAATAATAATAAATGAATGTGTTTTTAATTTTCATTGCTTTCATTGTTCATTACTAGAGACAAGACTTTCAATCACCACAAAATCCCGAAATACGCATGCCTTCATGCACTGTCAACAGTGGCTTAGCCAGCTGGTGGGCTAAGTGCGCCCAGGCCCACCCCCAAAAATTGCGAATGGTCCGGGTAAAAATTTCAATCGCGTTTTTTTTTTTTAATTTGTTACGTTCTTCTGAGGGAAAACACCCAATATTTAAAATATACACAGGAATCAGATGAGTAGCCTAGTTACAATAGATAGAAAATGCGTTGAGAAGTGTAATTTTATTTTGTAGATGATAGAGCACATGAACAACTTCAAACTGATGAAGGTATCGTGATGCAAGATGGATTTCAAAATATAAGATCGTTCATTTCTTCAAGAGTCGATTTAACTGTGTTAAGCTGGGTCTAAAAACATGTCCGGCGGTGATAAAAAGAAGGAAACTGTAGAGGCTACTGGATTGTTACATCAGTTAGACAAATTTTACACCTTATTTGGTATGTTAGATGATATTCTTGTTCTTGCAAATTCATTATCGGAAGCACTTCAATCTCCAAAAATTGATATTAGCAGATATTCGTCCCTCACTGAGGCAACGACAGAAAACTTTTCAAGTCCCGGAAATAAAGAAAAATGCGAATATTTTTATTCCAGTAGGCCTACTGTTTCTATGGCAGAAGATTTCGGAATCAGTGCCTGTGCACAGGAAAGAATAAATCATCGACCACCTCATTCTCTGGCAACAGACTACTTCGTTACTGATGATGGCGGTGAAGAGTTGTTTACGTCCAATTGCACCGGACGCACGAGGGTTGTTTTGATGAAGCGACCGCTCGCTTTCAGACGCAAAAGCAGACGCAGTAGTTATCTCTATGCCAGAGGGACAGTAGCGTCTATAAATAATTATGAAAAAGGAAAAAGAAGAAGAAGAAGAAGAAGAAGAAGAAGAAAGAGACGCAAAAGGGTACGGCCCGAGGTATAAACTGGAACGACAGTCAAAGTAGGTAATTGCTCATTGCCAAGGCCAACCCCCTCAGAATAGCTACACATAAACATGTGTAACGTTTGAGAAAGAGTAGCTTTTTGACAATCCAGTCTTGGCACTGCATCGGCTGAGGATATGACCACAGAGACTTGTTAGAGAGAGAATAATATGTGCTCAGTACAGTGCTCCATCCAGACTCTTTCATAATGCCGCATCCAAACCTTTTCTTATGCTTTCGGATATAAAGTTTGCGTACGATATAAAAATGTTGAAGATTTTTTTTTAAATTTTTTTTTTATAACTTAAGTATTGGACATGTTCCATTCTGGCGATGTTATCTGTCGCCGCAACCTGCCTCCACTCGCCGTAGTAGTCTGCTGGTAATGGTGGTAAACAGTTCGCACGAATCGGAGTTGTGTCAAAGTAGTGTTCATTATTTCCCTCATCTTGGTCTCCATGTACCACAGATAATCAAAGGAACCATCCGACATCCGGTGGAACTAAAAAAATAGCTGGATATTCCCTAAGTTTGTGTGCAACAAACATCCCTTCATGTTTCCTGGCTGAACCCACCATTTTCTTTGATGCAGTCTTCGGCGACGGCGAATCAATAGCAAGCATACAATTAATTTTAAAATAAATAGCCCACTGTACTCATTTCCATCAAGAACCCCACAACGTTGGAACTGAGTCAAAGCAGAGCGGAGCAGTAAACTACATCTTTCACTCGCAGAAAATTAACAGCAAGTGGAGCCAATTTTTTGCAGTAAAAATCTAGGCAGCAGAGTGCAGCTTACAGCTGCTAGTAAAGCCCTAGCCTACTGTATTTATTTTCTTTGTTATTTATGAAGTGAAGTATCATGCGTTCTGAAGCTACGTTAACCACTAATATCAAAGGCCGGCCGGCAGACCGCCATAAATATTTTGAACCGGACGGTGCCATGGACAATACGATCGGACGTATTTTGGGTCAACTTGTTTTGCAGACATTACACTTGCTTTACAGCAAAAAAGAATTTCGTTCGCAACCAAATAGGACGTATTCCTTAATTTCTGACGCTAAAGCTTTGACTCCACATGGAGGGGGAGACAATCTATTTCCCTATAAGCCGCTTTCCCGTTCCACTCCAATAAGGGTCAGACTCTGACTTAATCCTTAAAGGTGTCGATGGTTAACGTGGCTTTCGAACGCACTCTGCACGTTAAGATCTGTATGCTATAGCTAATAGTGTTGCTGTTAAATGTTTCAGATGTTTAAGGGATTGAGTGAAATGGTGTATGGGGCAGTTCTAGAAAGTAAAAAAAAAAAAAGGCGTTACAAAGTGGACATCAGGAACTCATCATGTTAGGACTTAAAGGAATGCCTTCCCTAGCTATAAAGCCTCGTGCTATGCATACAGTTATTATTAGATTACTTAGAATGAATCGTCCAAATATATATATATATATATATATACGAGGTCTGTTAGATAAGTATCCGACCTTATTTTTTTTCTCGGAAACCTGACGGATTTGAATCAAGCCCGCTTGCATGACCCGACCTTGAACCTTCGTGCGCATGTGTGAATTTTTCCCGCCTGTAGATAGCGTCTGTTGCTGGCAAGCAGCATTTGAGTGAGGTAGTGTATAGTGCTCTCGTCGTTGGAAGGAAAATAACGGAATGACTGGAGCAGCGCTATTTGCCTGAAACTGGGCAACAGCCAGGTGGAAACCATTCGGAAAATTCAGACGGCTTTCGGCGATGATGCTGTGGTCATCACACAGATTAAGGAGTGGTACAACCGGTTTAAAGACGGCCGAACATCGGTGGTGAGCGAGCCACGCTCCGGTCGCCCATCAACATGCCGAAATGACCAGGTCATTGCCAAAGTGAACGCTGTGGTGATGCGGGATTGTCGTGTGAGTATCCAAGAAATTGCGGATGAGGTGGGCATCATCACTTTTTCGGCCCATTTAACTATGACCGATGATTTGGCCATGAAGAGAGTGGCGGCGAAATTCAATGCCGATGCTGCTGACGGCGGAGCAAAAGCAACTTCGTGTTGAAGTCTCACATGACATGCTTGAGTCCACAAACAGTGACCCCGGCTTTATGCACACCTTAATGAGTGGTGACGAGTCCTGGTGTACGGGTACGACCCGGAAACCAAATTCCATTCGTCACAATCGTTATTTTCCTGGCAACGACGAGAGCACTATACACTACCTCACTCAAATGCTGCTTGCCAGCAACAGACGCTATCTACAGGCGGGAAAAAATTCACACATGGGCACGAAGGTTTAAGGTCGGCTCATGCAAGCGGGCTTGATTCAAATCCGTCAGGTTTCCGAGAAAAAAAATAAGGTCGGATACTTATCTAACAGACCTCGTATATATTGTAATTTCCCGTTTATTTTATTTATTTTCTTAATTGAAGGCAAAATATTACAAATTAAATTATAATGTGAATTAGGTGGAAAAATAAGACGGAAATAATATTGAATGTAGGTGTCCTTGATAAGCATGAAGGAAACAGGTCAATGCCAAAGCACAAACCAAATACAAGTACACAAATGAAATAGGACTGCGAAATTAGACGTTCTGCGAAATTACCTGAACTTGCCCTATAAGAAAAGTAGAAATGGAGACCAATAACAACCTATATTTTTTTAGGTATAAAACATTTGCTTTTTATTGTTTCTTATACATTGTAGGTGTAAAGTTAAG
This sequence comes from Ectobius pallidus, assembly GCA_964059195.1. NCBI lineage: Eukaryota > Metazoa > Arthropoda > Insecta > Blattodea > Ectobiidae > Ectobius > Ectobius pallidus. The sequence goes on along the minus strand of CAXKWD010000007.1, from coordinate 63,175,618 downwards.
TTACTTCTTTTTTCAGTATAACACATTTTTATAAAATAGTTTGATTTTATGTAACATAGACTAATGAACTACTGTATATGTACATAACTAGTGTGTTCTTATTTCTTCTAGAACTATGTCATTGTATTTGTTTGTTCCTTTTTTTCTGTCTCTGGTTGAGGGTAAGAGAAGCCTTAAGGCCTTAACTCTGCCAGATTAAATAATATTTATTAGTAATATTTATTATTATTGTTATTATTATTATTATTATTATTATTATTATTATTATTATTAGTATTAGTATTAGTATACGACTACTGTTTATATTAAAGGCAACTGATTATATTATGTGCTAATTTCTGTATTTTGTCCCTACTACTTATTCAATAAGATAGGCTAATCAGCAATACTTATATGCTTATGTTATGTTTCAGATAGGATCTGGTAACTGGAGAGTTAAGTAGTTTACTCAGTGAAAAGGATTATTATTTAACTTACAACAGAATCAGAAGAAAAAATACAAACTTTGGTAATGCAGCGAGAGATATAAAGCTATAATTTTCTTCAGCTGAAATATTACAAAGAATGCACACTACTAAAATATGTTTCACTACTAATATTGCGCAATTGTCACGGCTCATTAAATCTCTACCATACACAACAAACATTGCATGACAATTTAATACTAAAGCTAATCATATTCTTTATCCTACCACAATATATCCAGCTAATAAATATATAACATATTATTTGCGTCTTGTTCTTCCGTTCATGTGATTTTCTTGAGGTATTCCTTTAAGCATCCTGTAACTGTCAGTGTTCCAAACTAATATTACTACAGAAAGGACTGGCCAAGGCCACAACAAAACTGACAAGGGAACTGTACAGGTAGTCAGGTCCAAACCTACACTCAGATTTACTACATTGATTGCAGATAAACACTGCAAAACATTAGCTGCTCATATAAATTTTAAGTGAGTGAAAATTAATTGCGAATCTCGTAAATTCTAAATATTGAGGAGCTTCACACAACTGTCGGCGGGAAGGCCCTGAAGGTTCCTGCTTCCCATACAGGCCTAGTGTAGCTTTTATTATCTGCCCTGCCATTTTACCTATATTAAGACCTTTATAAAAATCTACTTTTTAAAATTATTGTTACATTACATTCTAGACTCCATTCTGTTGTCAACGTATACTGTTATATTGTCTTATCTACAAATTGTATTTCATCGATATTTTAAAATCATTGCTAGGAAGCCTTATTAAGTGACAAAGCCACGTATGTTTTATGAGTAGAGACAGGCACAATATGAAGAAAATTTTGCCAAAATATGAAATTTATTTATGCTAAATATGAAATTATGAAAAAAAAAATAAAAATATTATGAAATACAATAAATTACCAATTTTATCATCTGAATATTTGTTATTTGATTTAAGACAACACACAAAGGAATATCTACCATATTCACAATGAGAGGGCAAAATAAAACACTAGTTAACTGGTAATTAATACGTTAAATATTCAATATATTCTATTCACCTACATTTTTTCACATCACATCAATTAATATTTATTACAATAAGATACAAGCAGTTTTCTATGTTTTCTGGCAAAAGTTGCGCATCTTCTGTCAGTAAGAAACGTCTGAACTGTGTGTGTGTCTTTTTAATTTTCATTTTTTTATGTTGAATGCTATTTGTGTGTTGTTTCAGCTGAAACTTTGTGTTTGCAGATACCTGTATTAAAAAATAAATTAATAACAAAATTATTATGTAATTCAGTCACCTATTTGTTCAAAATAAAGATATCGGCGAAAGCCAAATACAAAGTGCACTTTAAGCTCCGCCCACTCGATCACTCGATATTCACATTTTGTTTCTCAGCGAAGCAGGGTGACAAAGTATCCTTGTATATTGTCGCCGACACTCCCGACAGTACCAAATATTAAAAATGCGAGAGTGCCCCTTGTACCAAATATTAAAACTGCTAGAGTGCCCCTTGTACCGAATATTAAAAATTCTACAGCACCCCTTGCACCAAATATTAAAAATTCTAGAGCGCCCCTTGTACCAAATATTAAATGCGAGAATATGTCCCTTGTACCCACAGGTTTGCCTTGTACCCAATGGTTTGTCAGCCTATTCATCCTCGAAAAATTCGCTAGATCATGGTATAAAAGGAACTGCTTCACTGGGGGAGGGCTGGCCGGGATGTCTCATACGAAGATGCATCTTATATTTGTTTTTTTCCCAAGATATCAAATGTAGCGTAAAAATAATTTGAATGTTAGTACAAATTTGTCTTTAGATAGTATTACACAGATAATAAAAAGGATTATATTCCATCTTACACTTTTGTTACAAAATGTGCACATAACAATCGTTCCATCTGTTTTAAAACAGTTGAACTCTGTCACCAATTGCGCATTCCAGATTTAGGCACACGATCTAAATCACCACGAATCGCAAACAACACATAAATGCCAGTCCAAAACTGATTCAGTGTCTAGTGAACATGGAGGAGAGAATATTCCCTCCTCCCTGCTAGTGAGCTGGTTCCTCTAACTGTAAACATTCCCTACCTCCGCCCTTGCTGTCGAGTTATCTTTTGGAATGCAAGGAATGTGACTACTTCCACACAATACGTAGAAATCCCATTCCCGTTCATAATGGAAGTAGGCTATTATTATAGTGGAATTGTGTACCTCTTTACAGTTAGAAAGTGTTGCCAAATTTCTTAGCTTTCTGGAGTTTGCCGTATAAGGATTTGAGATGCGATTCCCGGAAAACTTTTCAAAACATTTCAATAATATGGAAAACTCGATTAATTTGTCATAGAAGTATTAACGAAGGAATTTTAAAGTTTGGCAATATACAACTTGTAGATAATAAAACTATACGTTGACAACAGAATAAGTATAGAATTGTAATGTAACAATAATAGTTTCTAAGTGTTTAGGATTAGCAAAGTGAATCTTGTATGCCGTTTAAATTAGTTCAATTTTTTTCTTCTTTTGACCTATAATTTTAGTCCGAGTTCTTAACACTTAAAAAGTTTTATTTCAAAGTTTTATTTGGGTACTAAATGTCAACATTGGCAACAGATTGATTGAAGCATTTGTATATTAATTCGTTATTCATGGCGAAAAATATTGTGTGGCCACCCTTCTGTAATTCCGATATACATTAACAATCATAACCCCTCAACGTCTATACAGATCAAACATTTCCAAAATGTGTAAATGATATAAATGATTAGTGATTATCTAAAAATGATCTAGTGAATCCACAAGCATCGACTAACGATGATGTATTTCTTCCTCTACCTCAAACTCCGCTCCCGCTGTCGCTTGTTCCCAAGGCTTGTGAAATTTCGAGATTGCGTATTCCGGGGAGTTTATGGGACGGGAACTGCAGCGAGCAGACGGAATGTGTGACGTCACAAGTTTCCAACTCTGGCTATTCCCGGCTAGGCGTTTACTCAGTCTATAAATGCTTACACTTTATGATTAAACTCGCAACCTTTAATTGACACTTGGTCGGATTCCTGTGAAGTTTGTGCAGAAATAATCTACACACAACAGCCCTACTGATGGTTAAGCCAGAGCCTTAAAGAAGCGGACACAAATGTTTTTATTTCATTTTATAAATATCACCAATTACACAAAATTCATGGAGGCAGAAGAGAATTTGACTATGCGACAATTTTTTTTATTTTTTATTTTTGATCCGGAAAAATCTTCAAGCGAGAAAGTTTTAGAAATATTTTAATTTCATTATAAATGAAGTACCACCTTTATATCTTGAATGGTGTACGAGTAATTGAGTGATAATTATTCCGGGCGCTACAGTTGACTGAATGATTTGTGTGCTTCGAGCACGGCTTGACACTAGAGAGCATGGGGCCGCAGTCCATCTTCTTTTACGAAAGAAATTAGTATAAGACAATCAATTAACTCAAAACACATTTAAATCGACTAGCTGGTAGTCCTCTCCTAAAACCTGAGCAGAAGTTTTCAGTTGTTAATCAATTTATATTGCCTTCACTGATCTATCGTTTTCAGAATCTCCATGAATTGCAGCTGTCTAAAACATTTCTTATAACAGTAGATAAAATCATAAAGAGCACGATCAAGGAGATACTACAATTGCCAACTGACACACCAGATGCCATGGTTTATTCATCTAGGAAGGTAAAAGGACTTGGCGTCTTCCGTGCTCAATGGGAGGCCCCACTTCAGCAATTTAACGCATGTAGAATCCTGAAAAGTGCCAACAATGAGTATGTCGATGCCATCAGAGATCTGTGTGCTGACAAGTTGCGATGTTTGGAGGCACTAGAAATTGATACGGAAATGGTGGAAGTTAAAACACTTGACGTAAGAGGCTATCTGCGAAATCAGGAATTTAAGAAATGGTGTCAATTAAGAACTCACGGAAAAGGCGTTGTTTTATTTTGTTTATCTTTCTAATGTGGTTTGTTTTTCCCTGATTGTTTAATTGAAAAGGTATTCTTTGTTTTTTTGCAATCTGTAGTGACAGAAAGAAATTAAAATAAATAAATAATTGATTTCAGTAGTACAGTAGGGTCAATTATTTAATGTATGTATTTTGCATTATTATGAATGTATACAGTATCATGGGCGTACGGTGAAGTTTTGTTCGGGAGGGGTTCAACGTAAAGTCGTCTCACATCTATGTCCTTGCGCACATTGTAACTTAAATCCTTTTTTTAAAATAACTAAATAGTTGTATTGTGATCAATAGGGTTCGGATGTTTATGACATGTCATAGTTTTATCCTGGCCTCCATTCTCGCCACAAACACAAATTAAACATGAATTGCACGCTTGTTATCCCAATCGGACTGTTTTTATTTTTCCTATAAAGTCATATTTTGTTATTTTTGTGGTCTTGGTCATATTTTGACCATATTAGTAATTTAACGTCATATTTCAGTTGTAAATTAGGTAAAAGAGCAGAGTTATAGTGTACGTAGGCTACTACAAGGTCGAGTTAAATTTGAAATTTATTTCATTAATTTAATGTTAATACCAAATTAAAAGAAACAAATTTTAAAATTATTGCAACTGTTCATATTTTATAGCGACACGCAAAATCTACAAAATACTGAGAGTATTTGGAGCTGATGAATCGAGCAAACAAGAGCAAATTCTAAAAGTTCTTTGCAAGTAAAACTGTAAGCAAAAAATGTTAAAAAGTGATTGTCTGATTGAATTCATGTGATGTAAAAATTTAGTATCTTTAAACGTTTTAAATTGGAACATTTATTTTTTTTAAATACGTTACTTTTATTGGGTCATATTTAGTATTTTTGGGTCATATTTAGTCATTTTTAAGGGCATATTTTCAGTCATATTTTCCACTTTTATATGTCATATACATTCGAACCCTATTGATCAATAATACACTATCATTAATATTGCAACACCGTCTTTGAAACTATTTTCTTCAGGTTTCTGTCCATTTCCTGTTTAAACTAGAGTCCATAAATAAAAACTTTCTTTTGAAAAATTATCATAATACTGTTAAGTATATAGGGAACGTTTTTAAAGTCATATAAAAATTCACCGGTGTAAAATTCCCAGTAATTCCGATTACGTCAAGATGATTTTGTGACGAGCTGCTGATTACGAACAGGTTGATGGATTTCGGCGGGAGTATTCCAGTTGTATAATAATTATTGTATCATGGATTTGCTAGACGTGAAAATTATTATATATGATGGGCAAGGAACTAATAACTGAGTGATGACATTCTTATAAATCATGTTTTCAACATATTAAAGTAACCTGTGCTGTAGTTTCGAGTTATTTGGAAAATGACATTAATTAATAGATTTTTATAAAGAGTATATTTTTCCTTCTTTTCACGTCTTGAAAAAGAAATAAATTCATCACTTTCATTTTTAAATGACTCATACTTTAATGAAAAGCAGTTCATAGTTTTTGCACGAAAATAAACTCAATTTATTTACGAATGAATAAAGACATTTTAAATATCTAAGGCCTATTATACAAAAGGATGCAACAACAAATTTAGATATTCAAAGAAGAATAACGGATTGGAAGAGAGTTATAGGAATGCTAAATTCAATCTTATGGAGTAAAAATATTTTGCATAGAACTAAAAAATTAATACATCAGGCATTATTCCAAAGTACAACATTATATGGCGCTGAAACTTGGACCATAAGTAGACAATAAGCAAACAAATTAATGGCATTAAAAATTTATTTTTGGAGACGTTCAGCACGAAGATCCAGGAAAGAAAAAAATCGGAATAATAGAATAATAGAATAAGGGAAATAATGCAAGTTGAAAAGAATATCTTGGAAATTTTAGAAGAAAGATGCTTCAGATGATATGGGTATGTACTCAGAATGACAGAGGATAGAACACCCAAGAAAATTTTGTATTGAAAAGTAGAAGGAAAAAGAAGAAGAGGGAAGCCCAAAGATGCTGGATAGATGGGGAGAAAAGGAGTATGGTGAGAAGAAGGTTAAGTGATGAAGATGCTATGGACAGGGGCTTATGGAGGCAGAAGATTGTTGTGGGATGAAGAAAAACCTTTATATTGTGGAATATTCCTTAATTAAAAACATTATTAGAAATTCAAATGTTTCAATTCCAGTGGCAAATATGTTGAATAATAGCTTAATGATTGCCGTATCTGTTGGAATATATAATACGTCCAAGAAGTTGTGTTTTGTTTCTGTAAACGGCCCCAGGGAAACTTACTTTATGGACGCGCCTCATATCAATACAGAATAACGCGAAGGCAGCAACATGTAGGAAGTAGCGCCTTTATCCCTTGAGTAGACTACACGCAGTACACCGCTGCAGGAGAAGTGGCCGGTCTAACTCATTAGGGGTACCGTACATTGCTCACCTAGCTTGCTTCAGGGAAATACAGATTACTGTAATGATTCTACAGATGTACAAGTAAAAACAGTTCACTATGCATTTCGACACTGCAGACGGCCTCAAGATTTTCTTGCTCACGGGCAATGTTGAGCATATGGGCGTAAGGTGAAATTTTGTTCGGGAGGGTTTCAATGTAAAGTCGTCTCAACTCCATGTCCATGCGCACATTGTGAATTATTACTTTTTAAATTACTAAACAGTTGTATTGTGATAATTAAGACACTGTAATAAATTAATATGCAGCTCAGTCTTTTTTTCTTGAGATTTCTATCCATTTCTCGTTTAAGCTAGAGTCTATAAATAAAAAATCCCTTTAGGCAGGCCTACAGGCGGAGGTAGATTTCGAAGTGCTTTTGGTTTAATTTATTGTCGCTGCATAGCACTCTTCTTCTTTAGCCTTGGCATGGTAAACCTGCAGTAATAAGAACTGAATTCGGTAAAGAGGAAGAGCCTACAATCATTTGTTTTGACAACAAGAATAGGATATAATATTCTGGGAGGCCGTGCGCAAGATCAGCAATGAATAAAATTAGCAAAGCCGCTAAACAAGACAAAATTATGATATTATAATAATTCTTTTAAGTGTTATTATTTTCAAACATTAAAATCTCGCGTCATATGAGAGCTATCAAGAAACTAGTTATTGATTTGTAGAGTACTCATCAAGAGCTTTTCAACGATACCCCACAAGACGTAGTTTCAAAAATTTCTAATTTCCATCCCCTCACCCCCACCCCCACTCGTACCCCCCAAAACCCCCGAATTGTTGGTGTCACTGTGAACTCCATAGGGAGTACTCTAATTTATTCAAACAAAGTTTCCCTCTATACTTCATAGGGGCCGAGATAAAAATGTTTTAAAATTTCAACCCCCTCCCCCGACCACCCCCTTGGGCCAATTTTGCTCATTAACGAACTTGTCCGAACTATTGGGCCTAGAAATGACATATTAAAATTTGGTTCAAATATCTTCAAAATTACGGCCGCTATCGTGTAAAGATATATATATATATATATATATATAAATATCACAAATTTTTTTTTTTGAACGGGCGGTGGTTTCGTACTTAGGGGAGCATGAAACGTAAAGATATGAAAGAATTTTTCGAAAATCATAAAGTGGTATCCATTGCAATAGGTAGATTTTTCTTCGAAAATCTACCTAAAAATGTTCTCTTGAAAAACTATCATAATACTGTATGGTGCATAGGGCACGTTTTTAAAGTCATCTGTAAATCCACCGGTGAAAAAGCCCGATTAATGCAGATTACTTCATGATAATTTTGTGATGGGGGTGTATACCTGTAATGTTCATTCTTGATTAAATAAATAGATAAATAAATGAGCTTGTGATTACTGTTGGCTTTACAAACAGGTTGATGGATTTTGGCGAGAATATTCGAGTTGTCATTTGACAGATTCCAAAGGGATTTTTGTTTACAAGTAATACATCACTGTTATTAAGCTGAAAAATTATCAACACCACAAGGTTTTGAAATTTGAATCTTAAATAAATTACGATAAATCTTAAATAATGCTTTGATATGTAGGAAATTGTAAAATATGTAACAACCTAATCAGAATTTTTTTAAAAATTCGTTCCATGATTTATAATCTTCAAAATATTGCAGATATTTCGGGAGGGGTTTCAACCCCCTGAACCCCCCCTTACCGTACGCACATGTACAGTATTAATATTATATTATAGATTGTGGTAGAGTATTAACTTCTATTAATAGTCAAAGTAGGGAGACTTTATATAGATAATGTAATAGGATAACTGTAGATATCTGTTCTATATAATCGGTTTGTAAAATCTTTCGAAGAATGTAGAATTGTACAGAGATCATAACATATGGGTAAAAAAACAGGTAAGGTGTGGATTGTTCTGTTATTCAAGTTGCCTAAAATGTTGTTCTTATTCTACAGGAGTTGTCTGTAAAATCTGGTAAAAATCTATTAAAGTATGTATAGATTTGAATAGAGATTATACAATATAAATATAAATAAGCTAAGCTAAGGGGGGACTTGATCTAATATTTTGTTGCCCAGAAAATATTCCTCATTCTGGATGATATGCTAGTATAATTTGAAGAAAATTTGTTAAAGAATGTACGAGGGTCGTCCAGAAAGTAAAGAACGATTTGGCATAACTAAATAATAACGAAAGATGTCAACACAAAATTTTATTTCCAAAGATACAGTACCTTACTCTGTTTCTAAACGTAATCGCCATTGCTGTCAAGGCATTTATTGTAACATAGTACCAGATTTTCAATGCCCATGTAGACCTAATACTCTTCTTCCGCCAAAGACCTGAGTCAGGATGTCACGGCCGCTTTGAGATTTTCATCGGTTGGGAACTCTTTTAAGTAGGAAATTTTTGGACATCTTCCTTACAGCTCTGACCTGGCACCCAGCGATATTCGTTTGTTTACGAAACTAAGGGACTTTTTGGGTGGAAAAGGGTTCCCAACCGGTGAAAACCTCAAAGCGACAGTGACATCCAGGCTCAGGTCTTTGGCGGTAGAAGAGTATTATATCGGCAATTCGCTGCCCGCTTTAACTGGTGTACGTATTTATGTTAAATTATATTAAAGTATGAAAAAGGCGTAATAGGATATTAAACTAATAAGGCATTTACTAGGATAATTAAACATAACAATCAATAACATAAATGAACAGAAAATAAAATAAACAAATGCCAAATAAAACTAGTGCAGATTTACGAAGTTTGATTTATTCCTTTTTCCAGCGGGTCAATCTTTCAATATGGGTACAAGTAGTCAGTTAATATAGTCATATTATTGGGTCGACGAATAAAATGTTTAAGGATTTTTACGTTATTGCTAGTATTTTATGGAAAAGAGGGTTGCTAATACTCAGTACCGTTCCGATAGCTTTAGCGTCTGGATTAATTACCACTCTATTACTCGTAAACCATTCAAGATAAGTGGTACTTCATTCATAATAAAATTCAAATATTTCACTAAACTTTCTCGCTTGAAGATTTTCTGGACAAAAAATAAAATTGTTGCATTCGCTTCACCATCCATGAATGTTGGGTTTGATGATATTTATAAAATGAAATTAAAACATTTGTGTCCGCTTTTCTTAAGACTCTGTTTTAACCATCAGCACAGCTGTTGTGTGTAGACTATATCTGCACAAATTTCACAGGTATCCGACCAAGAGTTAATTAAAGGTTGCGAGTTTAATCATAAGGTGTGAGCATTTTCTAGACTTAGTAAAATCCTGGAACAGCCAGAGGTGGAAACGCGTGACGTCACGCACTCAAACACTGTGATTGGTCTATCCCGGAATACGACACTAGTGATGAGCGAGACCAGTCTTGGTCTTGCAGTCTTGGTCTTGGTCTTGCAGAAAATGCAAGACTCTGGCAAGAACAAGACCTAACTGCAAGACTCTTGCAGTCTTGCTATTTGAAAAAGTTTTATAAAGCCCCGTTGTGTAGGCAGCGAGGCAGCGAGCCAGCGACCGCTACGCAAAGGCGCCGCAGAGTCGCTAGCCGAGGTAGTCCCAATGCTCGTAGACCTATAATGTAGAGGTTGCCTCATCATGCGGTAACCAATGAGAGCAGACCCGGTGCGTGACGCTGTCCGTATCCAAAAACGAGCGCACCATTCAAATAATACATGTGAAATCCGTATACGACCTCTCTCACCACTACGTTAAAACAAATTACTGCAATGAAAACTTACAATTAATCTGACGGATTTCCCTTAATGGCATTCCATACAGCTAGTTCCTTCAATTGGTGGGAGTTAAATTCACGATAAACACTCCATATTCATTCTTAAAATGTTTAATTACAATAGTTCTCTAGTATTATGGTATGAAAGACAAACAGATGTAACAAAGGCCCTAAGCCATGTATGAAATTTCATTTTGCGTACAATATAAATAAATTGTGCCATACAGTTTCTCTAACCTCTCATTGGGTTAAAAGAAAGTTATGACTGAGGATTTATTATTACAAATTATTACAAATAAATTCATACTATGATGAATGGAGCAACGATGGAATGATATATGGTAGGGGAAACCGGAGCACCCCGAGAAAGCCTGCCCCATCCCCACTTTGTCCACCACAAATTCCACACGAATCCATCGAGATCCGATCCCGGGTCCCAGCGGTGGAGGGCGAGCGGTCTAACCACTCAGCCATGGGGCGGCCTATGACTGAGGATTTGAAACTTTAAACTTAGTTGCGGGGGTAAACAGTACCCCCGCAACTTAAAACGCCTATTAACACGCTCAGTACCCTATTTCATTAACGATGATATCCCTTTTTACACCTATCATTAATATTCTTAGCCTACTCTCACATATAAAATCTTTCCTGTCTACTTGAACAAAATATAGCATAGCTACAGTATTCAGCTCATTCCATTGTCCTTGCAGAAAATTTCAAAATAAAGTGAAGTCTGAAAAAATCAGGTTATATGCCCGGTATTCTTCATAATTATTCAATAAGACACAATTAAACCGTAGATTAATTAAAACAGGAACTTATTTGACGGGTATTTGCTAGTTATTACTTTACACTTGCGTATCTGATTGTGCTACAGCTATACAGGCCTACATTTTGTTGATGACAGGTAGGACATCCACTGAAAACCATTTTTTACAACTACAATTTTGTTATTGACACATAACGATGGCGGTGTTTAAGTTCTTGCTGCTGATTCATATTAAGGCTGCATATCGAATGGGAAAAGATACTAAACGTGGAAAATGCTTGGTCTAGAAATAGTTTCTTGCATGAAGAAAAGTTATTATTATGTATGACCCAATTAGTTGAAGGCCCGAAACTTGAAAGCAAGTAGAAATAATTTTTGGGGGGTAGCGGAAATCTTTAAAGTGCAAAAATGATCTGTTCACAATGTGTTATAAATTAGAACTAGGGTATATGGAAAGAGAAATATTATTTATTGCAGCCTATGGGTTTGGGTTTCGAATGAACATTGTGTGATTTTCTATAGATTGCACAATTTCTAAAGCAACCACTCAACTTCTAAATTTTAATACGTCATACAGTAAAACACCACTTGCTATTTGATGCTATATGTAGCTTATTACAATCAATACATTTTAAATATAGTACCTAGAAAATGTGTGGATAACCAATATAACAGGACTTGAGCTCAAAATTACTTACAACTTCTTAAATTCAATATTCATTAATAACTAGAGACAGGCACAGTATGAAGAAACTTTTGCCAAAATATGACATTTATTTATGCTAAATATGAAATTATGAAAAAAAAGTAAAAATATTATGAAATACAATAAATCATCAATTTTATCATTTGAATATTTGTTATTTGATTTAAGACAACACACAAAGGAATACGACTCTATTCACAATGAGAGGACAAAATAAAACACTAGTTAACTGGAAATTAATACGTTAATTATTCACAATATTCTATTCACCTACATTCTTTCACATCACACCATCACATCAATTATTACAATAAGATATAAGCAACTTTTCAATGTTTACTGGCAAAAGGTTGCATCTTCTTCTGTCGGTAAGAATTGTTTTGTACGATGAGAAAGATCGCTCTACATCACATGATGTAATGGGAGCAGACTTGTATCGAGCTACATTTGGATGCTTGATGTTTGCTGGTACTTCACTGCTCTTACCTTCAAGCACCTTACTAATTTGAAGGAGAGTACTGTAAGATGGATTCTTTTCCAGCAGCAATGAAAAGTTTGTAGCAACTGCTTTTCCAGGTGCTCCTGGAACTCGATCCAATTCTTCTTTCAGACCTTTCAGACTGATGTCATCAATGGCAACTTCTTTACTTCCAACTTCTCCAGCACAGTAGGCACGGTGGCAAAATGTGCCAGGTCTCCTTTCATGTTTTAAATGTGAAATGCCTTCTGTACCAGTAGTACACAATTACTTGACTGAGAGTCAAAACCATCAATGACCTGCAATATTCCCTCCTTCCTGCTAGTGATCTGGTTCCTCTAACTGTAAACATTCCCTACCCCCGCCCTTGCTGTCAAGTTTGCTTTTGGAATGCAAGAAATGTTACTACTTTCACACAATACGTAGAAATCCCATCCCCGTTCATAATGGAAGTAGGCTATTATTAGAGCAGAATGTGTAGGGTATCTCTTACAGTTAGAAAGTGTTGCCAAATGTCTTAGCTGCTGGAGTTTTCAGTTTAGGGATTTGATATGTGATTCCCGGAAAACTTTTCAAAACATTTCAATAATGTGGAAAACTCGATTCATTTGTCATAGAAGTATTAACGAAGGAAACATTTGCAAATCATACAAAATATGAAGCTTTATGAAGATTTTCACGAAATATGAAGATTTTACCAAAATATTATGAAATATGAACTTTTTTTCTTGCGTGCATTTCGTGATCCGTAAAGATCCGAGTTTTCAAAGCGCTAGCAGCCATATTTTAGAATATGAAATTTCATATTTTGCCTGCCTCTATTAATAACTGTTATATGTTGGAAGCATAACGACTGGAGTCAGAAGCAATGTGGGAATCTTGAAAATCCGGTAGGTAGGAATAGTATATCAGTTCAGTTAAAATTTATGCGATGCCACCTGCACAGAAGAGATTTTCGTACAACGCAGGTTTTAAGTTAGAAGTTTGATACTAAGCACTAAAAGTTATTTACAGTGATTCCATTGTACAAGGTTATTATTCCCTTTAAGAATTTTTGTTTAGAATCACATTAAATTTCTTTTCATTTAAATTTCCATTCCAAAATCAAGGTGCGTCTTACGGTACGGAGCATCTTATAGTCCGTGAAGTACGGTAAGTTGCCGCTTACCAGTTCCCATTCGCAAGGTCTGAGCTTTTATTTAAAATGCTTAATATTATCTTACAACGAAATTACTAACTTACCTAATTTTAAATTTATCATTTAAATGCTCTGCAATAGCTACCGTGAATGTAAAATCTTCAAGGCTATTACTGTCATTACCGAGCTTTTTGGGTAATTCGATTTTAATTTCTAATAGCATGGCAAGACCACAATAGCGCTTCCTGGTGAAAAATGCATGCACAGTCAATGTACTATACAGGCCTACCAGTATTTTATGAGACACTTGTCTTCTGTTCTGATAGAAAATCAAGTTTTACCAAATTTTACTTTTTGGTGTACATATTTATACATTTTACTTAGCACTTAGGTGGCCTCATTTCATAACTGAGGGGGCCACATGTTTGACACACCTGGTCTACAACTACTCGGGCCTGTCACCGCTGAGGATGTGGTGGCAAAATTTTGTACAGTAGATTTTTTTTTAAGTCCACCGCTGTGGCGTAGGGGATGCGTTCGCTCCTCTCACGCAGCGGGCCCGGGTTCGATTCCTGGTCGGGACAAGTTACATAGGTGGGGCTTTTCCTCACCTGTGAGACAAATTCCGGGTAACTTTAGGCCCTTGTGGTCCCCAGATGTCATCTGGCCGTCATTATCATCTTCATCCAATCCTCGCCTTGTTCGGAGTGAGTGTGTGTGTGTATGGTGTGTCTCGTCCTATGTGTTCATGTTGTCTCAGAGGTGGTCCCGGCATTGAGCTGATCACTCATCTGGAGAGGCCCTCCATGTCTTTGTCTGGTCGAAAAAAGTATGTATGTGATCCAAAGATAATCCCTCTCCTGACAGGTCGCGGCCCTGTGAGGCCCGGGTGGCTTGGGTCCCTTAAATCCTAAAAAGGAGAGGTAAAACTAAGATAAAGAAAGAAAGAAAGAAAGAAAGAAAGAAAGATTTTTTACGTCTTTGAAAGTCTACATAGGACTGTCGAATTGACGCAAACATAAGCGTCAATGTGTTTAAACGGGGTATGTATGCAAGGTTTACAATTCCGTGTATTATCTGCCTTGAGTAGTAGTAAAGTACGTCTGCTTTATCCTGACACAAAATTCAGCAGGTAGCCAAAATTTACTCACTCCACTATTCCACTGACCTCAGGATAGGGTAGGGTCGTATAGAAAAAATGTAGAAAAACAAGAAATTCGCCGTTAAGTAATTGACAGACGTGCTTCAGCTCTCATATTGTCGTGTAGAAAAGCAGACGTGGCGGCTTGTTACTGTGAATGGTGTTGGTGTAAAATATTTATTTTATATTTTTGAAAGTAAATTGTAATATTCACATTTATTTGACTTTGGGATTTACTGCAATATTTTATTCCAGTGACATTTATAATGATACCGTAATAATAAATCACGCTTTTCTAAACGACAATACGAAAATTGAAACACATGTGTAAGGTATTAAAGCAATGAAAATTCCGGTACAAAAAAAATAACCAGGAGAGATACATTTTTATAGAAAGACCTTATGTGGGAGTAAGACGATTTACATACTTACGGAAACTCAAAGACTTACATAATTCTAACCGCCATAATATTTATTTGAGCGAAACGTGGGGTAATAACTTATATTAGGAGTAAATAAATAGTTGGTACTCCGAATCTGGCTTTATCCCTAATTCCATGTTATATTGCAAATTTATATCGAGGAACAGTTATATGCAAACACTTCAAAAATGATTTGATCAAAATTCTATTCCAAATATTCCTCCAAATTCAATGACACTAATGGATAACGCTAGCTACAATTCAAAATAAACCTCGTGCCTACCTACACTTACTTACTCAATGACAATAGACAATTCCTCAGGAAGCTAAAGAAATATTATCCATTTTATGGAACCCGAAGGTTCATTGCCACGTTTACCTAAGCCCGCCATTCAACCCTATTCTGCGCTAACTCCATCCAACCATCCCTCGCAAATTCTACTTCCCTTAAATCTATCCTTATATTGTCCTCCCACCTACGTCTAGATCTTCCAAGAGGTCTTTTCTCTTCGGGTCTCCCATTCAATACTTTTGAGATATGTCTTTCCTCCCCATGCGTGCAACATGTCCATCCCATTTCATCTATGATTTAGTTACCCTTACAGATTATGAAGCTCGTCGTAATACCTACTCCGTGTGAAAATCAGACACGCAAACTTGTTTAAGTGGAGGCTATATTAATTCTGATCAAGTGCTATCCCCAGAAAATCAGTGCTATATGGCTGAATTAAATCAGTCAAGACAATCACAGCCATTACGAGATAGGCACAGTACGAAACAACATGACCACACAGTTATAGCCTACGTTTACTGCCATACCATTGTGACTTAAACCCTATTGAATTAATATGAAATAAACTAAACTCCGTGGCGCTACATCCCTGGAGGACTTTGCCTACCACCCGACCGCTGCGTCATCCACCACAGGCAGATGGCAGGATTGGGCATGTGGTCAGCATGCCGACACCCACGGCCGTTAATGGTGGTTTTCATGACCGAATTGAACTAATAAGGGCACTGGTAAAATACGATATCACTGTCGGAAATAGCAATGAAGTAAAAAAGTTAATTCTGTGCATTGGAAAAATGCTTGTGTTCATGGTTAAAAAATTAAAGGATTTCGTTGGGTTAAATACAGTATAGTTTTGGTGTTGGGCAAATTTATTAAGAATTTAGGCGATTCAGATCCTGATTAAAGTGGCATAAACCTCACTGAGCACCACTGCTTCTTGCAGTTACAATGATGGGTATATCTCCTCTGCCACCCTCGTCAAAGTGACAGCTTCAAAATATGGAGTGAGTAACCTTCCACAATAGTATGTTTCTATCTCTTTCTGTTCAATACCTGACTTCTGCCAAACATCTTCTGTCTCAATTTTCTGAACTGTGCCAGCTTAGACCAAACGGACTCTAGTAGTAGTAAATGATTTATTTTGCCTGGCAGAGTTAAGGCCATAAGGCCTTCTCTTCCACTCAACCAGGTTTCAGAAAATATATACAATGTAGGTTTACATAAATAGCAAATTAGTGAATAAGAGACTTATGACTAATACTAAGACTAAGGTTAAGGCTAATCAAAATAATAAATTAAATAAGTAAAAAGCATAGGTTTCATAAAAAGCATAGGCTTCATAGAGAGCGTAAGTGTCATCAAAGAAAATAGTAATAATGTTACAAGTAAAACAAGGAATATGTAAAATTATGTTATAATGGAAATTTAAGTCTAGCTGTAGATACGTTATAAGGAGACTAAGTAATGTTATATACAGTGAAAGATGGAGTGACTACAAAGAGCTAGTTCTGTTCAGTGGGCAATAATTGTTTAATAAGCGCAGATTTGAAAGAGTGTACACTCCGACTACCCCTAATATCTTGTGACAAGGTATTCCAAGAACGGGCTGTGGCTATGGTGAATGAATGAGAGTATGAGGTTGTATGATGACTAGGAATTGATAACAGAGAGTTGTGCTACGAGCGTGTACCATGATTATGGTAGGAGGATAGAAATGTAAATCGGGGAGCCAAGTAAAGAGGTATGGAAAACTTAAGAATTTGGTATAATAAGCACAGAGAGTGGACCAAACGTCTATTATGCAAACGAAGCCAAGACAGTTGCTTGAAATATTTTGAGACATGATCGTGGAAACGAATGTTAAAGATAAAACGAACACAAGTATTATGAACACGCTGAAGTTTCTGTGACAATTCAACACTCAGATCTCCATACAAGATGTCGCAGTAGTCGAAATAAGGCATCACTAGGGTCTGTATGAGGGTTTGCTTTATTCTAGTAGGAAGGAAGTTTTTCAGTCGTTTTAGAGCATGCATGATAGAGAAAGCCTTTTTACATATATGCTTGATTTGAGAATTCCAATTCATGTTTGAGTCGAGATAGATACCTAGATTTTTTACTGTTTCTGTGTAAGGGATAATTGTGTTGTTCAGTGTCACTGGTAGCAATGTAGCCTTGTTGATGGATGACACGAGTCTTTGCTGTCCTAATACAATAACTTGGGTTTTGCTTGGGTTAAGTTGTAAGCCAAATTTGTTTGCCCAGTTACCGATTGATTGTAGATCTTCGTTAAGGAATGTTACAGAGTCATTAATTGCATCGGGAGGTGAGTGAATATAGATCTGAAGGTCATCTGCGTACAGGTGGTGTTGGGAGTGTCTTATGTGACTAGATATATCATTTATGAATACGGAGAATAAGAGAGGCCCTAATACAGACCCCTGGGGAACGCCTGCCTTCACACATCGCCACGATGAAGAGCGCTTGTTATCAGTAACACATTGCTGACGGCCGCGAAGGTAGGATTCCATCCACGTGATTGCAGTGTCAGACAGATACAAAGATTTCAACTTTGCAATAAGAATGTCAGTATCGACTGTGTCAAATGCACGGGAAAAGTCAAGAAGGGATAATACAGTCAACTCACGTCTGTCCATGGCCTCACGAGTATCTTCAACGATTTTAAGGAGTGCAGTAGAGGTACTGTGATAAGTCCTAAAGCCAGACTGGAGTGGATCGAGCAAGTTGTAAGTATGTAAATAGTCAGTAAGTTGTTTGTGAATAATACGTTCTAGTGCTTTAGATAAAGTAGGTAAAATACTAATAGGTCTGTAGTCTGTAGGAGTGCTTGGCCGATTTACTTTAGCAATAGGTCGAACGAGTGCATGTTTCCATTGTTGAGGAAATGTGGATGTAACAAGTGAAGCGTTAAATATGTGAGTTATGGTCGGAAGGATGATATCTATGATTCTGTTTAGCATTCTTATACTTATTCTGTCAATGCCCTGTGAATTAGTTTTTACCCGTTGAAGAGCTTTCTTTACTTGCATGGGAGATACGTGAGAGAAATAGAATTTTTCACGATCTGGTGTAGGTAAGGTTGTCAGTTCAGCAATAGCTTGTCGTTTAGTTGCATTGTCTAAGGTTCTGATAGGCACTGACGTAAAATGCTCGTTCAGTTCGTTGAGAGATAAATTGTCAAAAGAACAGTCAGTTTTTTGTTTACATAGTCCCATTGTACGTAAGTTTTTCCATACGTCACAAGTCGTCATAGTTGGCACAACAAGTTTGTGTCCATGTAGTATTTTAGCATTACGTATCATTTGGGTCGTCTTATTTCTGAAACGCTTATAGTGTTGCCAGTTTTCATCACATTTATTGTGTTTATATTTACGATATGCCGCGTCTCTCCTTGTCATATATTCACGTATTTCTTCAGTCATCCATGGTGCAGGGGGACGGGTTACTCGTTTAGTCTGTAACGGTGCGTGTTTGTCATATAGCTGTATTATCAGGTCATTGAGAGCTTGTACTTTTTCGTCAACAGTGCGCAGATTCCATATGGAGTGCCAAGGCAGTTGCAGGGCGTCTTCAGTCAGTTGCAGTTCGTCTATATTTTTAATGTCTCTGTATGTAATGAATTTGGATTCGCGTTTCGGGCACTGCAACGAGTATTCGACGTAAATTAGGTCATGTGCTGAAATTCCAGGTACAGGTAGTTGTCCATGCGTTATAACCCTATGTGTTTGTGAGATCACTATTAAGTCAAGTAAAGTGTCTGCAGTGCCAGTGTGGTGTGTCGGTTGAAGGGGCAGAATGGTCATATTGCAGGAGTGGAATATAGAATTTAGCTTCAATACATCTGTTGAGTTAGCCTTAATAAGATCTGTATTGATATCACCTAGGAGGAGTGTGTGCTCATAATAGGGGGTTAAGTCAATCAATGCATTTTCTAGATCTGAAAGGTAACCGATTCTGGGTGGTCTATAAACTATGCAAATAAGACATTTTTGTGTACCAGCGGATATTTCAATAAACAAGAATTCAGGACGGGCTGAATATTGAGAGGCAGACTGCGATACAATTTTAGGCTGGAGGTCACTTCTTATGTAAGCGGCGACCCCACCTCCCCCCTTCCCTATTCTGTCATTACGGAGGAGAGAATAAGAATGCAATTCAACAAGTGAAGAAGGGAGGGACGGTTTAAGTCAGGATTCAGACAACAGAATACAGTGAAGATTTAGAGAAGAGACGATGTTGTGCAGTTCTTGGAAATGGGCAATAAGACTTTGAACATTAACGTGAGCAACCTTTAGGGTGGTGGAGCTACCTGAGAAAGACGACTTCAACAGATCGGCGGTGGAAGGAGGTAGGGGTGAGAGACGATGACTGCTTTCCTTTTCAGAGCTTTGTGTCCCGTTAGGTGCAAGGGGGTAGAGAGAGAAAGGGTTACTGGACTCATTATCACAGTGAGGGGCAGTCGGGGAAACATTTCTAGAATTATTTACGTCAATATTGTAAACTAAGAATTCAACCAAAAGAAACAAGTTTAGAAATAATATTCGATATTGAAATACTCGACACTACGTTTACTAAAATAATGATTTAAATATTGTAATGTGATGTAATTAGCAGATTTGAATTTTTCTAAAGAGTTAATGAAAATAAACCAATGAAAATTATAAACTAAAAAGAAACTAAAGATAACGTGAATAAATATAGAACAGAACTAGACCTTAAGTGTCATCGCCTGACATCACATGTTGTTTAGATCAGTCATTCTTGTCAGTCTTCTTTTGGTGCCCTCGTGGTTGACAATAACGACCCCGTCCATCGTCCAGACATTATGAAGCCTAAATCCGATAATGGATTCTCGCAGGAGAGCATGTCTAGCCTTAGTGAGGTCATCTCTAATTGTAATTCCACTCGATTTAAGTCTGCGTTTATTCATGTACATCTCACTCCTTTTTCTGTAGCTCACAAATTTTACGATGATGGGCCGGGGCTTCTCAGTGTCGCGTCTTCCCACCCTGTGGCTCCGGTCGATGTCGTTGACATCCAGCTGCACACCGATCTTGCGCGCCACCTCAGTTGCGATCTTATCGGTGTCTTCTACTTCCTCCTCTTTCACACCAAATATGCGTATGCATTGGCGCCGTTGATACTGCTCTAAATCATCGATGCTGTTTTCCAATGCTACGATTTTTTCATCTTTCTGTTGGAGAGCGCACTTCAGTTCTTTTATCACCGTATTGTTTTTTTCTATGGTGGCTTGCAGGTCCGCCATGAGAGTTTGCTTTACCAGCTGCACGAGAACCTGCAACGAGTTGGCGTCCTGCAGTGCTTCCTTAACAACGCGCTGCACAGTTTCTTGAATTTCTTCAATTTTCTCGCTCTTCTTTGGTGGCATGGTGAGAAATTATTGTTCAGTATACGTGGTATCACTTAGGCAATCACACAGCACTTCTACACTTGATCTCAACGCTTTTGAACACCTACTTTTTAAATATTGTCAGGAGCGATGTAATAGCCAACTATTCTCTATCCGCCATGACACTTTGTTGCCGCCATGACACTTTGTTCTCCGCCATGACACTTTGTTCATCCGCCATGACACTTTGAGATGCATTTCCACTATTGAACAAAGATGTGTTTCCTCTTACATTTACAGGATATTGGGTTGTGATAACTTTAATGATATATAATCCATAGAGATGATTTTTTGAAAATGCCAGAACAAAAATTAACGCAGACTGCTAGTTAATGTACTAAAACCCTTAGCTTTGTCTCAGACTCCAATGTTTGGGTAACTGATACATTGTGATTACCAGGCTTTAAAAATTAGTGCCCGAACCGATAGAGGGAGTTGATTCCGGTTACCAACAACCTGAGTATAGGGGGTGGAGGGTGATTGCGTAGGCTGATAAGACAGTCATTGATAGTAGTACCGAGAAGTGAATGCGCTCGTAGTACGGTGCCTCTCAAATTGGTCAACAGTGTACCTTGTCATTGTGCGTGTTTAAATTTATAATACGTGTTCGGCATGCCGAAAGTAAAGTGTTCTAAAACGCAAACATATATTGAAACATTTGGGAGGGACTATTATACACAAACAGGAGAAAGTATCGTTTTGCATGCTTGTAATGTGAGTTTAGATAATGAGAATTTATTTTGTGGTCTTCCTATATCTGTATTCCGGTTTGTTTACTGTCACGTGAACTAGCATATGGTACCTAGGGCATACGCTGAGCAAAGTCTGTACAGTACGGTTGCTGTTAACATATTCGATAGGGCACTAAGTTTTAAAGCCTGGTGATTACCTCTTGACAACTGTCGATAATGTGAGAGATGTGATTTTAATTTATTGCTTTCAAGTTTCTCCGGTCACTAACCGAAAGAGTAATAGGTCTATACTATGCTGTCGTTTATTTATACCTTCTATTACTCACTTCTTCTATTGACGAGTTTATATTGTGTAAGGATAAATAGAGATTACTCAATGTTTATCGTATATTTTACGAGCTGATTGCAATCTCGTATATAAGCCATCGTAGGCCCAACAGCAGTTTGCCACATCTCAATGTTCTGGCCGTGTAAAGTAGACTATAAAAAATGAGTGTGATAGAGCTAGATTTCAGTGCTCACTCACAAACCCTAGAGATATCCGAGTGCTCGTCACTTGGACCTTCAGGTAGCAAATGCATTTTACAGTAGCGAAATCCCCGTTCAGTTTCTAGTTTGCCAATCCATTTTGAACACCCTATAGTTTGCCTGATCTTAATTAGACTAATTTTAGATCCACTGCAGAAAAGTAGGCTAAAGCATAGTTAACTTGGTATTCTTGTGGACTATGCGAGTCAAATTTCCATAGCTACTCTTCAAGAAATCGCAAAAACCACGTTTACAAGCAGAATTCAGTTTGATCTGAATCAGTTCCCCTTATCGAGAATGTCTCTTAACGCGGGCTCAGTCCGTAATTATTTTCGAAACGGATCGGATTCAAATAGAATTCATTTTTTTGTCACTTGTTTTGTCAACTGATCGTCAATTTAATCAAAACACTTACGGTACATTATTATATTAATATTGTTATAATATTCTTTTATGCCAAAATTTGTTTATGGTGACTTAGGAATTATTAAGAGAACATACACACACTTTTTAATATTTTAAATCGCGGACTAAACGTGGCAATTGTCTATACAGGTTAGCCACACAAATAGCCATACATAACCAAGTTACCCAATACTGTAGTTCCAAAAATTTCAATACACTCTCAGAACTTTCCATGTAAGCAGAGAACATATTGAACTGGGATCGGATTCAGATAGATTACCATCCCGCACGTAAACGTTGTAAATAATAATAATAATAATAATAATAATAATAATAATAATAACAATAATACTTTCTCCATATATTGCAGAGTTAAGGCTTTGAGACCTTCTCTTCCACTCAACCAGAATCAGAAATAAGGATTGAGTTTTAGATTTGGTTAGAAAATTAATTGAATATTTTAAAGAAGTAAAATGATGAAGAATAAATTACGGATTATTAATGCTATAGGCTACTGAATTAAAGCCAAGACAGTGCACATTATTAATATGGAAACTAAGATCGCTTCAGCTCAGTGATGCAATGCAATGCAATGCTTGATGGAATATAGCCCCCTCTCTTAACACGAAAGTAATACCGTATTGCCAAGGTTGATTCAGGGTAAAGGTAACAATATCACATAAATTGTAAGGTTGATGTGAAGAAGTCATTACGCTTGTTTCCGATGTTCGTGACATACCTTCATACTAACTTGATATTAATTCCCTCAGCAAGAAGAGGTATCAACGTAGTATTCTTTCCAAACCAGTAGCGACCTTCATGTAATGATTATACTATTTAAGACACGTACATAGGTATATGAGGGGGAGCTATCGCCAATCTGTTGTCATAATTCAATTTCATTGCTACCGGATTTATCGTGGATTACAATGCTGTTACTTTACACAACAATTCTTGTAGTCTTCATGGGCACTGCCATGGGAGGTTCTCCGGTAAGTGATATTATCACAAACTATTACAACAATATTAAAATATATTGCATTTTACAATCGTATACCCTCTACAACGTATTATCTTATATAAATAAGATGTTCAAATACCTTACATTACTTGTTACATTACATTATTATACATTATAGGCCTACATCCTCAATGGTTAAACAATTAGGCTAGATACTTAACATTCAATGTGAATACAATAAAAACAAAATTAAGTTATATCGTCAAAGAAGCATAAAAGTACAATAAAAGATTCTTGCAGATTCAAGAAATACTAATCCTTCTTCTCTGTACGCCTATCTACTTCTTGAAATGCATTTCACGACTAAAATGCGCCGCCCGGGGAAAAACGTCCTCAGATTCTAGTTCACGAGCTCAGAAAACCACCGTATAGTACAACCCCCCTCCCCCGGGTTTTCAGCTTTTTAATTATCAGTCGTTTTAATTGCTGATGCCTGATTTGGGCATCATGAATGTGGGGTATGTTTTAATCATTTAGTTATTTATATTTTCTACGTACAACTATATAATTAAGAATAAAATTATTTAATTCGTGCAATTTATGTAAAAACGATGTCAGTGTTAATAACTATAATGCTTTGACTATATTCTGTTAAATAAACAATTTAAACAAAATATTTAGCAGTCGAGTAAATAATACTTGCTGGTATGATCTGCACATCTGCAATAATATCGCAATACATAATTACATCACAAGTTAGAAGGTTATAATGACGTACATGGGTTGCAAAGAAGCCAAAAGAGCCAGCAATGTTAGGTTAGCAGCACAGGGTGCCAGAAATCCAAGTTTTCACCACGATAGCACGAACGCAAAGTGGATGAAAATATATTACCATCGAAAAATGACTTTTTTGTGATTTCCTCGGAAACGTCTGGAAAAATTCTGTTCAAATTTTGTACACAAACTGTGTAAATATAGAAAGTGCTAAAAATATGCTCACGATTGCCTCACGAATAATATGGGTTTGCAGTAAGTTTATACAACTGAATGCGCATTTCTGCAATCCATCCGCTTGCTATCTGTAAACTCGGAAAAAGACAATGGAAATCACATCAGCTATTTGTAACCATGCTGCAATCAATATGTTAATTAACCTTAGTCCGACATCAAATAATTTTAAATGGAAACTCATAGCAAAATATTAATTACGGGCGTATGAGAGATGAAAATGGGGAGTGAAGAAAACTGCATAACAATAATAATAATAATAATAATAGTAATACTAATAATAATAATAATAATAATAATAATAATAATTTATTTAAGCCTTTAAGTAAAATTTACAATTGGCCATGTCAGATTTCATAAATGAAGCCAATAAATGACAAAAGGTTAATAACTTAAGACAATATCACAAGATTACCCAGACAAGAGATCTTGCATCCACACAATATTGGCACCTTTTTAGGTAATTTTCTTTCACGTGCGTTTAGTGTAATCAGCGTTTATAATTTCTTCCTAACCTATGATTAGGGAAAGTTATGGAGCATCAACCTCGATTAGTGTCGAAATCGCCGATTACCGTTGATTAAACTTAAACAGTCAAAATCGGGCGGTTACTGAGGCTAAACAATGATTAGCAGTTTGCTGAAATGGCGGGGTCGACTTGGAAACAATAGATGAGACTCTCTTCTTCTCATATTTCTCTTTTCAGACGAATTAGGTCTCGATATTAATCTTATTAGTATCATAATACCATTTTTCCGAACTGAACAGTACAATAAATATTATATAAACACATCTCATAGACCTAAAAAGACAATTTTAACTTTCGAAGCGCGACACAAGAGAAGCCTGACCGCTTCACATGGCCAACATTCAAGCGATGTTCCTTACATCGTTCGTGGCTGAGTGGTTATAGTACTGATCTGTGGTGCAGGAGGTCCCAGGTTCAATCCCCGGTCGCGACAGATTATTTTTTTATCCTAATATTTTTTAAGTTTAATTAGTGTACCGGTACTGTATGAAATTTTAAGAATTCACTGTCAATAATCATAGTAATAATAGTAATATTAAAATTAATAGTAATAATAATAGTAACAGTAATAATAATAGTAATAGTAATAATAACAAACATTAATAACAATAATAATTGTTTTAATTTTATTTCGTCCAGGTATCAAATACATATTATTGATGTTGGACATGTCCGAAACTTACAATCTGAATTATTCTTGCTTTTCATAGTTCTTCTATCCTGTAGAGTGCTTTTTGGCATAGGTATTATTTTATTTTATTGGCGAATTTTGTCGCGGTACACTGTTTTATACTGTCTGATAGTTTTTTATAAAATTTTACCCCTATTACATATGGATCCCTTTCCGATGCTTTTTTGTTGTGCCCTATTGTGTATAAGTTCTTTCTTGATTTTGTGTCGTACTGATGTTTCTCTTCTATTGTGACATTCATTTTTTATTTTTATTTTACAAGTAAAACTACCCTGTGTGTGTGTAATATCCACTGTCTTTATATAATATAATAATATAATAATAAAATAATAATATAATATAATAAAAGGATATTACAGTTATTACAGTCCTGTATAATTCTTGGTGAATAATTTTTTATGGTATTGACAGAGAATTCATGAAGTTTTATTCAATAGACTGCAATCTGAATCATTATGACAGTTTATTATATTATATAAAGACAGTGGACGTGAATTTTTAAAATATTATACGGTAAACTGTATTTACGTTTTTAAAATATTACAAAAGGAAAAAAATACAGAGACACAAAGCCGTAGCAGCGAATTCTATAAAGTCTTATACGGAACACTGTATTACAGTTTTAAAAAAATTCTGAAAGCAATATATATATATATATATATATATATATAACGTAGTGGCAGTGAAGTCTTAACATGTTAAACGGTACAGTGTATATATGTTTTTAAAATATAAGAAAGCAAAACAAAAGAAAAACAAGGCTATGGCAGTGTATTTTTGAAATTCAAGTGTTTATAATATTATAAAAGCCAAAGAAAACACAAGGTGCAGATGATGACTTTGAAGAGAGTTATTATATCTGGAATATCTTGAACGGAATGAAAATTAGCGTAGAAATTTAATAGTGCAGCGAACTTTCCGTTAGGAAATTCGTGGAGAGATTTCGCCTGTCTAAACAAATAGTTTCACAGGTACTGCAATTCCCAACAGAAATAAATCATCCTGTTTCTGATATGAATCGACTACTAACTGTATTGAGGTATTATGCTACCTGATCATTCAATATTGTTGTAGGGGACATTGGAAATATGCTCAGAACTGCAGCTCGAATCATACATGATGTAAGTAATGCTATAGTCTCACTGACTCGCCGATACATAATATGCTTGCCTACATCACAGGAAGAGCAGAGCATATCCTCGCTCCTCCATGGTGTCTTCTTGTTGTTAACTTCTTCTTCTTCCTCTATGTAATGGCTTCGTCAACAAAAGAACGCGTTCATTATACTGCGCTCGCTTTCCGATTTTATGCTCTGTGTTTAAACAAGCCGTCAGCTAAACACGGCTCCGTAAACAGAAATTAGGAATGGTGCACCACATTCCTTTTTAATCATGTTTAAAATCTTAAACGTGTTTACTGTTAAACACTGTTTAACCAAATCTTAATCAGTGTTGATGCACTTGGCCATAAAAGTTTTACAGGACTACAGTGTAGTTCATTTCCTACATTCATCGAGCTCTATAAACTGTACTCGTCACCGGCAATAGTAAGGGTAATTAATTCACGGAAGATGAAATGGGCTGGACATGTTGCACGCATGGGGGAGGAAATACATAATTATCTAAAAAATATTCACTGGGAGACGCGAAGGGAAAAGACCACGTGGAAGACCTAGACGCAGGTGGGAGAATATTAGGATAGATTTAAGGGAAGTAGGATTTGCGAGAGATGGTTGGATGGAGTTAGCACATAGTAGGGTTGAATGGCGGGCACAGGTAAGCGCGGAAATGAACCTCCGTGTTAAGTCAAATAGATAATATTTCTTCAGCTTGGCTTAGGAATGGGAACCTTTCTGTCAGCGACTCCCGATAGGTGGCAGCAGGGTCAAAAGAGGTCCAAGCATGTCGTCTGCTGTCCATTGAACATAATGGAACAAACTATTTAAACTTCAGTCAGAATGCCAGAAAACATGTTGTGGCGATCCTCTGTGTAAAACAGAGGGGTACACATATGCTTTACGAAATATATGGTTATAAAATATAAAGAAGATTAAACGGATGCTAATAGTTAATAGTCTATGAGTTCCTTCAAATCTCCTCGCTCAACACTTTCAGATCCTCAGAATTGACTCATTATCTTAATCATTTTTACAAAGAATAAAACTTAACAAGAAGTAGTATTCTCATGATCTACAACAGAAGGTCATGTTTCCAATATCTTCATGAAATGGACAAGATTTACTTATGTTCTGTTGCATTAAACAGAAAGTTCGTCCAGCAGGAAACTCAACCACTTATTCTCTTTCAAACTATGATACAAAATTACTTCTTAAGAAGGTATATTTTATAAATACAACTTACTTAATTTATTAACTTCATAACAAAAATTCACATATTTCTGTTTCACATTTATTATAATTTGTATAATAAAATTATGAATATTTTGTTTAAACGGAATTTGTAAGTTTTTTCATTGCAAACATTAAAACAAACCGTAAAATTGAAACACTTGCAAAACTAAATTATTCTTACAGGCATTGGTGGTTCTTGTAAATTGAAGATTAAAAAAAAATTATTATAAAGAAGACGTCAAAGCATATTTTTCCTTTCTATACTGGCAATTTGCACTGGCTATTTTTCCCCTCTAAATACAAAAAAATAAAAAAATCAACTACACTGTTATTATATACAACTCACTTTTATAATGCACATTAATGATATTAAAACACTATATTAAAACTGGAATTACCGATGCACGTAGATATTTTAACTCGAATCGCAGAGAACATAGTATTTTGAATTATTAGCATATGAGAACCCAGTACGATGAATAACAATTCCCTGCGAGCCATAATTCTGAAACTTATGTAATATAATTCTAAAACAAAAAGTATGAACCTATATTATGGATGGGCGTTGACGTTAAAAATATTACGCATTTAGGCCTATAGTAATAATCACAAGAAAACCATTCCCTTATTACCTTATTTTGACATTCCAGCTTCTTTCTAATTACGTTGACTTCATGAAAAGAACATTCTATTACTAATATGATACACTATTCAAATACTATAATTCGTATTTGTTTCCCACACAAAAACTTAATGACAGCTATAATCCTGGAGCATGTCTTATTCGTAAGCCTCTAAAGGATATTATTTAGAAGCAAGCAAACGTAACCTAAATTTATTTATAAATTATTAATGATAATAGGAACAAAATATTTACACATTTATATCCAATTCTTTACTTTTTATAACTACTGTGTTATATTAATCAAATACTAGCATCTGTCTACCACACAGTAAATTCATAACCGTAAGCTGAAATACATACAGAATATTGTGAAAGCAAACAACCATGAACCTAAATTACTTTTTACAAATGATTTTTACATATTTACGCCTATGGTTATAAATCTAAAGAAGATGGGATGTTTTCTTTGTGATGTACTGTACTACAAGCTTTAAATACGTTTCATAAAATTTGAATTATTTCTTCACCATTTAACAAATAAAAATGCCACCGCGATATACAGGAATAACTTAAATATTTTGAATTATTTGTCACTAAGCTACACATGTCTCTGCCACTGCAAAATAATTATTGTGCCTGTTTTTGCTGACACACCCCACGGGTTCTTTTCGACTTAATAATTACAACCAATTATTACTTCAGACAGACATTAATTATTTAATTCTTTTAACAAATCAATGCTTTTTCTGGCGATCTCAAACTCTCCTAGGCAGAATATAGGTATCTGATTTCTGGAATATAACTTAAACGTTATTAATCGCCAGTTTTTATAGGAAAGCCAACATTATTCACATCTATTGATACGCATAAGCATATGGCAGAACGAGGTGGCAGGACCTCCTCAGACCCTGCTGCGCTCTTGTGGACAAATTTTTAACTGCACGCGAAAGGTTCCCATTGTCTATTGCCGTTGAGTAAGTAAGTAAGTAAATAATATATACAGAATAGTTACTACATTACTTTTCAAATGAGAAGTCTTTTCCTTCACCGCCAATCACGTGTACGGGCTAAAAGACTGCCGCTAACAATGAGAGTCTTCCCTCCGTCTCGCCGTCTCTGATTGGACCGCGTATCTATGTAGTTGAAGGACATAGGACTTGTCATCTGCAAAGCACCTTAGTTTGAAGAATCCTAATCACAAAGATATAATATTACATTAATTATGAATGGCCTTGTCAAATGCGTTATCCCATACATAATTAAACCTTTAACAAAATGTATTAACTACTGTCTAAATAGCTGTGCATTTCTCGATCTCTAAAGATTTCCAAAACAGCATTTCCTTTGCTGAAGAGCTACAGACCTATTTCCATCTATTCTCTGTATCCATTGTTCCAGTATTTTCTAGAATATTAGAAACAGTGATGAAAACAATATGGATTATTTTGAAATTAATAATCTACTTACCAAGGAACAATTGGGATTTAGAAGGGATGTTATAAAAAATATAATCTCAACACTAATTTTTGGTTTTGATAAAAACGAAAGCTCCTTTGCAATGCAATCTATCAGAAGAATTTGATTGCGTTTCTCTTAAACAACAATTTCAAAACTTTACTACTATGGTGTTATAGGAAAAGAGCTAGGTTTTGTAAGACTTATTTATCAAACCGTACACAGTGTGTATATCTTAATAGCAATTATTCCAAACAAGTCTTTGTTGAATTTGAAGCCCAGAGCTCCGTTTTGGTTTAACTTGTTTTATCATGGTAAACGATCTTCCAATAAGCGTCGATTGTGAATCTGTACTGTTTGCAGAAGACACAACTCTATAGTCGTAAGGATTCAACTTTAAATTTAATCAATGTAAAATCAAACAGCAGCTCAGCAAAGTGGTTTCAGGCAAATGGCTTAAGTCTAAATGCAAGAAAAAATCAAAGTATATTGTTTTCTATTAAAAAATAATTAAATACCGAGGCACAGTTACACGTAAAATGAGCTGTAGTGCATACATTAACTTGAAACTATACACTTTCAAGAGTAATTTATTTATCAAGATACTTGCTTACTCAACGCCAATATACAATCCCTAAGCAAGCTAAAGGAATATTATCTAAGGTTCATTGCAGCGCTTACCTGAGCCCGCCATTCAACCCTATTCTGTGCTAACTCCATCCAACCATCCGTCTCAAATCCTACTTCCCTTAAATCTATCCTAATACTGTCCTCCCAATTATGTCTAGGTCTCCAAGTGTTTTTTTCCCCCTCCGGGTCTCCCAGTCAATACTTTCGAAATGTCTTTCCTTCCCCAGCGTGCAACATGTCCAGTCCATTTCATCCTCCGTTATTTATATACCTTTACTATATCCGGTGAAGAGTACAGGTTATGAAGCTCGTCGTTATGCAGTTTTCTCCAGTCCCCTTTTCATCTCTCTTAGGCCGAAACATTTTCTAACACTGTCAGATTATGTTCTTCCCGAAGAGTAAGCGACCATATAATATAACCGGGAGGATAATTGTCTTATAAATTTGTATTTTTAGATTTCTGGGCAGAAGACGAGAAGATAAGAGTTTCTGAACTGCATAAAAACAAGCATTTCCTGATTTCAGTCCACACTTAACTTCTACCTTAATATTATTTGTATCTGTAATTATTCCTCCCAGATATTGGAATTGCTCCACTTGTTCGAACGATTTACATGCTATTGTAATATTTTGTAGCGCATTATTTTGACATTTCATTACTATAATACGGAGTTCATCAATTGCGCGCAAGAGAAAATGATACCAAAACTGAATGCATCAATTGAGCGCAACGCTCACTTTTGCACTAGCCACAGCAATTTCCTTTCCCATTTTGTAGAGACTTAGGACTTTCTGTACATTGACAGGTATGGTTAAAAATGCTGTATCGTATCCATTTCGGATACTTGCGTACCGTTAATTGGTACTTGTCATAATTTATTTAGGTCACTTTCTTGGATAATACTAGGACACCTCTCTTTAGGAAACAAATTCTACTAATATTTCCACGTCGATATTTATCAAGTAATTCTTCTATACATATGTGTATGTGTGTGTGTGTGCACTATTAAAATTTAGAGAGAACGCTTTGTGGAACGCCTCACAAGCAATGTTGGTTCTATCAGAAGATGTAACGGTATCAGAAGCCCATATTTCAGGGGGAAATTACGAATCTGGTTCTATTTGATACCAATTAATCAGCAAAGGCTGTGATACTTTCATGAACAGGTTGGTTGCTAATTAAATCTTCAACATATGCATCACCAACTTCATTTGGTGGAAGAAATTGAAGAGCCAATCCTACATATAAAAAGAGGAAACAGTATATAGAAGAATTACTTTATAATCGCGCTCAATTGATGCATTCCAAAATTAACCACCGCACTCAATTGATGTACACCGAAAACTGACTCCGCGCTCAATTGATGCATTTTTAATCAGTTCGCGCTCAACTGATGTACACCCACCATAATATACTTAGTTTTATTTCTGTATTAATTTCCAATCCAACATTCTTGCAGGCATCAAAAAGACTTTCTGCATTTCTTTCGATTGTAATTATATCATCGCCCAGCTGACAAGTGTAACCTACATAAGCTAAAATCGGGTGACTGCCGTTTAATTCTAGGCTTACCTTGTTTTCCTGAACTTTCCTAATGGTAAAGCGAAATTAAAAAGTACAGGTGATAGTGCATCTCCTTGCTTCAAGCCGCTTCTAATGGCAAACCTATCCTATATAAGTTTCCCTTCCCTGACTCTGCTATCGGTTTCATTTAGACACATTTTGATCAGCCTAACTAACTTCTTAGGTATCTCAAACTGAGTGAGGATATTTTACAATTTGATGGTACTTTCTAAGACTACACAGTGGACGAGAAAAATATCTGTCCGTCCGTCTGTGTCATCATTAGACTATGCCGCATGGCTAATTCACTAACTGATATAATTGTTTGCCCACTTCCAGATGAGCCAGGAACTTAAAAATTGGCATACAAATAGCTTATAGCCTGTAACCGACGGAAATATTTTTAAAAGTTCCAATTTTTAATATTACACCCTCGAAAACACACAAAATAGCGGACGCAACTTTAAGGTCTGTGCAGACCTTCTTTGGAGGGTTATAGTAGGTAAACGGTAAGTCGTATAAAAAACCCGATTGCACCAGCAGCAACAGATTTTGAGGGATCTACAAGTTTGGCCCTATGACCTTTTTTCGTATCTCCATCGGCTACCTACTATAGATAGAGTTAGATTTTTTTTTTATTTTAAGTAAATTTTGTATATTTTTCTCACATTGTGTAATTTTGGCACACTTACAGGACAGCTAGAAACGTAGAATTCGGCAGGAATATTGGCACATTTAACTGATATAAGCATGCAAAATTTGGTATTTATAGCTGGCCCAGAAGTATGAAAAACTAGCTATATAGCCGTCACGTCATTCACATCTATGACAGTCTAGATTAGTGTGGTCCAACTGTATTGTATTGTATTTATTTATTTATTCACCATATAAATTTTACAAATTTTTGGCTTCGTCAATAAACATATAATACAGTCCCATTATAGGGCCTATATCAGGACCATACACATACATAATATACACAAACAACAATAATAAGTAAACAACATAATATACAGGTAAGGAGACATATACAGTTCTACCCTAAATAAATAAGTATATAATTTGCATCTCACTTTGAAATTTTGACATATTTAAGCATTTATTTTTAACTACAATATTAGCTACACATGGCTTCAGATACAGAAAAGTATTTGTGTTCAATTAAGTTTTTGGTCACTTCCTTTCAAAATCTATTGTACTTTAGATGAGAAATGTCTCTACTGAATTTATTATATAATATTACACCTTGATGTATTACACTTTTGAGGTTTTTAGCTGTTCTTTGTGGATATATATGTATAGAATTAGATGATCTAGTTTCGTATGTGTGGTATTGTGAGTTCCTTGTAAATTCTTGTATATTTTTATGAATAAAACTAGTAGATTCAAGTAAATAATAATAATAATAATAATAATAATTCAATAAAACAAGTATTCGGGTGAAGGGCTAGTTGGTACTTTCAAAATTAATTCGCGGGCCGAAATAATATACTAATATTCAACATTAAATTATTATATTCATTAGAACATTGGAAGAAATATGATACATCAAACTAGTTAGAGAACTATTTTACAAACTCAAGTACAGTAATACAAAGATAGTCACGTGCACTTAATGATAAGTGTTGGTTTAGGCCTACTACAGATTCAGTTATCTATTTGAGTAATAACAAGCCGTGGTAAATTTTGTGGCAACTTGATCCTCTGCTTAGTTTGTAACAATTTCATGGTAGAAAATCCACACTCACACATATACGTACTACTAACCATGAACGCCGCTTAATGTAATCGCTGATAATGTTATCAGTCGGATAATGTTATCTCTTTTATGAAGTCCCGTACGGATTAATACTGATAAATTGAAAAAATGCTGTTTATTATGATCAAAGAATCGGTTTATGTTATCACATTTTCCTTTTAGCGGCTTTATTTCCATTCAAAATTTCGCTTTTAAGGGTTTCGTTTCCAATTCAACTAAACTGTGTTGTGTTGTACTGGCAATACTATTCCCAGCTCACAGGATGACCATTTCGAGGGGATGGCTTAATAACTTTATCTTATAAGCAATAAAACATAAGCATAACCTTCATTTAATTCTTTCGGCTGTTGTTATCAAACGGTTAATATTACCAGATTAGCTGCGTCCCTGCGGCGTGCCCTGTATATCAGAAAACAGTAGGCCTATTATTAATATTAAATATCTGAAACACTCTCATGACTTCTATCTGCATATTCCAACTTACAATAAGCTGCTAAAATGAGTATTAAAATGTCTCATTCAAAGCAGTATTATTCCCGAGATGCAACCGAAGGACTCTTTCAGACTCCACGCCCCACACATATTTTCTAAGATAGTTGTTCTCAGATAGTGTCTCCAATTTTGAGTCTCAGTGGGTCAGTCATTTACTCATAAGAAAGCATTATGGGAACCAAAATATCTGTGGATGACGTGGATAGTTTGACAGATCCCTAAGCCTGAGTTTATAAATGAGGTATGTACGAGGCGCGTCCATAAAGTAAGTTTTCCTACGGCCGTTTACGCAAACAAAACAAAATTTCATGGAAATATTTATTGCAACAGATGCAGCAAGTGTTCAGCTATTTTGTAAAATATTCGCCACAGGAATTGAGACATTTGTCATACCGTGGGACCAACTTTTGAACACTTGTGCCATAGAAGTCTGCCGCCTGGGATTTGAACCATTGTGTGATAAGCTTCTCCGTTTCTCTGTCAATCTCTACCATTCTCTGTCACTCACTGTCATTTCTTGAGGGGTAAGAAAAGATGGAAATTCCTGGGTGCGCGGTCCAAGCTGTAGGTTGGTGGCTTCAACACCTCCCTGCAAGTCTCCTGCAAAAGTTCGGCTAGGAGATGTTTCAACATTCACCCTACAGCCCTGACCTCGCTCCCAGTGATTTCCATCTTTTCCTACATCTCAACAAATGACAGAAAATGACAGAGAAGCGGACCCCGGCGGCAGATTTCTACGACACAAGAGTTCAAAAGTTGGTCCCACGGTATGACAAATGTCTCAATTCCTGTGGCGAATATGTTAAAAAAAATAGCTGAACACTTGCTGGTATCTGTTACAATAAATATTTCCATGAAATTTTGTTTTGTTTGTGTAAACGGCCCTGGGGAAACTTACTTTGTGACACGCCTCGTAGCTTATAACTACCCTTCAGAGAATTTATTGAAAAAATGTTTGAAACAAAAGTTTTAGCTTTAGAATATGCAGTAGGCTTATGTGTATAAAATTAAACAAAATCTTTTGCTCCCTTTCCTAGAAAATCCCCAAATCAAAATTTTCTTCATGTAAAAAGAAGGTAAATTAAGATAATGTCGCCACCAAGCTTCGTGTCACAACCCCGCAGGATACTTAAACAAAATATAAATGTTCATTTCCGAGTTACGTTGTTCACAGACGAATATACACAACATGTTACTGAAAATTGTATTTTTGGATTAAGGCGACGCCAAACGTACTTGAACCCTACATCGAATTTAAAGACCGAACGCAATACGTCTTCTTCCTATAATATCTATATTGTGCAGGTTGAGACAGGAAGAAAAAAATCATTTTGTTAATAACATAGGATAGTTGTATAGAACTGAAACTAAAACATTTACTATGGAAAGTTGGAGAAGGTTTAAAGTGACTCACTAAACATTCAATGGCGATGATAATGTAGTTTCTAGGTCTATAATTTTTCTGAGAATTATTCTCATGTAATGTTCAATAGAAGCAATAACTTATTCTGATGTTTCATGAACATATATCTCCATTCTACAATTATATTTTAAATACAGTCTACTAAGGACTGAGGGTTAATCTAGCAGGTATATACAGTAAGCATTTCCGTTAGGGCAATTTAATGTAAATTATGAAACAACTAAATAAGTAGAGCTCGGAAGTTTATGAAATTTCATCTTTTTCCTGAGACATCACAGACAATGCAGAAAGTGGTGTAAATTCGTCTCGCCTCAAAATGGACAAAAATAACTTACTTTTATTTTGCATTTTTCGGCATTTTATTCTCTACTAGTAATTTTTTTAGGAAATTTTCATTCCTTTGTTGCATTTTCCCCTATTTTGTCTTCAGAATGGACTTTTTCAACATTACAGACAAAGCGAATTCATTATTCCTTACCTAAAAGGCATCCATTGAAACTATAGTAGGCCTAATCATGACAGTAATAATAGAAAACATAATAATAAAAGTAATAATATCAAACACTTAAATTTTGTCCTTCGTTTATTATTATTATTTTCCTTTCGATTAGGCCAGCTTAGGACCACGTGAAACAGTTCTCTTCTTCTTGTCTTCCCAAAACTTCTTCATTCTTTCGCGATGTTGCTATTTCCGTTCTTCCGTCCATTTACTTCCCGCTTTCTTCTTGGGTTCCTTTATTATTATTATTATTATTATTGTCATATTTTCTCAGCCGTTTGGCTGGTGCTAGGAGTAGACGCGGGCCATAGCCAAAACATCCTCACTCTTCTACAAATTTGCGCACAATACGTGTAGTGTTCAGAATGACAGCTTTCTGCATCGTTCCAAACAGATTCGGATCCAATCCCAAGGCTTTGATGTTCTGTAGCAAAGCTGACGGAATGATACCTGTGGTTGAAATTACTACTGGCAGGATGTGAGATTCGTTTAGCTTCCATGTACGTTTAATTTCGCACTTTAGTTCCTCATATTTCTGTGTCTTCTCAGTGATTGTGCTGCTTAGGTTGTGGCTGTTAGGGACAGCTATGTCAATCAGATATGCTATATTTTTTTCTTATCTAGCAATGTTATATCTGGTCTATTGTAGTGTACAGTTTTATCAGTAACAATCGTGAGATCATAGTACAGTTTGAAATCTGCCGATTCCAGTACTGTTTCTGGGTTATATCTGTAGTAGGGTAGCTTTTCTGTTAATAAACCTCTTTGGCTGGCCAATTCTTGATGGAGTATGTTGGCTACTTGATTATGGAGGTGGAGATAGTCAGTCTGAGACAGTGTCCTGCATGCTCCTGTTATGTGCTGGATGGTCTCTGGTTTCTCTTTGCATCTCCTACATTTATCGTCTGTTATTTGCACGTTCTTTGTAATGAATTTCTGGTAGTTTCTGGTGTTGATGACTTGGTCCTGTATGGAAATTATAAATGCTTCTGTCTCCGGGTATACACTACCGCTTTTCAACCAAGCGATCGACGCATCTTTGTCGACATTATTGCGGTTGAGATCATTGGGGTGTCTACCGTGTAGAGCCATGCTTTTCCATTGCTGTACTTTCTCTTCAGTTGTTTGAATCCTTTCCTCGTCCTGGTGTATGGTTTTGAGGTTAAGAGGCGTAAAAGATTCGTCAGCCAGGCATATGCTTGCATGAAGGGCCGATTCTGACTTTCTTTGTTGGAAGCATGCCCTCAGGGTACTTATCTGGTTGCTATGCAAATTATTGATGTCACAGATTCCTCTCCCTCCCACTGACCGGGGTAATGTAAGGCGTACTGTGTTGCTACAAGGGTGATGTTTCCTGTACTTTGTGAGTGTGGTCCGAATTTTCCTCTGCATTCTTTCAATCTCACTGTCACACCATGAGACAATTCCAAATGAGTAGGTCAGGACAGGTATTGCATAAGTATTAATAGCTTTTACCAAGTTCTTGCTGCATAGCTGTATGTTACATACTTTTTGGAGCCTAAGTGTAAAGTCTTTCATAAGTTTTTCTTTCATACTTGTATGCTCTACTCTTTTTGTTTGTTGGATGCCAAGATACTTGTACATATCATTTTCTTCCATTGGCTCAATGGTCTCCTCCTCTTTAGTGGTAAAACCAATCAGTTCCAGTTTTGACCCTCTTGTTATGTTGATATCTGTCAAAAAGTTATCTACTAGCTGTATCAATTGTTGTAACTTAGATGGTGCTGGTGCATACAGTTTCAAATCGCCCATGTATAGTAAGTGTGAGATGTTATAGTCCTGAATACGATATCCTATTTTTGTTCTTTTGAGCAGATTGGAGAGGGGGTTCAATGCCAGACAGAACCATAGGGGACTTAAAGAGTCCCCTTGAAATATTCCACGCCTGATACGGATTTGTGCCGTTGAGATTGTGTTCCCATTATTGGTTAAGTGTATAGTGGTGTTCCATTGGCTCATTAGATGTTGAAGAAGTGCAATTAGGGTTGGATGAACTTGGTACAGTATCAGTACCTGAATTAGCCATTAATGTGGGGCTGAATCAAAGGCTTTTTTGATAGTCGATATAACAGCATGACAGATTTCTATTCTTTTTCTGGGCTTGTTTCAGTATGACAGAATCTATTATTAATTGCTCTTTGCACCCTTTCTTACTCTTCCGGCATCCTTTTTGCTCTTCGGTTACGATATCAAATTGCTCTGTGTGTTCTGTAAGCAATTTCGCAATGCACGACGTTAGTAGTTTATACATTGTTTGAAGACAGGTGATTGGTCGGTATTGTGCCGGATCATTAGACACGCTACCTTTTGGGAGTAGATATGTCTTACTTTGAGTGAGAAACTGAGGAATCTTGGCTGGATGACTTATGAAGTCATTGAAATGCTTTACTACAGAGGAGTGAAAACAAGTAAATTTGTTGTACCAGTAGGCCTAGTTATGTATATTATCATAGCCTGTGCCTTTCCAATTGTGCAGGTTCTTTATAGTGCTTTTCAGAAGGGGTGTGGTGATTTCTGGTTCCTGCATTTGTTCAATTTCACTTGTGTTTTCCTCTTCCTCAGCAATCCAGCTGGCTTTGTTATTGTGCTCCACACTGTTTGACCAGATCGAGGACCAAAATGATTGTATCTTGTCACTTGTTGACACCTCTGTGTCTTCCTCAACATTTTCACTATTTCCAGTGTTCAAAGTTCTGTAAAATTTCTTTTCATCCTTCTGGAAGATAGTATTTTGTTCTTTACGTCTTATACTTTTCATGTATTTATCCTTCCTCGCTGAGTATACCTTCAGTTTTTGTTTCAGCGTGTCAGTCACCTCCTTTACTTGCTCATTGTCCTTGTCATACTTAGCGTGAGTTTTATTTTTCTCTAGTATTTTAGTGACTTTAGTTGATAGTTTTTTGCTTGGATTGCCTCGGCTAAATTCGACTAATCTGCCTATGTCAGCTCTTATATTTTCGATTCTTTGTTTTAGTCTCCTTTGCCACCATGGAGCAGGGTATTTTTTTCTCGTGGAGTTTTTTCTTTGGGATTTTTAATAATTTTTGACCCATTAATTATTGGTGCCGTTTGAGCAGCGCAATACACGATGGTATGTAGGTCTTCAAATGAATCAAACATATGGCTCTTTTCAGGGAGAACATGGTCATTTAGTATGTTCACAATCTTTGTCAACTTTGTGGAAGTGTTCTGTTTTGGAATATAAGGTCGGGTTGTTGGATCTGTTCCTAAATATTCCGTTAAGACAGTATAAAAAGTTTCCTTTATCTGAACTAGCAACGTCTCATTACAATAATTTTTTTCTATGTCTGCCAACATTATGTTGGGTGCTGTTGCATGCTCTTGACTTGGCATGGCTTCTCCTTGTATCTGCCTTTCTGTCTCGTCATTTGTTTCTGTCTCTGTTGCTGTTGCTTGCCCTTCCTCTGCAACTTCTTGTTTTAGCTGTGCAAGTATATTTTCTGGTATCAGTTTATTTCTTATTATGACTCTTTTTTTGATCTGATAGCCTTTGGGCTGTAACTGGGATATCGGGATATTGTATTGTGAATAGTCTATGCAGTTCTGCTCTGTATGCTGTCAGATCTGTTTCTAATTTTGTTATTACATATTATTATTAATATACTGTACGCTCCCTTTTTAAATATATTTTTAGAAGTAATAAGTATTTTTTTTAAATTTCATGCCATATTTTCATAAATTGAAGGTCATTTAATGGATCATTTTTCAGGCATTTTTAGGTCATCAACTACGAACCTTATAAATAAACATCAATAGTCCATGTTATCAAGAGTTTTTGGTTACACGAGGTATACTTTGTCCACATCAGGTAACTTTTAAGAAAACGCATTAGAAATACAGTAAATATCGTCTAAAATGTTTTCCTGGGAACTTTTCATTGCGGCATCTATTTCTATTCATCAATAGGCCAGCTTTTGATCAAAAGTTTGGGCGAAATGTGCCGGTGTTTAAAACAAATGTAGCTTAATTTTAGTTTAACAGGAATATCAAAACATGCCGTTCTCCTTAGCCGCGGTAGCCTTGGAGCCGTGGTGCAGGAGACTGCGGGTTAGAGTCCCTCCGCGGGTATGGGTGTTATGTGCAATAAATAATAAGAAGACAAGGCAAGATAAACAATTAATTAATTCGGAAAATTGGCCATTAGCAGGCTAAAATTAAGAAAACTTAGAATCGTAATTTGAACAACGAGAACAAGAATTATTGTCCATAAAGACAGTTAGTAGTTCTAGTTCTTAGTTAAACAGTAGTTGTTCTTGCTAAACTGAAAAATACAGTAACCACCGTGTCAACCGTGCCACTTCGATTGGTACCAACTTTGTCGATACAGTGTGAGAATGACAACTTGCATAATTTACACAGCTGATCGCAGAGTAATCTACAATAAATAAAACAGCAAATTATAAGTTAAACGCTGGTGTCATTAATAGAAATGATAGGAGATAGTTCTTATAAGAGTAATATTTAAAATTTCAGAAAAGTTATGTACCAGATTTTTGGATTCAGTACGGTGATCTGATAAGACGAATGAAACCAGTGATAATAGCAGTTACAAAGTTATTAGAAAGAAGTATGTATAACTGGGACGCTAGGACCTGAACCAAACACGCGCAGATAGCTTATCGTCCGCCGGTAGCAATGGAGTAGGGTTAGAAGAGAATGCATCTATTCATTCCAAACTATGCGGTTCATAATAGCCTGTAAGACATCGTAAATACTTCAGACGTAAATTACGGATGTCCATTTTCTCAATATCTTCTGGTTATTCACTGTTTCCCTCCACCTGAAATGTAAATCTATTAACACTTGCCTTAAAGCCCATTTACCTCCAGAAAAATTAATTTTCTTCTTTTTATATTATTCCTGGCATTTTATGGAAAAGAGCCTTGCTAATACCTCGGTTAGAATGTATAGTTATACAAGGGTGAAGTAGGGGTTATTCATAAACCATTCAAAATTTGAAGATTGTATTTAATTTATAATAAAATTCAAATATTTCGCTAAAACTTTCTGGCTTGAAGATTTTTCTGGACACAAAAATAAAGGAAGAAAAAATTGTAGCACAATGAAATTTGCTACACTCTCCGCATTTTCACCAGTCGTCTCAATTGTTCAGACAGCTTTAGTGCTTGGAATAATTACCAATCAATTACTCGTAAACCATTCAAAATATAAAGTTGAGACTTGATTTTTATTAAAATTCAAATAGTTTGCTAAAATTGTTTCGCTTTAAGTTTTTTTCAGGACACACACTAAGAAGCAATTGTCACATAGTCAAATTTGCTTCACCCTTCATGAATTTGGTGTAATTTATAAAATGAAATAACATTTTGTGCCCGCTTTTTAAGGCTCTGATTTAGCCATCAGTAGGGTTCTTCTGTGTACAATATTTCTGCACAAATTTCACAGTAATTTGACCAAGAGTTAATTAAATGTTCCGAGTTCAGTCATAAGGTGTTTGCGAGCTGAGTAAACGCCGAGAACTTCCTACTTTTACCAGCACCGAGTGAACGTAAATGAGCAAGCGGGAAAGCATTACGATAGGAGAGCTAGCTAGCGTTTAGCGTCAAAAGGAGCACCGTATAAACCACCATGACGGAAAAATGGCTATATTTGAGTTTGAAATGTAAGGAAAATTGTGAAGTAGATTCTTATATAATGTGATCACATTTCCGGGAATCGAAGCTGGGACCAATTGAATAACTACTCTCCACTAGAAATGAAACAATGCATAGTAATAATTACAATTATTGTTCTACATTATTAAGTCTTTTGATAACCTGAATAAAAGACGCAAAATAACATCTGAAAATGTTATATTATAACATCAACAAAATCTAAAACATAGATATATTCATAGTTACTGTATAATAATACACTTAACAGTTACTATACAGGGCCCAACACTAAAAATACGTCGATAACTAACTTCTTAGTTCTTAAGTGTTTAAAAACTGTGTGTAATGTCCCAATACTTCTGTGACGAATTAATAAGATTCGGGAGATGTTTGTTTCCCTTTGAGAAGGCAAACTAGAATTCAGAATAACTGTACTTCCACAGAAATGTTTAAATTAATTTCCCTGACTTTCCATGACTAGAATCTTCCATTTCCCTGACCACAAGAATCTATGTTTTCAAGGTTCTTTGTGAACAAAACGAACAAAAAATCCAGCCTCCTCCATCCCCGATATAAAAATAAGAAATGATTAGCTCAAGCATTCATTATGGCTCAAGTACTGAACAAATTGCTTTCAAGATATAAAGCTGGTACTTCATTTATAATAGCATTCCTTCCTTTCCTTTCCTTTTTCGTAGTTTTACCTCTCCCTTTTTTAGGATTTAAGCGACCCAAGCCGCCCGGGCCTTACAGGGCCGCGACCTGTCGGGAGAGGAATTACCTTTGGATCACATACATACTTTTTTGACCAGACAAGGACATGGAGGGCCTCCCCGGATGAGTGATCAGCCCAATGCCGGGGCCACCTCCGAGACAACACGAACACATAGGACGATACACACCATTCACACACACACTCACTCAGAACAAGGCGAGGATGAGGATGAAGATGATAATGACGGCCAGATGATATCCGGGGACCACAAGGGCCTAAAGTTACCTGACATTTGTCTCATAGGTGAGGGAAAACCCCGGAAAAAACCTCACCTAGGTAACTTGTCCCGACCAGGAATCGAACCCGGGCCCGCTGCGTGAGAAGATTGGACGCATCCCCTGAGCCACAGCGGTGGACATATAATAGCATTCAATAGAACTAAAACTTTCTCACTTGAAGATTTTTCGGGACACAAAAATAAAATAAAAATTGTCGCATAGTCAAATTCGCCTCTCCCTCCATGAATTTTGTCTAATGTGTGATGTTTATAAAATGAAATAAAAACATTTGTGTCATTTTTAAGGCTCTGTTTTAACAATCAGTATGACTATTGTGTGTAGATTATTTCTGCACAAATTTCACAGGAATACGACCAAGGATTTATTAAAGGTTACGAGTTTAATCATGCAGTGTGAGCATTTTCTAGAATGAGTAAAAGCCTTCCAGAGCCAGAGTTGGAAACTGGTGACGTCACGCACGCAAAACATTAGATTGGTCTATTCCGGAATACGCAACCTGTATAGTTTACTGACCTTGAGTAATATCAACTTCAGTCCAATTATTATTGAAGCTCTCGATCTTGAAATACATCACGCTTCACGCATCATCAAGGAGGCGTGGGAACGCATTTCATATGGAGTGTTATAGTACGGGTTTTGAAGATATTGAACTGAATTCAGGACAGCAAAAGAAATGAGACGTACGAACGACACGATATCCAGCGATGTATTGCATTCAACGTCTTTGAAGAATATCACAGTGCATTGAACCCACCATGACAAACGGAAAACATAACCCATCAATGTAGAACAGGCCTACATGATCAGTTGATCACATCAAAACAACGGAGCGGGTAGAGAGGTTCTCCCACTATTCCGACTGCGCTTGGTCATCCCTGATCTAGAGCATAAGATGTAAACAAAACATTAAACCTACACAGTTTCTAGTCGGAAGTAACTTAAAACATGACGCAATCTAATTTTGTTCCTTTACATTGATTAGGCCTACCTGTGCTAACAATTACAGTGTTATGTTATGAATACTTTAGAACAGTGAAAATATCAAAATGTTTCAATGCTAGTTTCCATTAAATATAATATGAATTTCAACACCTTGGAATTAATCAATAATATTAAAGCACTTGAACTTACCTCCACCAGGTAAGTAGGTACGAAGAGCGCTTTCCCACCATCCACTTCTAAACCAATCCTTAACACACCATTATGAAAATGAAAATAAATGTTAATTTATTATTAATATCCTCAGCTACTAGGAAAATTCACTAATGCATATCGACCACAATACTTGTCTATTTTACCCCTGTAAACCCGGTTTTCATGACCGGCCTATATAAAAATCGAGGGCATTCGAGACCGGGTACAAAATTATCGATAGTTCGCGGGTTCTCAACAGTAATTGTATTTTGAAATATCACAATGCGATTCACCGTGA
Organism: Ectobius pallidus; assembly: GCA_964059195.1. Lineage (NCBI taxonomy): Eukaryota > Metazoa > Arthropoda > Insecta > Blattodea > Ectobiidae > Ectobius > Ectobius pallidus. The sequence goes on along the minus strand of CAXKWD010000007.1, from coordinate 63,130,885 downwards.
CAGGCCTCGTCCATCACCAAGACGTTTGCTGCAAACTCTGATACTGAGCACATTGACGGAGTAGATGCCGGCAAAACACATGTGTCTGAAAGTAGAATATGGAAATAATTTTGAATTCTGTTCTCGCTGAATGTCGTGACTGTTAAGATCAACGCCAGGCCGTGGTTTCCCCGAATATGGCTGTTTGGCATTGCACTGCCAGTTTCAGTTGTAGCAGATCAGTTCATATAGGCTTATATAAAATAAGGAATTAAATATAAGAAAATACATTTCACGGACAATATTTGAACTTCCCGCAACATTATCGACTACTAAAAACTACCATTACGCCTAGACTATTACAATGACCATAAAACAAATTACATGACGAGACAGAGGACATTTACACGGACAATTTGATATGCAACACGACCATCTGAATCAAAAGACATTACCGGCAATTACAAATAATTAATCAAACGATTAATTATTAACACGACAACCTAGAAAATGACATCATTCAACGCGTAGCCTAATCAAGAAAGCTATACAACTACACTTATTACAGACAATAGTGACAAATACTTTATGAATTATTAAACTAAATAGAGGGATACAATGTATTGTAGGCGGTACTCTTCTGTCTGGAAAGACCATTGACGCCACCACTGGCTTGACGTTTGACAGATATGTTTCTCCCCAAACCTCACTCCACTTTAACGACAAATATTTTAAACCATAGCAGAAGACTTAACTAATTCCCAATCACAAGAGACAAAGCTACCTGACAGAACCAATGAAAATGGTAGGATATTTTAACACAAAAAGATATTAGCACGAGCAAACGACACGAGAACGGACTGGTGACTTACGGTGGATTGCAGAAACGAAGACGAACTCAAAGTTTAAAGCCATGGCTATTAAACTACGGGCGAGGACTGAGTCCGTGTTGGGTTGCTAAAACGAAGTCTGGCCGTTGCCGAGATTTTGAACGTGCAACACTGTAACTGACGTCATGACCGGGTAGGAGAAGCCGTTCTTGCATTCATTCTGCAAACTCTCTTCTTCTCATATTTCTCTTTTTAGACGAATTAGGTTTCGATATTAATGTTATCAGTATCATCATACCATTTTTCCGAACTGAAAACTACAATAAATATTATATAATCACATCACATAGACCTACAAACACAATTTAAATTCTCGAGGTGCGACACGGAGAAGCCTTTACTCTTCAGATTGCCAACATTCGTGCGGTGCTCTTAATGTCGTTCGTGGCTGTGTGGTTTAAGTACTGAGCTGTGGTTCAAGAGATTGTAGGTTCGAACCCCGGTCACGACTATTTTTTTTCTTTTCATAATATTTTTAATTTTAATTAGTGTACCGGTACTATATGAAATTTTAAGAATTCACTGTCACTGGCCTGTTTTTTCTTGGTGAAGAATTATATAAGGTAATGACAGAGAATTCGAGAATTCATAAAGTTTTATTCTGTAGACTGCAGTCTGAATCATTGTGACAATTTAGGTAAATATAATGAAATAATCAGGGCCTGGATTTTTGTTTACGTAGGCCAAATTTTACAGCCTAGGAGGAAAGTCATATCGTACAACAAAATTAATGTGCCCCATTATAGCCTAACAACTTTATTCAGTTATGAACTACAATATTAGGGATATAAAAGAATTACTCTTGTGAGGAATCCTGTAAACTTAAAAACCTGCGCTCTAATGATGAATACCAGAAGTATTTACAAGAGGCTAGTACAACATAACCTTTTGACAATGTATTTTCGTGCAATAATGGAAAGAAAAACTTGAAATTAGATTTTCCTCAGTGCAGTATTTATACATGCCTGTAGCCTACAGTTTAGGCCTAATTCGTTTTTAAAAACTCCCCTATGGTTAATATCAAACTTCGATTGTGCTTTTACATAATTCTGTGTGAGATATAATAATAACACCATAGTAATAATGCTATTCCATTTTCACTTTAGATTAGATTAATGAGGGGTAGTGTAAGCCCTTCGGCTTCTCAACACTGCGACCGTAATAGATCTATTGTGAATATCCTATATCCTATTCTAGCAGTCACCACTTCTAATTTAAGGCTTTTTAAAGTAGCCTATAATTTGCCTGGGTGATGTCCGGGGATTTTTCGTTACTGAAAAACCCACTGCCCGGCCGGGAATCGAACCCGGACAGCCATGGTGGTAGGCAAATATGCTACCTATAAACCCATAACGGCGGACCCATTTTCATTTACCTCAGAGCAATTAAGATCTGCAACTCAACAGAAATGCCAGAACCCCTGTTTCCTGCGTGTTCTAGGTCAGGCCCGAGTATTTCTGCCAAATCGAGAACTGTTTCCTTTGTGAATCGAAATCTTCTTCTGAATTCATAATTTGAATACATTTCAAAGGGATTACTCCTATCCAGAATTCTCCGATGCGGATTAAGCATCCTCAAACGAGCAATTAGTCGATTACGTTCACGCAAAGCTACGTAGGCTTCCATTCTCCAACAGCTGACCAAAGCAGATGCAGTTTTAAACCTGACTGTGCCGTTGTGTAGATTTCACGCCGCGGCCGCGGTCGAGGTCGAGCTGATTTACGAGAAACTTCGTTTTAGCAACCCAACTCATGGTTTTAACCCGTGGCCCCGTTCAGACTTCGTTTCTGCAATCCAGTGTTAGACTTCGATGTAACAACTACGCGACTTGAAGACACTGATCGAGAAGAGACGGGCGTTATTTTGTAGACGAAATAGGAGTTAGAAATATTGACTTTTATACAGTGAAATAGTGACGAATACGAATATTGTTTTTATACCGACTTTTCAAGTAATACGGTCGAGGATAGAAATTTATATAACGAAATAAGAAAGATTATCTATATATTAATTTTTATATTGTGAAGTGAAAAGAATATATACCGCCATAAGATAAATAACTTAAATTCCTGCGATAAAACGTGCAGATGTTATGAGAATAATAAATAACCTAAAGTGATTTTGGCGACGACGAAGTGAATAGATAAAGACATTATTTAAAGTAACTGTATTCTTCCTCCCGACATATTACGATAATTACAGACTAAGCGACAAAATTAAGAACAAAATAAACTTACAAATATTATTATTCAAGTACATAACTAATTGACATTATTTTACTACCCAGCATTCCCTAATCTTATATCCTATATTAACTTCGTCGAGCACGGCCCTAGAAAGAACTCTCGCTCTACCCACTGAGAAAGCACTAGCTGGACATTATATTTATTTTATAATAACATAATAATAAAGAAGAAAGGCGCCCACATAAATCGACACCCACCTTAACCAACGGTTATAAATTGGTCACCCAACTCTAGGCCAATTCAACGACCCCCTAGCGATCGGTCATAAATTGGTGCCCATCTCGGTGCTAATTACCTTACCACCCACCGATCTGAATATCCAAACATACGATCGGGTATACAGTCAAACTAATCACAATAAACGTTTCTTCATTCTGTTCGTTCCTGCCAGTTGCTACCGAAACACAAGGAACAAGGTTAACGCAAGAGCAACAGACTCAAACATACCGTCAAACTACAAGAACACGTAAACACATACACACACGCCCTCTGGATATCAGCGTAAAACTGGTACCGGTACAAAAAAGAATCAAACACAGACGCTCTCTGGATATCAACGCAAAACTGGTACAAGACGACTCACACATACCCTCTCGAAAACATCGTAAAACAGGTACAAGAAGTTAGATTCAGTTCAAGATCTAGGCGTTATTTTTAAAAGTACCATTGACTTTTCTAATCACGTTCTAAAATTAGCATCAACTTCAACAACTTTTTAACACAATTAATTTTAAAAATACTGATGCTTTAAAATATTATTCTTGTCTATTGTAAGGTCTAGATTAGAATACTGCAGTGTTGTGTGGAACTCTCATCAGATTAAATATATAAATATATTAGAATCAATCCAAAGACAATTTTTGAAATGTGTATTTTTTAGAAGTTTTGGATATTAGCCAACAAAATACAGTAATATTCCTTATTTATGTTATTATCAATTTTCAACACTGATTCACTAGTTGTTAGGCGAAAAATTAATGGTTTAAAATGTTTGTATAATTTAATTCATGCGGGCGACTTGTGTAAGTTAATATCAAAATTACATCTGTATGCTCCTCCTATAAACTGTAGCTATAATAGAAGATTTTATATAAATTATGCACGAACAAATTATTGCAGGAATTCTCCCCATTTAAGAGTTTGCATTTTTTACAATAATGTATATAATGAATTTGGTATAGATCTATTTCGATCCAGAACAGTCTTTTATAGAAATATTTGCAAAATTTAGAGCATGCATAGTCGCAAAGCAATGTAATTATTGTTCTTTTATTTAACTTTTTTCATTTGTAATTATTGTAATTGAGTATGCGTTGTTTTAACTGATTTGTTTTTGTGTTCTTTTGTTATTTATTCGATTGTCAATAGAGTCTACTATTTAATTTTTTTTAGCTTAGTAGACTTAAAACAAATAAATAAATAAAAATTCGCCCCTTTCCGATTGAAAGTTCACAACTTCTTTAATACATTCTCTTCATCATCATAAACGTGGTAAGTATTCATAAAACCGCAAAATACTGACTATTAAAGGTAATTATAGGAGATTCCATTTGATTCCGTGAATCGAACTTTGGCTAGCTCATTTGGGAGAGCATCGGCATAGAAAGTCGAAGGACACGGATTTGAATCCGGGGCCACGGAATTTCTCTCCAAAAATACACTCATTAATGCTATTGAAATAGTCTAAAGGAATGAATCATTCTTTAATTAATTCTTTTCAACTTCAGAAAAATCAACGTTTGGAAAAAAGAATTAAATTTAGATACTTTCTAACTTTGAGTAATAAAACACCAAAATTCGTCTTCCTGTAAAAATTACTTACGTGGTAATTTACTCGTGTTCTATTTCGATTTTTTTAATTTCAACTATAGTAGAAGAAAAAAGTTTGTGCAGTCAAATTGTAGATGGTTAAAATGATTTTTTATCCAGAAAATTTATTTATAAACCTAACAGTTATTAAGACATAAGTTAAAGAAGTATGACTAACATCATTGGGAGCCATCATGCTGACCATATTACCCCAATTTTGCCATCTACCAAAGAATTCAAAAGACAGAGGTAAATTATCGATGGTAGGCTCTGTAGCATTATTTTATATAGTGGTTAGTGCTGCTGGCAAAGGATCCACATTCTACAGGCTTGGTTTTGATCTTCTGACATTATTAGGTATGGATCAGGGTGCATCCAGTCTCGTGAGGACAAATGAATAGCTATGGGTACTAAGGAAGTAGGGGCTCCAGTCAGAGACCGATCATTAACATATGCTTGCCGACCACGTGCCACTCAATAATGTTGTCCGCCAATGAAGTCAAAAGACGGAGGCAAATGGCAAAGAGTTTGATATTACCCATGTTCCTCTATGGAGTTTTAGTGGGTTCGATAAGACAAAATGATTGTGCACTTTAAGATAAACGCATTAAATTTCACACAATGGTACCTCTTTGTATTGTTAAAACATACAGATATTTGGACACATACAATCTAGCCTCCGAAGGCAAAGTACAGAGATATTATTTTTGCAATGTGCCGAGAATGCATGGTCTGCATGGCGGCCTGAAAGCAAGTCATCAACTCATCAGCCAGTAAAGGCATAACATGATCCCTCAATTCTAGCGCACGGCTTTCTGAATTGGGCCTTCAGTTAGAATAATCACCTACCTTTGTCATAGAAGATATTGTAAATGATATCCGTCTACCACCACGTATTTCTGACATCTTTTAAGAAAGTTTGCATTCACATGCATTAATTTTTCTTGTGAAATTGCTTCAAATTTTCTTATGTTCTCTTTCAGTTCTTCAATTATTGTAAAGTGAGCCCACGCAAGAGTTGGCCAATGACGCGGGTTTCTGCGCCGCGGTTGGCACAGCTCCAACTCCCGGGCGATAGGGGGAAATATCTACGCTAATAAAGCCGCGATCGGTGTTATGATTGAGGTTCTCACATTTACAGTTAACATTACAGTGAAAATAACCAAGCACCTCATCACAAGATATGATGGAAATGTTCTCCTCTTGCTTCCACACAATACTGGCACCTTTTTAGGAAATTTTCTTTCACGCACATAAGTTCAGCTCCCGAGATAGAGTTATTTCTCTTGTGATATTGTCTTTAAGTTCTTCTAACAGTATGTGGCTATTATTTATGGGGAAACTTGAAACATAAAGTGTATAGGTCAATTTCCCATACATTAGAAGAACTTAAAGACAAAATCACAAGAGAAATTAACTCTGTCACGGAAGGTGAAAGAAAATTTCCTAAAAAGGTGCCAGTATTGTGCGGATGCAAGAGGAGAACATTTCTAACATCTCTTGTGATGAGGTACGTGGTTATTTGCATTGTAATTTTAACGGTAAATGTGAGAACCTGAATCATTACACCGATCGTGGCTTCATTAGTGTAGATCAGGTATGGGCAACCTTTTGAAACATGCGGGCTAAACTTGACGATATTTATGAAGTCGCGGGCCGTAGGTAATAGGTAGTTGTGAAAAAATAATCATGATACGGTTTTTTATATTTATAAAGTATAATGCTAAAGTTACATGAATGAGAACAATATCGAACTGATTAGGTATTTACTTACAATCAGCAGAAATTAATGAGAAGCTTGAGCTTTAACCCGAGAAACAAGATAATTAATGTTGGCATAAATCCCTTTAATTTATACACAAGCGCAGAGTGTTTGTAATGTAATGCAATTTTATTATAGCCATTGATTAATACATGATTAAAATAGGCATAGTCAAAATATAAAAATTACAAACAAATTAAAAGCTACAATCAAGATACTCTTGTACAGTATAAAAGTTTTTGCTTAGGAGCAGGACTTTTAACCTTTCCTTGAAGGCACCAATATTTCTAGTATTCCTAACATTTAAAGGAATTTTATTAAAAAAGTTTAACACCCATGACAATATGGCTGTTTTAGAGTCCTTGTTAATCTACTTCTTGGTACAGTTAGGTTATTATTGTTACGCGTCTCATGGGAATGTATGGCGTTGACAGGAACAAAATCTTGTATATGTTGATACACAAATAGCACAAATTTTCATCTGTAAGTCTGGTTCTATACTTTGATTTAGGCCTATTGCAGCATTTTTCTAGCGCTGACCGGAAGGAGCACCCTCGTGTTGCCCCCTCTCACTCTCTTGTTGGCGAGAACCGAAAATATTTACTTTTTCGAGCGCGATTTTAAAATGTTCCGCGGGCCGGCTCAAAAATCGGGACGGGCCACATCCGGCCCGCGGGCCGGCCGTTGCCCATATATGGTGTAGATATTTCACCCGATCGCCCGGGAGTTGGAGCTGTGCCCGCCGCGACCCAGAAACCCGCGTCATTGGCCAACTCTTGCGTGGGACTCACTGTATAATTAATGAGTGTCGAATTCAAACTTAAGATGTCAGAAATGTGTGGCGGTAGATGATCATTTCGGCCGATGACTTGCTTCCAAGCCGCCGTGAGGACCGTGCGTTCTTGGCACCTCGCAAAAGTAATCTCTCTGTAGCATTTTAGAAATATATATATATATATATATATATATATATATATATATATATATATTGCGGCCGTTCGAGATGATAAGATGGAGTATTAATTATAATATAGTTAATATTCAATATCACGTTTTATATTCACAGAAAATGTCTTTCAATTTACCTGTAGGGCGCCAGCCATCTGGTTAGATGACAATACACCATCTCACCGCATCCACAGCAGCCAGTTGCATAAGTTCTCTCTCTCTCTCAGGGTTTCCGTGTTGTCAGTTGCTATTAGTAGAGATAGGGATTTTGTGCGATATGGGAGCTATTTTATAAATGAAATAGATAAAGGTGTGTGTGTGATAACTAAAGTTTTATTATAATCAAGACAAGTTCGGTTTTGTATTTATATACTGAGATGAATGTCGCCAGTGTCCACAATTTAGGAATATCTGTAAAGTTTCTTAAGTCGGATTGACTAGGAGCTATTTATAAACAGTTATCATGTAATATCAAAAGTGGAGTATGTTTGTTATAGTGCACACGCTACTGCTATTATTAAGGCGCTTTATCTTCTAATAATCACTGCGCATTACCACATTTAACTATATATGCAAGTACAGTACCTTTTTACGTGTGTGAATTCCAGTTAGTAGCACTCACTATTGTAATAAGACTTAATACACTTTCACTTGTTATATCAATACTTTCTCTCCTATATAAGCGCAACCACGACTTGTAGATATACTTCACATTTCGGCGACGTGACGGCGGTCGAGAACCGAGGAGAATTGAACAGCCGGGCAGCAAGAAAGAACAACAGACAGACCCTGTTTCCGTATTGGAAAGTTATTTTATAGGTGAAGCTCAAATCCTTGCGCGATGAGAAAAATACAAAAATATAGTTCCAATTCCTAAGAAACTCTCGCGCCTTTCGGAGAATCTCGAATTTTGATTGGTTTAGAGTAAGCTGTGATTTTGGAAAATTCCGAGCGTTGGACGCTTCCTAGGTTGTTACTTAAGGGGGTGAGGAAAGCTTGGCTTCTAAACTTTCTAGCAGTTTTCCTGAAGGTCTTACACATACGCTTTACAATAGATTGAAAGGAAACAATTCGCTTCGCCTCAAATCCTTTCTTGTCGAAGTTAAAAATTGGATACGCTAAGATTAGTGCTAAAAGGATATATTTCCAGATCCTCTCATGCTTGAAATACTACATGTTAAAATATTGTTATATGGGAAATAATTCATGAAAATAAAAAGGGTTTATTTTTAATAAAATATGAAATTACTTGGATATTACTATAATTAATTAAACTAATTAATTAGGGAAAATATACAGCGTCAATATATAGGCCTATGGTGGATTATAATGTTTATCCTTTCTTTCTTAATGTGTGACATTGCAATCTATTTAGATATATGAACAATAAACAACCCTCCCATGTTTCTATGATAAGAGGATGATTGTACAATGTATATAATTGAAGTCTTGTAAAATAAGTTTGGACAAATGAATCTGAACCTTCCAATCACCACTTTGGTGTGGATGCAATTTAACACAGGATATTCTATTATTAACAAAACCAGAAAAACATTTTCATTGCTGGATATATATGCATTCATGAACCACAGACCTTTGTCTCTGTTGGACATTACATTAGAATGTCATAGGAGAAAAATTCCTCTAACACTGGGATTCCAGCCCAGAACCTTTGGCTTTCCGTGCCAATGCTCTACCAACTGAACCTAAGCCAGAGTTCACTTCACAGCACCAGATGGAACCTCTCTCCTATGACTGATTGCCCTTAATAGTCCATATCACTGACAGACAAGTTATGTCATACGCAGTTCTGTAAGGCACACTAATTAGTGATTTTTGTGACCAAGTTTAATAGTCTCATTTTCATTGATACAAGCTCATGAGCAAAATAATGTACTTTTCAAGGTAATTGGTGGGGAATGAACTTACAGTACTTAACTTAACTTAACTTTATTTCATATTTTAAGCAGAGTATATTAGGGTTATATGTGTGCTTCATAAACATGTAAATTTACCTATTACAGTTTTTTTGAATGTTGTGAATGAATTTAAACAAAATTGTAGAAACAACACTTTTCAAAAAATAGACTTACATTACTTATAATCCAAGAGTTTTTTGCTGCTGGATGATCACAGGTCTGGAAGTTGCACATGTTATCGCTGAGTTTGGTGGGATGAACAGCATCACGACGAGACAATTAGCATTTAAGCAGCATTCATCAATGATGTTCATTTGCTAGTAAATGTACAGGAAAAACTGCTTATTTTTCCAGGGCATGAAATATGCAGGAAATTGCCACATTTTCACAAAATATTTACTTCGACCAAGAGTACATTTAATAAGTTTTGAAAGAATGCTCCTTAAATATTACACTAAATCCTGGCTACTTTGACATTCTTTTAGGGATTTTTGAGACATGCTTTATGATGTAGCCTATATTAAAATGACTGTGTTTGCAGTAATTTGCACCAAATAACCCTTTGCCTTCAGATTGATATTACAGTCACATATAGCACAAAGAAAAGAAGTAAAATTGCTAATGTGTTGTTAATAACTGAATGCAAATGTAGTGGTGTGTATTTATGTAAACACTCTGTAGATTTTGCAGATTATAATGACAAATTATGAAAACATTGTTGATGGGCTATTAAACATGTTTTTTTTTTTATCACCGATGTGATATGTTATTATAATGTGAATTTCAATTAGTTTTGTCTTTCATATTGATTTGTAGGCACAACATTTCAATTAATTTATTATTGGGTCTGGAACCATGTCATGATTTTCGAAAAATTCTTTCATATCTTTACGTTTCATGCCTCCTTAAGTATGATACCACCGCCCGTTCAAAAATTTGATTTTGTATATATATGCCTATCTTTACATGCTAGCGGCCGTAATTTTGAAAATAATTGAACCAAATTTTATGTTATTTCTAGGCCCAGTAGTTCGGACAAGTTCGTTAATGAGCTAAATTGGCCCAAGGGGGGATCGGGGGAGGGGGTTGAAATTTTGAAAAATTTATATCTCGGCCCCTATGAAGTAAAGAGGGAAACTTTGTTTGAATAAATTAGAGTACTCCCTATGGAGTTCACTGTGACACCAACGATTCGGGGATTTTGGGGGTACGAGTGGGGGTGGGGGATGGAAATTCGAAATTTTTTAAACCACGTCATGTGGGGTTTCATTGAAAAGCTCTTGATGAGTACTCTACAAATCAATAGGCCTAACTAGTTTATCGATAGCTCTCATATAAGGCGAGATTTGAATGTTTAAAAAACAATAACACTTAAAAATATACCTCAGCCTGTAGGCCAATGTAATAGTTTGAAATATTAAAAATAATAGTTACACACCTTTAGAACAATAATGCATGGCAAAATAAAAAATAATAATAAAATGTAATATCAATTTAAAACATAATAAACAACTCTCTTTTTATAAAAGGATTTCAGATTTATTTATATTTCACATGGTGCATTGTACACTTTGATATTCCTGTGATAAAATAATTCTCAGTAAAAAAGAGTTTAATATGAAAGTTATGGCTCAAAGAAAAAAGAGTGTTGTCCTCAAAGAACATTGGGACTACAAGGTTAAAAGCACTTCAATATCTACCTCTGCCTGTAGGCCTGCTTAAAGGGATTTTTTTACTAATACTATTAGGTTTATTTCATCTTCATTACAATCAGGGACTTCGGTTACATTTCTGCTTTACCATTCAGTCCCTTGAATTACTAAATAAACATTTTATAACTGTTTCTACATATTACTTAAATACAACAAACATACATGTTTATATATTATTCACTCCTTCATTTGAATTTATGTTACTTTCTTTGATTTTGGCTAACCATTTCCTTTTAACTATAAATACAAATTTCCCCATTTTTTAAAATAAATCCCTATTCTTCGTTATGCATAGTTTCTTATATGCTACACTTTTATTAATTTTTAGTAATTTACTATCAATTAAATTTCTCCTCCACATCTCTGTTTGCTTACACTCTAAAATTATGTGTCTGGCATCTTCTTCCTTGTTACATAGTGGGCATATTCCTCTAGGTAATTTATTATTTAATTCCTAATTATATGTGCAAAATAATTAACATTGAGGAATTATAGCAATCTGGCTCAATTTTCAGATTGACAGTCTAGATGAGGACCAAAAGGAAATGCTAAAGATGTTACATGACTCCTGCGTTGGTGAAACTGGTGTAGAAGAAGGTATAGTAAAATTTTATTAGTTAGATTATTTGAAGGAAAAAATATCCCTCTCAGCCTAGGATTCATTGTAAGTTATTTTATGCTTGCAGCATTTGTGTTATTTCAATACAAACGCTATCTAATTGTGATTTTCGGCCCACACTGTTCTATAATACTTTATTGCTGGATTCCCATGTGGAATTGATTGATAAAGACCATCAAAGAGAGGGTTAAAAGAAGAATAAGTGTTGTATACAGTGGAAGTACTACATTTTCTAATGCAGTATTTTGTTTTAGGTCTCATTCAACAAGCAATAAAAGGTGACTTTGCTGATGATGATAAACTAAAAGTAAGTCTTTATTCATGTTTATATAGACTGATAAGAATTTTTAAATGTCTCTAGGTGCTATAATATGTGAAGTGGCTGGTATGAGTTTACTACCTGCTAAATGGTATATGACTTGCTTATATGTAAGAACAGGCCAACTAGGGGAATCACACACGTCCTTGTTCCCCTCCCACCACAAAGACTAGAAGGCACATGTAGTCAAGGTCACATCTTGGAAGTCATACAGTGATGCAACAGTTTGAAGAAACAAATTCAGTATCAATATGCATTAAGAAACAGTTTTTAGACTAAATTAAAAAAAATAATAATAATAAGGAAAATATAATAAGAGTTAATGTTAATTACATAATTACCCATCAGTATGTATCTTGGAGTTTCTAGAATAATATCTTCAGGTTGAATATTATCTCAGAATGTCTAATAATTATTTGTCTTGTCATTATGTGGCTTAAAATTATCCACTAGATGGCTAACTTATGTGAGCAACACATGCTTTCCTTAGAGCGAAGAAAGATACCAGTAGGTTAATTTCAAGAGGTAATTTTTTGCACCCTAACTTACATTTCCCGCGAGAGGCAATGGCAAATCTCCGTGGTATCATCCTTGCCTGAATCGCCTCGGACGAGTCGTGGTCATCACCCCATGGCTTCGTCCCGGGTCTAGACCTGCCTTCGGGCAGAACACTCATCATCACCTTACATTGAAATAACATAGTACAAAGTAACCCCTTTAAGCATAAAGTAGCCCAATGTGATGACTGATGATACTACTCTCTAGAACAGTAATCTAAGAGAGAAAGGTAGGCCTCTCTGTGAGGAACTGGGGTCTCCCAATAAGAATTGTTTAAATATCTGAAAAATTAGCATGGTCAGTAGGAAATTCCTGTATAATAATAGTAGTAATATAATGAAAAATGGTATAGAGGTAACATGCCCACTTCTGGATCCGAAGGTCGTGGGATCAAACCCAGTCATAGTCGAAGGATTTTTCAGGATGTAAAAATACTGGGCATGGAGTCTCTTGGAGGGACTTTAAGCTGAAGGGCCCATTTTGTAGATTTAAGGCATGTAAAAGAACTGATGGACAAAATTCCTCGGCCCTTTCATGTCCACATAATACCTTGGTTTCTGGAGGGGTTTGTGAGGCAATGGGCTTACCACCTGTCCCTCTGTCCTCTTGCTCAGGAAATAACCATAACAAAATTAATCGAGGTACTGAAACCTATAGGAGTTATAGGAAATAGTCAGTCAGTATCATGTAAAGAATAATAACAAATATCAATATTGACAGTTTACTACAGCTTCCATTATGTTCAGTAGAAATATCACGTTTACCTGTCCCACAATTTACAATTTCTCAATTTTCAAGCACCACTGCTTGCATTTGCATCATTATCATTTCGTGAAATAAATTACTTATACTACTTTGGGAACATTGCACAATGATAAACTTTGCTTCGTTATTTACATGAACTAACACACACCCCCCCCCCCCCCATTTCTATATTCTTCTGCCCTTGTAAGAACTGAAGTAACTTTCGAATTAGGCATGATTAGAGTTAATGTTCAAATATAATGACGAGAAATATTATCGTAATTTCTACTAAACACCATCATAAAGCCGTTTGCAAACAGAAGTGCCAACTATACCACTGTGGATAAAAGATGAAATCTGTTGAATACAAGTAACAAACATTCTACACTCTTCTGCTGTAATCGATCATAGGCATCGCTAAGTTGGTAAAGAGATAGCACGAAAGGAGTGTACTGAACAGTACAAACCAGGTCACAGACAATCTTTGCGTAAATTCTGCATTCTTTGTAATCGATCACAAATATCGATAAATCGGTAAATCTTCGACAGCCACAGAAACAGCAGAAAAAAGCATGCTGCTAAGAAATAAAAAATACAGTACACCAAAACACAATATTGTGATTTTAAGGCACATTTTCATGCTCATTTCTCACTTTACGGACAGAAGTGGCATATTTCGCACTTATAGACACATTTTGCGGAATCGAGTAAATTTCGTGTTATTTCGTGGATTCAATTTGGTTCATATTGGAATTTTAAGCATATAAAAGCTAAATATAGCTAAGGGAGGTTGTTTTATAAAATTTCGCGCTTATCGTTGTTACCAAAAAAATACGGCCCTTACTCATGAATGAAGCCAATAATTAAAAATCCAGCTTCAAGGTGTATTTGAACATCTATATTAAACTTCTATATTAAAAATTTCAGATCTCTGCCCACTAACAAATATACAGACAAACACAACCTCTTATTATATAGATACATGTTAGGGGTTCGGGTCTAAAACATATTACAACACTCCCAAACTATACTCAGTCTTGAACTATTGACTTTCCTAACACATGACTCTTTCTGATTTCAGGCATACATGGCATGCATCTTCATGCAACTGGGAGCTGTAAGTATCACTAATCTGGATAGTCACCTTAACTCTTCGCTCTTTTTTCCTTTTTTGCTGTTTTCTTGTTTCCTTCATTTCTTCTGTGCATCCAGAGAGGGGAAAATACAACATACCACATCTTTCGAAATGTTAGACACATGAAAACATAAGGCACACACAAAATTAAAGGTGTCAAAAGGGAAAAAAGAGGGAAAAAAATCACATTACAAAAATATATTAGGCTGAGTTTTGAGTTAGCTATAGTGTTATTAAACTGTCTCTATCAAGCATACACTTATTAACCATATTATTTACCAACAATGGAAAAGAGTTATAGTGCTAGATAGTCCATGTGCCAGACCCCCAAAATCGACCATGTCATTATAATTTGGGGGGACTGAATGAAACTTATACCACACGTTCCTGGGGTCATGTGGAGCAAAAAAGTCGGGGGGGGGGCCATCATGAGGAGGTAGCTTTCAAACATGGCGGCCATTCAAAATGGCGGACGACTGTGAATTTTTAAATTCAAATATCTCGGGACTGGGTTCTTCAATCTTGAATTTTGTTTTTTCAAAATGTAGGTTATTCTTCTGGCTACATGTTTGTTCTACATGTCTGTGGCCAAAAAACCAGTATTTATTGGTCAAAACTCTAAAAATCGGAAAAATAGATTTTTTGACATTTACGTTTTGCGGTTTATTACTCTAACCGTTGGGTATATCGAAAAAGTGTCTGAAACAAAAGTTGTAGAGACACATCTCACCTTTAAAACGCGAAAATGAAATCGAAGATCGGATCAATAGAATCCGAGATATCCAGATTCAAAGCGGGCGGAGCGGGGTTGAGCGTGTTGACCGAGCGCTCGGTGCAGCCTAGCGAGAGGCGAGACTTAGCGTAAAATCCTGCACTTTATTTATTTTTAACCTCAGTAATTGCTTTATTACTAGATAAATTTACATTACCTACTAATGTGCACTATTTTTAACATGATTATTAAACACTTACAGTCTTACTAATAATCCAGTTGTAACATTTATACCAGGAATATACACAGCTGAGGAAAGAAAGAGTACTAATAATCGTTGCATAATGCTGAATGTGTGCAACCTTTACACAGCCTAGCCCCCTTGTTTAAACTTGACGTAAATAATCAAGATGGTCGATCTGCGTAACAGCCGGTCGCTTCGTAGATGTCTGAGATTGAATTTTGAGGTTATGCATCCATTCTTAAGGTAACTTGTTATGAAACATTCTGGGCTACTTTTGCGGAATTATAAACATTGTTCCTTGTTTGCGGGACATATTTCCATACTTGTACCCATGATTACAGTTTTCTGAAAACAATATAATGAAATACTGAAACTACAATTAGTCTGCAGACGATCCACCGTTGTTTGCCGCTGCACCGATAGATGGCGTTCAGCAGTCCCTTCATAGCCAGGAGCTAGTAACGTCACAAATAGAGTGACGTATTTGATGACGTTGGACGTACAAACCCGATGTAAACTCGGCAGTTACACACTCGTTATTGGTAATGCGGCTTATGCAGAACTTACACGGTGAACAACCAAACAACCGTTCAACGCAGATATAAGCAGCTTTTATTAGTAAGGCTGTTACTCATAAATACAATTAACAATTATATCATTTATCTGGGAAATGGACATCAACAGTTACCAACTCATATAATATACTGTCAAGGCTTTTATCTTCGATTTTTAAGATGAAATCGTTAAAGGAACTTCAAATAGTCGAAATAATTAAAAAAGTATTACAATTTAGGTATGTATCGGAGACTTTTAACAATACTTTCAGAAATGAACACAGGACGTAAGCAACTAAGAAATAAAAATTCCTATAAAATGCCTTATAGCCTATAATATTATGAACAATCTTGAAATAAGTCTTCTTCACAAGAATCACTGTAATCAGTTATTATAATTGCACTCTTCCTCATCTGCTGTTGCTTTGGTACACCCCTTGCACCCACAGCTCTCGGTGCATCGGATTTGAGTAATAAATACAATTAACAATTATACAATTTATCTGGGAAATGAACATCACTAATTATGAACTATACATCCCTTAACTCTGTACTTCAAGATGAACATGTTCAAGCCACTCTACTTGATACATCTTCCTACAAGTAATGAAGAAATGCTGTCCTTTCGGATGAAATATATCGCCCTAGTGGAGCTACTTTCCGTTTTTCTTCGGACTAATCGAGAAGGCATTTTTTTCTGTTTTTAGCTGCTGTTGAAAAAATTGTGCCTTGAATTTTTGCGCTGGATAGAGTGAACTACTCACATTATCTATCATAACACTTTCTTGAATTATCTAAACTAGAAGGAGAGCCCATATGTTCACCAATATTATGTAGAAGGAGGTTTTCAGTACAAATAAGAAGCAACAACCCACTTTCTAGAATTCCAATGGACCAAGCCATCAAAGAGACTGTAAACAAAGACACCCAAACTCCTGAAGGTACTATGGATTTCAGTCTGAAAAAGTAGGCTGTAGTATGGTAATATGTTAATGCTGAGTACAGAGCTAAAGAACCTCCTCAGCATTCTTATCATCCAGAGAAACAGAACAGTGCCACCCTGACCTCCAAAGCCCAAGGACACTTAGAGATGAGAAAGATGTGACAACTCTCACTGACCTTCTAGCCGAGTGGACGAACCCCTTCGATCCCAACCCTTAAGATATTGTACATTTGCCTACTGGAATATATGCTCTTCTGATCACATTGATTTGGAAAACAAGGGGAAAATAGCTTATTAAGAGTTCACGTTTCGGCTAGCTAAAGGAGAAGGGTTTCATAAACGTATTAAGAAAGTGGGTCTTAAGATTAGTAGACTAAAGAAGAGCAAAAAAAAAACAAGGTTGGAAACAAAGAAGTAATCCTCCAGTGCAATCGAAATTTATTCAGCAAAATGACCTTTATTGCAGAAAACCAACAACTTGACATGATGGAAGGATTCAGATATCCTCCGGCACCGGCGAATGTTAATGGGCCTTTGAAGAAAACCTACAAATCAGTATTATCTAATTTTTTGGAAGTATACACCACCCCTGCCAGTCTTCCGGAAAAAGATTTGGCCTGCATCATTGATTCAATAGCCGTGCTTCAGTCCATCAAAGGATAACAAAAAACGTTTTACGAATTCTCAACGAATTTTCTCAAGCAGGTTTTTAATATAGGTCGGAGGGTTGACATATATTATTCAGAGGTTTCGATCAAATCTTTGGAGCGGGAAAAAAGCGGAACAGCTGAAGGTATCAAATTTAGTGAAATCAAGGGTGGCCACAGAGTGGTTTGTTAGAGGACGCTTCTAAGGAACAGTTACGGCAAAAATATAATGATAAAATTCTTTTTTTGCAGTTTGTAAGAGGAGAAATTTGAAAACATAATTGGAAACCTAGAAATCTTCGTAGCAGTTGGTGAGATCTGCTTCATGATCATTTATATTAGGAGCAAAAATGTTCCTGAGCTGATTCCAGAATGATGCTGCATGCAAGGAACGCCGCTACATCATCTGAATCAGTTCTTTGCTTTTCAATCAATACAGATGTATTAGTTTTGGCTGTAGGTTTTTGCAAAACCATAAAAAGCAAAAAGTTCTGAATCGGGAAACAAACAAAACAGTTTTAACAGATATTCAAGTTTCCCAGATAGTATCTGCCTTAGGCGAACAGCTTTTTACAGCTCTTATTGGGTATTACTGCTGGTCTGGCTGCGATACAATCATTGCTTTAGCTGGCCAGGGGAAAGTTAAAAGCTTTTGTGCAAAAAGGAACAAAGATTTATTGAAGCATTCAGGAAGTTAGGCAAGGATTGGATGATGTATAATGATGTTGATGACAGTAAAGAAGAATTTGTCTTCCAGTCGTATGCCCCCAAACGCAAGGTGAAATGAGCTACGCTACCAGATGTTCAGAGGGCCAGATTGAGAGCTTCCAAATGTCTCTTTGTAAAGACACCTTGAGAAAACACAATAAACGTGCCAACTACCAGGCCGGAATTTTGATCAACTGTGCACCAGAAAGTTACTCGTGCTTAGCAACTCAAATCTGAATCATCGAGAGCTGTTGGTGCAAGGGGTTTGCCGAAGCAACGGCAGTTGAGGACGAGAGCAATAATTATAATACCTGACTTCAGTGATTCTAGTGAAGAAGACTTAATTCAACATTGTTAATAATATTGTATAAGGCATTTTATGGGAATTTTTATTTCTTAGTTGCTTACATCCTGTGTTCATTTCTGAAAGTATTGTTAAAAGTCTCCGATACATACCTAAACTGTAATACTTTTTTCCTCTTTTAATTATTTCGACTATTTGAAGTTCCTTTAACGATTTCATCTTAAAAATCGAAGATAAAAGCCTTGACAGTATATTATATGAGTTGGTAACTGCTGATGTCCATTTCCCAGATAAACAATATAGTTGTTAATTGTATTTATGAGAAAGGGCTTAATAATAATGTTAAAAATAGTGCACATTAGTAGATAATGTAAATTTATCTAGTAATAAAGCAATTACTGAGGCTGAAAATAAATAAAGCGCAGGATTTTACGCCAAGTCTCTCCTGTTACTAGGCTGCACCGAGCACTCGGTCAACACGCTCAACCCCGCTCCGCCCGCTTTGAATCTGGATATCTCGAAATCTATTGATCCGATCTTCGATTTCATTTTTGCGTTTTAAAGGTGAGATGTGTCTCTACAACTTTTGTTTCAGACACGTTTTCGATATACCCAACGGTTAGAGTAATAAACCGCAAAACGTAAATGTCAAAAAATCTATATTTCCGATTTTTAGAATTTTGACCAATAAATATTGGATTTTTGGCCATATACATGTTGAACAAACATGTAGCCAGAAGAATAACCTACATTTTGAAAAAACAAAATTCAAGATTGAAGAACCCAGTCCCGAGATATTTGAATTTAAAAATTCACAGTCGTCCGCCATTTTGAATGGCCGCCATGTTTGAAAGCTACCTCCTCATGATGGCCCCCCCCCCGACTTTTTTGCTCCACATGACCCCAGGAACGTGTGGTATAAGTTTCATTCAGTCCCCCCAAATTATAATGACCGATGGGTCTGGCACATGGACTAAGAAGTGAGTACAGGAGAAATGTAATATTTTACTAAGCAGGTGATTGTCATTTATATTTTATATTTCACGTTTGTTTCAAAAGCAAAGTTATCTTGCTACTGAAAAATGTGAACCAGTATGCCGGGCCGGACAACAGGCCCAACAAGGCTTTCTCTATGGCCCGCTTAACCTGCTTGATTGCAGTAATAAAGTCATATAACATAAAAAGACATATAGGTTTGATGCTTTTTTGAAGCAACAAAATATCAAGCATGAGCTTACAGTGCAGGACACTCCTCAACAAAATGGTGTGCTTTGGCAGAAAAGACCAGATGTCTTATTTAATGCCAGGCTAGGGAAACCTTTCTGGGCAGAGGCCATGAAAACTAGCATTTATTTGAAGAACCATAGTCTGATAGCTGCTGTGGTACAAGCAGTACCAGAAGAGATATGGACCGGTAAAAAGGTAGATATCAGTCACTTAAGAATATTTGGTAGCAGAATAAAAGTGTCATTAAAACATGGAAAAAAGCTGGACAAGAAATCAGCTGAATATATCATGGTGGGTTATTTGGAAGTAAGCAAGGTTATGAAGTTTGGAAGTAATGAAATTGATGACAGAAAGAAATGTAGTGTTCCTTCAGAGTACAGCACATGGAACCTGTGAAGGAGAAAGGAACTCAGATGGGGAAATGGTAATTGACAGGCAATCTACAGATGAGATATATCCGCTATTGCAGATGGAACAGCAGTTATTGTTTAGAAGTCCTGAAACAGGTGTAGCAGACATTAACTCAGGAACGACTCTGGAGTTGAAGCAAAACCAAAACGATGATGCTTCTATTGAATCATTGGACACTACTGAAATGTCTGAGAGTGAATACAATTCAGAAGAAAGTGTAAATATTGAAAAGAATGGATTCAAGGGTTTTAAGTACAATGAGGGAGTCTGTAGAAATCCAGAGATAAATAGAAGACCGAACAGAAGAGAAGACTTTTAATATAATTTAATAAATTTCATTTTTCTTTCCGTTTGCGGTAGTATTAGTGGTCCACCTGACCACAAACCACAATAGACCAAAGTTCAATGGATGCAACGTCACTACGCCCTATAGTATTATAATATTAATTTGGATTTATGCACATATACAAACCTATATAATGTCCTCCTATATGAATTTATAGAATCTTATAAGGTATTCAATATCTTGTTAGGTTTGAAGTTTCACTATTGTCATAAAATATTTGTTTGGATATAAAATTATGTAGTCATATAAAATACACTTACTTTTAGATAGCAATATGCTATATGTATCTAATTAAAACTTAACCATTAAAAACATATATACACTGATGCTGTGCACTGTAAGTTAATTTAAAAGCACACCGTTGTCATATGTTAAAATATGTACAATTATGCCGGAGAATATCTCAGCAATAGTCATTCATTAAAAGATAAAAATACACTTGAATACATGTAGATTAAAATAAGACAGTCTGTTGTCTATTTGATGAACACAGTAAAATTCTTCTGTAACCTTCTCAGCAAAGTCGTATAAAATTGTATTTTGAGTGCATTGAAGTTAGTATTTAAATAATTGTAAAAATAGTTGAATTGGAGGCGGCTTGTGAATGTGTTCCGTTGCATCAATTGGGCTGTTGGCTTCTGTTTATAAGGAGATGCGCATTTCGATCATAAGATCATCTTCAGTCCTGATTGTAATTTCCGATGTGTGGAAAGCTTGAGTACAAAATCAAGCTTTTGAACTCAAGCTTTTGAACTCAAGCTTTCCACACATCGGAAATTACAATCAGGACTGAAGATGATCTTATGATCGAAATGCGCATCTCCTTATAAACAGAAGCCAACAGCCCAATTGATGCAACGGAACACATTCACAAGCCGCCTCCAATTCAACTATTTTTACAATTATTTAAATACTAACTTCAATGCACTCAAAATACAATTTTATACGACTTTGCTGAGAAGGTTACAGAAGAATTTTACTGTGTTCATCAAATAGACAACAGACTGTCTTATTTTAATCTACATGTAATCAAGTGTATTTTTATCTTTTAATGAATGACTATTGCTGAGATATTCTCCGGCATAATTGTACATATTTTAACATATGACAACGGTGTGCTTTTAAATTAACTTACAGTGCACAGCATCAGTGTATATATGTTTTTAATGGTTAAGTTTTAATTAGATACATATAGCATATTGCTATCTAAAAGTAAGTGTATTTTATATGACTACATAATTTTATATCCAAACAAATATTTTATGACAATAGTGAAACTTCAAACCTAACAAGATATATAAATTCATATAGGAGGACATTATATAGGTTTGTATATGTGCATAAATCCAAATTAATATTATAATACTATAGGGCGTAGTGACGTTGCATCCATTGAACTTTGGTCTATTGTGGTTTGTGGTCAGGTGGACGAGTCTTTTCATATTAATTTTTAATATAATGTTTTCTCATTCATTGCAATAGCTCCCGGGATCCACAAATATGAAGGAAGCCTTTGAGAGGACAGAGAAGGAAATGTGGAGGCATGCTGTGAAATAAGAGTTAAAATCACTTGTAGAAAATGATACACGGGAATTAGTTGATCGGCCTGAAGATGTGGTTAAATGCAAGTGGGTGTTAAAAGTCAAACACGGAGTCGATGGTTTGCGAAGACACAAAGCAAGACTTGTGGCTCGAAGATTCTCCCAGAAATATGGAGATGACTACTTTGAAAATTTTACTCCAGTGGTAAAACTGTCATCACTCTGATTGCTGTTTGGACTAGCTGCATAACTGGATCTGGAAGTAGAACATGAGACATAACAACTGTTTTTCTAAATGGAAATTTGAAGGAAGACATTCTTATGGAACAAGCAGAAGGTTCTGTAAAACCAGGAACAGAAAGCAAGGTGCTAAAACTAAAGATAACTATATATGGACTTAGACAAGCTGCAAGATGTTGGAATCAGAAAGTCCATGAGTTTCTCCTGGAAGCAGGGTTTGCACGCTGCAAATATGATGCATGTGTGTATGTAAGGTTCACTGCTGTTAGTTTACATGTTGATGATTTCTTTAGTTTCTTGAATAGTAAAAAGAAGATTAATCAGCTCAAGTCGTGGATTGCCAGAAATTTTAAAATGAAAGATCCAGGAGTAATTAAGGAATGCCTTGGTATGTCTGTCATCTGGGAAAGGGAACTGGGAAAAATTGGACTGGACCAAACAAAATATATTGAGGAAATTCTACAAAAATATTGACTGCATCATTTCAAGATGGTAAATACTCCTATGAAGCCCAATATTAAGTTGAGATAGGTGAATCATGCTGTCAAAATCATCCATACCAGAACTTAATTGGTGCATTGCTGTACCTAGCTGTGGATACAAGAGTTGACGTATGTCATGCCACGAGCTATCTAAGTCAGTTTAATTCTTGTCATAATGCCAAGCACTGATCAGCAGCGAAGAGAGTTCTACGTTATTTCAAAGAAACAAAAGACTGATGTCTTTCATTCAGAAGAGGAAGTGTAACTGACACACTGGAAGTTTATTCCAACGGTAATTGGGGATTCTGTGAAATTGATAGCTGTTCCTACACAGGATATGTGATTCAGTATGGAGGGGAGCTGTTAGTTGGGCCTCCAGAAAGCAGAAGACTGTGGCACTCGGTTTGACAGATTTGTGTGAAGCGAGCAAGGCCTGTTTAGTGAGCTGTGCTAAAAAGCTGAAATTATCAGAATGCAAGTAAGCTGGCTGAGAATGTATTGTGTGGGGGTCGAAAATATAAAGCATGTAAAAATAAAACATCACTACATAAGAGAGGTGTACTGGAAGATTATATAAATATTGTGGACTGCCCGACAGATAAAATGCCAGCGGATGTGCTAATCAAATCATTGTCAAAACTGAAGCACATCAATTGTTCAATAAAAACACTTTCTTTAACGCACTTTATTTACCTTGGTAAACTTCTGGTAAACTTAAAGGTAAATAAAGTGCGTTAAAGAAAGTGTTTTTATTCAACTATTTATTACACAACGCTAAAGTCGGACACAAGAATGAACATCAATTGTATGAAGAGATTGGGTATGGTTGTGACTTAGGTGGCGGAAAGAGCTATAAATGTTAGATTAAGTGAGGGTGTTAGATTTTATGTGATTTGTAATCTAACATTTAACAGCTGAATCTGTTCTGAAGTTCATACACCTGAAACTTCATGTCAGTGATGCATATACACTCTTTGATTTTCTTCTTCAGTCACATGTCTTCCAATGGTGGCTGTAAACTGGGGTTGTAGACAAATAGGCAATATTAAAACAATATACACTGTCTTCAGCTTGGTGTTCTAATAATATTGTCAACTGTCATTCTCTGAAATTATGTACAAATGTCAATCACCCTGTATGTAAAATGCTGTATGTGTGTGTGAGTCCATCCCATAAGGGCATATTCTAAATGGATTTGTTGCTGGGATGTGCTATTCCTCTACCTAGCACTTACAGCAAACTGGGGGGATTTATTCAGTTTGCAGAAGATTTGTGCAAGGTTCTTCCTACCTTTTTAACCCTTTGTGAGTGATATATAGATATAATCAAGTGCGAAATTCTGAATTTCCGATACTTTAATTCATCATATTATTCATAGAGAATGTTACATGGCTTCCAGCAGTGACGGATCTAGGGGGGCAAACTGCCCCGGGCACACATGTAAGGGGGTGCAAAATGGCCAAAAACGTTATTTTTATTGTTGTGGATTTGGGGAGGTAAACAAACAAATAAACCAATTTTGTCATATTATTAATACTTTAATCGGTATTTCTAGTTCCACATGTTTTGAAGCCTTTCAAATACATAAACACCGCAGTATTTTTTTAATGAGTACCTGATAGCTAATGACAAGGTGACTAAAAAGACTGACTCATTCTACCAGTTTTAATAGAAGTGAACAGTTTTAAATCTCATGCTCTCGACCTAACACTGAAAATGAAAACAGCAACTCCTGCAAAACTCTTGATCTTAATTTCCCACAATGGACTTCAGGATTCATATCCGAATGTGGCAACGGCATTTAGAATTTTTATAACAATGCCTGCCTCAGTTGCATCCAAAGAAAGGAGGTTTAGTAAGTTAAAAATAATAAAACATACTTAAGAAACAGGATGACACAAGAACACCTTATAAACCTCAGTATTTTTAACATTGAATATTGGTTAGCTTCAAAGATCTCATATGATGATATTATTAAGACTTTTTCGGAAAGAAAAGCTCATATTTTTAACTTAATTGTAAGTCTTAGAATACAAGTTTGCTCCATTGCTTTTTTGTTATCGATTTATGTCAAGTTTTGATTACCTCATTGATAATAAATGGTAAATAATGTTTTATTCTAAGGGATGTTAGTATAATTATACATTACCAAATAATGTTGCTATTATTTTTATAATTTTATCATTTATTTCTTATTGTGTAAGTCTATTTTTACAGCCATTGTGAGTAACTTATATTTTTCATCAAAATTGAATGTTTGTGTAAAGAAATTTATGTCCATATTTTATCTATGTATTCTATTTTTAGTCATATCTTTGCAAGTAGGTCTATAGTTTAATTTTTGTATTTCTTTAAAATATTCTGTGTTTACAGTTAACTTTTTTTTGTTAGGTATTTATGTTTTTCTAAATAATGCACTTTTGTCTTAATGTAAGTCGTACACTACCTGTTCACCAATGAAAGAATGTAACTTAATGGAACCACAATAAATTATTTATATCATGTTTTATACTTCACATTAAACCTTCTGCTTGTATTAATTTATATAATTATGATTAGTATCACATAAAAATTTACAGCTGTTATTACCTGGTGGGGGGGGGGGGGGGAGGGAGGGCGCCGAATTACCTTTTTGCCCCAGGAGCCCAGACAACCTAGATCGTCACTGGCTTCCAGAGAATCCATTCTCTATGCACAATATGAACACGAGAATTTCTTATTCAGGGGTGTAGACAGAATTTAAGTATTGCCTCTGTAATTTTGTAAAGGAATTATGGTAAAAATGTATTTGAATTATTGTAAAAGAATTAATAGGCCTACTATGTAATGTAAATTTCAGAATCTAGCTGAGTGGAA
Source organism: Ectobius pallidus (assembly GCA_964059195.1). Lineage (NCBI taxonomy): Eukaryota > Metazoa > Arthropoda > Insecta > Blattodea > Ectobiidae > Ectobius > Ectobius pallidus. The sequence goes on along the minus strand of CAXKWD010000007.1, from coordinate 63,105,030 downwards.
GAGAAGGTCTGAAGGCCTTAACTCTACCAGATAAAATAAAACCATTTATTATTATTATTATTATTATTATTATTATTATAATTATTATTATATGCGTATCACAATTGCCAAGGAGGCATTTAATAAGAAGAGGAGACTTCTTTGTGGGTTGCATGGATAAAGACCTGAGGAAAAGATTGGCGAAGTGCTTTATATGGAGCTGAGACATGGACACTGAGGAAAGAGGAAGAAAGAAGACTATAGAGGCATTTGAGATGTGGAAATGGAGGAGGATGGAAGCGATAAAATGGATAGAAAAAGTGAGAAATGAAGAGGTGTTGAGAAAAGTTGGGGAAGAGAGAAACATTTTAAAGGTAATGAGGATGAGGAAACACAATTGGCTTGGACATGGATGAGAAGAGATTGCTTACTAATGGAGGCTATGGAAGGAACGGTGAATGGAAGAAGATGAAGAGGATGGAGAAGAAACCAGATGGTTGATAACATAAGGATGGAAATCAATTATCAGAAAACAAACAGGGTAGCGGGAGACAGGACTGCATGGAGAGCTGCCATATGAAGACCTGTCCTAGGGCAGAACACTAATGATGAGGATGATGATTATTATACACTTTGCTAGCAATAAACCATTATTCACTCAAACCTATATTCATTTAAGTTACAGCCTATTAAGTTACATTTGATTCTATGTGTATCCTGTAAACAACATTGCCTGAAGCTAGAACAGTAATAATTTTAACATTTGGATTACCCGGGCTTTTTTATTATTCGTTCATGCCACGGTCCCAATTAACATGTACAGTAGGCAGTTTGTTGTGTATCTAACATAAACCTAAGAAAAACCCCACGAATAAATCCCAACCAACTCTAAATACTCAACTTAGAAGCTGGAAATGTAGACTCTAGAAGTTTAAAAAAAAAAAAATACATTTTTGGTTGTTTTAATTTCCATTTAGACTTGTAGCATACATACAGTTGGTTAAACTGTATTATAAATATGTAACTTGATTACCAAGTGAAACTTAACAGAATGTGGGAATACAGGTACTGGTATTGATCACAATCCATTTATATGAAATTTTGCCATCCATATGAACATTTCGCATGTGAGTTACAAATAGGGACCGGATTAGGTTTTAGGTTTTAAAAAACACTGTTTTAGGTTTTCTATTAAGTGACTAGGTTATTTTAGGGTTTGTGTCCAGAACATCATTTTAGGTTATAATAAGAGCTTTTATGAACTTTCAATATGCTGCATAGAATTCAACACATATTATCTATAAAATTTAACTGAAAATTGAGAAAGCCTAAACAAAAGAAGCAATGAGACGCTGCTGCAAATGAGACTTCTGCTTGCATTTCACCTGTACAATCAAAATAAGCCTCAAAACCCCAGGGAAGTTAAGCACAAGAAACCAAAATACGAGGGTGAATCAGAAAGTCTTTGCTTCTATTTTTATTAGCCAAAATACTGCTGTAAATGCGAAATAAACATACCCATTCCCAGCGGTGGACCTTTCTTGGACAAGCTTGCCTGTATCTGCTGGTAGCTTGCTCCGCGGCACAGCGCTGATGTCAGTTAATGAAGATGGCAGTTGTCCACAGCATACGAGTAATGAAGTGCAATTCGTTTTCAATGGAGTAAGGGATGAAAGCCCATCGAAATCCACAGGGAAATGCAGCCCACATATGGGGAAAAGTGAATTGAGAATTGTGAAGTGGTGGTGTTGTGAGTTTGCAAAAGGCCATAAGGACTTGAATGACAATGAGCGTTTGGGGAGGCCTCATTCCTCCTTGACTGAAGACAACATTTCCCGCGTGGATGCAATGGTGAAAGCAGATCGGCGTGAGCACCTCAAGGACACCTCCCGAGAGCTTGGCATTTTGTATGGGAGTGTTTACGACATTGTTCATGGGTCCTTAATATACTGGAAGGTTTCATGTTGGTGGGTGCCTAAGCAGTTGGATGACATGATGAAAGGCAAGCAAATGATTGCTTCACTGAATCATCTTCAACGGTATGCCGAGGCGGGTGAAAGTTTCGCGGTCTGTATTGTTACTGGCAATGAAATGTGGATACTGCATTTCATGCTGGAATCAAAGCAGCAGAGCATGGTGTGGAAACATCTGGGTTTGCCTGTGACAAACAAATTTTGTTCAGTGCCATTGGTTGGGAAAGTGATGTTAACGGTCTTCTGGGATCGCCATGAACCCCTCTTGCTGGATTTCATGCCACAACGTGCACCATCAATGCTGAAAGTTATTCTTCCACACTGTCATATCTGCGGGCTGCCATCAGGCGAAAGCACTGAGGGATTCTCGATGTGGACAATGTGGGTATCCTCCGTGACAATGCGAGGCCACATGTGGCAATCAGAACCGCCGACAAGCTCAGGTCGTTTCAGGGGGAGAGTCTGGACCACTAACCATACAGTTCGGACCTCGCCCCTAGTGATTACCACGTGTTCGGTTCACTAAAGAAGTTCCTGGCAGGACAGCATTTCACGTGCAACAATGAAGCCAAGACAGCGGTCTGGCGGTGGTTCCACAGTCAGCCAGACAAATTCTACGTCAGGGGCATCTTAAAATTAGTGCTGCGATGGGACAAATGTCTGATCCGGTGTGGGAACTATGTGGAAAAATAGTGTAGGGTCCGTAGAATTGTAAGTACGAGGTCTGTTAGAAAAGTATCCAACCTTATTTTTTTTCTCAAAAACCTGACGGATTTGAATCAAGCACGCTTGAATGAGCCGACCTTGAACCATCGTGCGCATGTGTGAATTTTTTCCCGCCTGTTGATAGCGTCTGTTGCTGGCAAGCAGCATTTGAGTGAGGTAGTGTATAGTGCTCTCGTCGTTTTTAGATTGTGACGACTGGAATTTGGTTTCCGGGTCGTACCCGTACATCATGACTCGTCACCACTCATTAAGGTGTTCATAAAATTGGGGTCACTGTTTGTGGACTCAAGCATGTCATGTGAGACCTCAACACGAAGTTGCTTTTGCTCCGCCGTCAGCAGCATCGGCATTGAATTTTGCCGCCACTCTCTTCATGGCCAAATCTTCGGTCATAGTTAAATGTGCCGAAAAAGTGATGATGCCCACCTCTTGCGCAATTTCTCGGATACTCGTGATGCCCATAGCATCATCGCCGAAAGCCGTCTGAATTTTCCGAATGGTTTCCACCTGGCTGTCGCCCAGTTTCAGACAAATAGCGCTGCTCCAGTCATTCCGTTATTTTCCTTGCAACGACGAGAGCACTATACCTCACTCAAATGCTGCTTGGCAGCAACAGACGCTATCTACAGGCGGGAAAAAATTCACACATGCGCATGAAGGTTCAAGGTCGGCTCATGCAAGCATGCTTGATTCAAATCCGTCAGGTTTTTGAGAAAAAAAAATAAGGTCGGATACTTTTCTAACAGACTTCATATATCTGTAATTACCTGTATGTACCTTAGTTTGGCTAATGAAAAATAGGAACAAAGACTTTCTGATTTGCCCTTGTAGTTAATACTGTATCTATTAAACACTAGCCATTTCGAGATTCGAACCCAATGCTTCTAATTGGGTGAATAAAAATGCTTTATGGTTGGCTGTGGAAAATGTGAACCTGATTATTACAGATTGAATTATTTAAAAGATATATGCCTATAATGCTACTTTTGGCCTTGTCCATCCCAAACACCAATGGACTGAACAATATTAATTTGAAAAGTGGTTTTACTTTCAACACAACAAAAGGTTTTTGTCTGTGTTTGCAAAATATAAATTTTAAAGAAAGAAAGGAAAAAACTAATAAATTTGATGAAAAACCTATTAAGTGTAAATGAGGCCTTTTAGGTTTTTATATCCCATATAGGTGTTTTTAGGTACTACAGAATTAATGTGTGTGAATCCTATGGACATGACTCGAGAAAGTGTGTGAGCATTTCTGGTTTTGGTAGTAAGGAAGGAAAAAAAATAGATAAAAACCTAAGTATCTGGTCTCTACTCTTTCAGTTTTGCCCTTTGTAAGTATTTAAACGTGTGTTACATTCTACATCTACATTTGATTGCAGATGGACGAAGACGGTGTACCTGATCTAGACACAATGATCAGCATGCTCCCAGAATCCATGCAGGAGAGAGGAGGAAAGATGATTGGTTCGTGCAAAGGCGTTTGTAAGTTTCAGAACTGAATTTATGTATTAACATAAGCAATCATCAAGTGAAATCAATGTTTGCAAATTTGTAGAAGCACTTAACTTCACCAATGGCTTTGAATTCGATGAAGAAAATTTTATGAATGATAAGCATAACACATGGATAAAAATTCTCAAATATATATGTACAGATCTTTATTTGGGAAAAAATAGTTTTATGCCATGCACTAGGCTCCTCCCAGCAACACACTAATGGGACCTGCCTGGGAAGGAGATGTTTAGGGTTTCAAATGTCTCCTCTTAGATGGCGTTGCTAATAATGCAGAACTGTTCCCTTTTTGTCTTCCTTTTTCTCCCTCTTCCTCTCTTTCTCTCACTAAAATTAAACTAAACTCCATGGCGCTACATCCCTGGAGGGATTTGGCCTACCACGCGACCACTGTCGTCATTTACCATAGGCAGATGGCAGGATTTTTACCATAGGCATGTGGTCAGCATCCCGACACCCACAGCCGTTAATGGTGGTTTCTATGACTGGAGCCTCTACTTCTCTATCAAGTAGCTCCTCAATTTGAATCACGAGGCTGAGTGCACCCCTACCAGACCTCCCTATCTCAGAAAAATCCAAGGAGGTACCGGGGATCGAACCCGGGCAGACGGTCTGTAATCAACGACACTAACCACAAGACCATGCCAGCGGTCTTTCTTTCTCTCACCTTCTCCTAATTTGGGCCCATTAGGGCCTATTTCTAACAGTAAGTTTTGGATGAATCGGGATTCGAACTCATGATTACTAGCACCATAACCAGTATCCTTAAACCACTACACCATGAGCGATTGCTGAGCGGTGAAGGGAGAATTCATCTATTTAAGTTTAGAGAGCATTATAATATATGAGAAATAACCGTTTTGGTGCAAGGGTCATTTTTGGACCCTTGGTATGTGTACTTTTGGTATGGTGGCAGGGTAATATTCCTAAAAATGTGGTTTTGTATATTTTTATGCATTTATGATGCGTATATGATGAAGGGTACAATAGTGAGGTGCGCACACATAAGGCTCGGTAGCAAGGGGAAGCAGCTGGTGGGTGAAGCTTGGCTAGTGCATGGCATAAATCTGTCATTTGCCCTTTATTTTACTGAACACCTTATTAGGGTTATACATGAAACATATACACAGAATATACAATGCACTGCATATACATATTACAATTTTGCAAATGCACTATTAATGAAACATAAAAAATCTTGATAACTCTGCTTATTTAAGAAGAAACGATAGATAATTGTAGTAAAATCAAAATTTAAAAAAATAAATATAATATTAATTGATAATGTTCATGCACAAACAAGGGACAGTGAAATAAGAGTTTATAACAGGCTGGCTTTTCTCTTTATATTTACAATTTGCAGAAGTAGACATTTCAAACCTATGTAAGTATTAACCAAGTTTCCCACGCCCTGTTAAGAAATGAGTCATAATATAGTTTGGAATAAAAAGTGTACAAGCTATCATTGATGCTTTCTTGCCAGATCAGATCCCATTGGCTGTATAATCTCTTAATGTTTCCTTAATATAGGCTAGGGGGCTTACACTATAGGAAATTTGCAAATTTGAAGGAGAACCTAACTTTGCCAATTCATCTGCTTTCACATTCCCTATATTTCTCATGTGACTTCGGATCCAGGTTAAGTAAATATGAAGGGTGCTTGTATTTAGTTCAATGTGTATGGCAATAATGAATGTCTTTTATTTTTCCTGACTACTGTATAACAATCAATCTGCAATTTTTCATGAATTTCTTTCAAAACGAACTGTTCGCAAATTTTGCCAGCATCAGCAATTTACCATATGTCAATTATCTTTGTTATAACAAAACCACCTACATTGAATTTAGTTATTAGAGAACAGCAACGACGATCACCAGTGATGTTCACGTAACAAATATAGCCTTAGACGAACCATAGCTTAAGTCCTACCAACATCAGAATTAAAAGCATAAGATTCAGTCAGGCGAGACAAATTGTACAATATCCTCATTGAGTTTGGTATACCAAAGAAGTTAGTTAGGCTGATCAAAATGTATCAAAATGAAACCTATAGCAGAATCAGGGTAGGGAAATTTATATCAGATAGGTCTGCCATTAGAAGTGGGTTGAAGCACTTCACTTTTTAATTTCGCTTTGGAATATGCCATTAGGAAAGTTTTGGAAAACAAGGTAGGCCTAGAATTAAATGGCAGTCACTCGATTTCAGCTTATCCAGATGACATTTCCTAGTTGGGCGATGATATAAACTCAATCGAGAGAAATGCAGAAATCCTTTTCAATGCCAGTAGGAATGTTGGATTGGAAATTAATACAGAAAAAACTAAGTATATGGTCATGGAACGTCAAAATAATGCTGTACAAAATATTAGAATAGCCGGTAAATCGTTCAAACAAGTGGAAAAACTGAAATATCTGGGAGCAATAATTACAGACAGGAGTTAAGTGTTGCCTAAAATCAGGAAATGCTTGTTAATCGTTCGAACAAGTGGAAAAATTCAAATATCTGGGAGCAATAAGTACAGACAAAAATAATATTAAGGCAGAAGTTAAGTTAACCATTGTATGGAAGTTTACACAGTGAAGCTATATTATAATTTAATAATACTGAGTTGGGTTTAGCACTATGCTTCACTTATTTTATAAATACCTGAACTAGTTTCGAAGACCCTCGTCATTCATAATCATCAGGTAACACCAATTGCTGGCTGGGCATCTAAGACTAAGAGAAAATTGGAGATTAGGGCAAAGGAACACATGAGACATTTAAAATACGTAAATACGGAAAAATCTGCAGTAGCGGCCCATTTTTGGAATGAGGGACATGACATCGATCGGGATCCAAAACTGATAAAATGGGTCGAAGGTCACAAGGAACTCTCAGTGTGGGAAAGGATATTCATCCACAAACATAAAGGATACCTTATGAACTTCGACATCCCATCGGACGAAGATGTCATTGCCAAATGCGACACACTTCCACGAGAGCGCAACAAAAATGCCCAGCCGGCAGTTGGTGTTAACCTGATGATTATGAATGACGAGGGTCTTCGAAACTAGTTCAGGTATTTATAAAATAAGTGAAGCATAGTGCTAAACCCAACTCAGTATTATTAAATCAGAAGTTAAGTGTTGCCTAAAATCAGGAAATTTTTGTTTTTATGCAGTTCAGAACCTCTTATCTTCTCGTCTTCTGTCCAGAAATCTAAAAATAAAGATTTATAAGACTATTGTATTATATGGATGTGAGACATGGTCACTTACTCTTCAGGAAGAGCATAATCTGAGAGTGTTCGAAAACAGGGTGCTTAGGAAAATATTTAAGCCTATTGTAAACACAAATCAACTCTGAACATACGATAAGCAAATAGAATGTTACGCAACTTGCAGTGTTGACAAGCTCACGACTCACGACTCTGCCACGTTCTCTGTCTAACAAAGAGAGAGAGAGAACACGCGTGCTTACTCACTGCTGCTCTGCGTCAAACATTCACACACTATTTTAACGTATTTCGTTTTTGAAAAATCGCAAACAAATGCAGTTCGAAATTTTGAAACCTATTACACTTAAGATACAACATGGATTAAATTAAAAGACAGTGAAGAAAGGCTTACCTTGTTGAGCTGCAGAAATACACAGAAGCCTCTACAAAGGGACAGCTAAAACCTCTTCGTCTTCGTCCTCTTCACATCCTTCACCACTCGTGTCTCTATCTGTTTCACTGTCTCTAAGATTTATAATTATACTTTCAACAATGTCATCCCTAGCAACTTCTTTCTGAAAATCATTCTCTTGAAATTTTTCCACATGAGCAACAAGTGATTCCCAGTCCTCTCTCGTAACCCTATTGAGTGCTTCGTTTGTTAGTTTTTCTACATCAGCAAGCTGAAATGTGTTGTTTTGCTTTGCCACTTCGCCTTTAACTTTTGCCCAAATCATCTCTATAGGGTTATACTGGCAGTGATAAGCAGGCAAGCGGATAATTTCGTGGCACATTTCTAACGCTATCTGATCCAGTTCATATTTTTTTTTTCGTGAGTTTTATAAGGGGCAACATGGGCAACAAGTAATTTCTGTATGATAATCAGTGTTTTTACTTTTAGGACTGGAGCGAAATACCCATTTACTTTCTGGTATAAACCCTGTTTTAGCTGAGCCTGCATGGCATATTATAAGCCTGCTACCTTTCCCTATTGGTACTTTAAGGCCGCCTCTTCCAGTCGAATCTTGCCATATGTCCCTCCTGGAGTGATTCTGGTTGACCCATGTTTCATCAAGATAAAATATGGGCCTCGTATCTCCCATCCCCCTAAGATTATGAATTGTAAGCAGAAATTTTTGTCTGGCTGCAACAATGTCGCCCCTTTCCAGTAGAAATTTCCAGCCATCATTGGTTCTCCTGTATTTAAATCCTAGGGATTTCAAAATCGTATAAATGGAGGACACAGAACCTTTATATTATATTTTCTCTCGCATTAAAGCAACTAATCTCTTAGCTGTGGGATATTCCCCCTTATCGTACAATTCAAATATTGTTCACCGTAAAATACACTTTTGAAAATCGTCAAGATTTGTTTTGAGCTTTTTAACTGTGCGATGTTTTCCAGGAGATCTAAAACTGAGCCCACCCTCTACTTCAGCTGATTGTTTTCCCTCCTTAATAATATTAGTTACAGAATGTTCACTAATTTGGCAAGCATTAGCAGTCAATTCCCTACACCTGGCAAAATTCGTATTATTATGCAATCCTTTGTCTGAAATAGTCTTAAAAAAACTATAAACACTGAAAACCATAGCTCTGGCCTGCTTATGCAAAATTTTGTGGGTATAAATTGTTTCACCACTCGTACTAGGCTTGCTAAGTGACATCACGGACACTGAATTCTCACAATAGAACACACACGAAACGTTCTTGATTGCTAACAGATATAAACTTAAACTGCGTCTGTGTTTTATCTATAGCTGGGTGGAAGTATCTTATTGTGGAAGTGAGAGGGGTCTTGTTGTTGTTTATGTTAACAGATAGACAGAAACTGTAATGTAAACCATCGCTGGTGTTATTATTTTAGGGTATTAATAGAAATAAGAAAGGATCTCTTTGATGTTTGTATTAACATCTGCAGGATAAGCAGCTATCTTCCGAACGGAGGGTCCTACAGACATGAAGTTTGGACAGTCGGCTTCCAAATAAATACAGTTTTCTAATGGTGATATTGTCGTATCCCAGGGCCCTATATTTATTCTGACACCCTTTTACCCCGGGACACGATTTGTCAGGATGGCTCAAAATATACATTTGCATCTTAACCTCGATGACAAGGGCAAGGAACGGTACATCTCCATGCACAAATCACAAAAGCTAGTTTTACCCAAAATAACAAAATGACTAGTTTATTAATATTAAAATAAATTGAAATTACATAGTGTACTTACATACTGACTTCATGATGAAATATTACACAAATTTAAATAAACTTGCACCGGGGTGCTCTTGAGTACTGTCGATCCAGTCGTGAAGAGTGTAGAGTAGCAAGAAGGCCGAACTGGTCAGTCTGCCCGTTTTATAACATCGTGCGTCAATTTGCCTCCCCACTGGCACCCGTGACGTTTCAAACCAAAGCTCCTTACTTGCAACTTCCTTTTCCGCGTATTTCTTAACTTTACTTGTTTAAAATACTTATTTCGTATTTCGCAATTAACTAGACTGTCAACCACCTTTGAAATGCAACTCCGCAAATCATCACCATGTTATGCACACCTTGTGCAACTCTACATTGGCACTTATACTTCCTGATTTACCCAGCCCAATGCCTGGTCTGTTTGCGAACCATTTAGAGGGTCTGGTTTCCAAATTTTTAAGATATTACATCACTCCCCCCCTAGCTCGAATCCGCCTTAGCTGGATTCGAACGGGGTGCGTGTGTGTCCGTTCGTCGATTCGTTGATACTTCTTCATTTATTTATTTCTTAGTTTTAGTATTGTGCTCATTGTTGCATTTCTTGGATGTCGTCTGTGTGTCGCGTCGATTGCAACCGAGATGGTTGAAAGTATCTAACACATTAAAATTTACTACGATTACTTTTCACATCATTATTTTAACGTCGTCATGGTTACCATGGGAACGAATTGACGCATACACATTTTATTTTATTTAAACATTCTGTTTCTTTCTTTTTTTTTCTTAATTAATTTTGTTACTAGTTCATTCTAATTCTATTTCCCTTAACCCGCCTAATGCAAGATTCTGTTTAATTCTAAAATCCACTTAAGAAAATCCCGTTCCCGTGAAGATTGGCTTCACTGTAATATTACTTGGTCCTTGGCCTGTTTCTTGTATGTCATCATCTGGAAGTGACGACTTTGCATTTTGCACTCCTGGCTGTGTAGATTGTGAGGTTGGTACGGAATTTGCAACGTCAGCGACCTTGCTCTGGTGATTCTTATTGTTAGGTGTCTTCTGCCTGCTATTCTGAAGAAACTGTATAACATACAAAACAATGGCTGTTAGTACAATTGCAAGTACAAGCATACAAGCAATTCATATTGAACTTGTTTTAACGTATCCGCCATAATCTGCAAATTTGTTAGCAAATCCATATTTTTCATGACTAAATTTATTTCGAAAAATACGTCTTCTGTAACGTTATCTAACACATGCAGTGTTGTATTAAGTATTTTGGAAAACTTATTTAAACTAATGCAATTTTGTTCTACTCTATCTGCAGTCTTGTTTACATATGTAATTTGCTGTTTCATTAAATCGATTATTTTTTCATTTGTTTGGGTTAATGACTCTATCTGGTGATTTATTCTTTGCCTGTCTGTTGAATCTAATACACCGAACAATATTTTTAAAGTTAATCCACTCAAATTTATAAGTCCTCTTCTTGTTCTACCCTCCGAATAAAATAACTCTTTATCAATTTCTTCTACTTTTATTTGCATTCTTTGTAATTCGTGTTCCAACCTTCGCAATGATATTTGAACTGTTTTTTTCGACATTTCTGTTAAAGCCTCGTACATCTGAAAATTCATAAAATCTGGTTTGTTTACCATATGCTTGACATTATTTATTTGTTCTGTCATATTCTCTAAAATTTCGTAATATTGTTCTAACGAAAAATCTAAAACAATCGACCATTTATTAGCTGACAACAATATTTCTTGTTGTTTAAAAAAAAAACAAGTCCCTTATTTAATTCCTGCTGTTGTTGGACGTTCACTCCCTTCCCTGGTATTGTTGATAAAGCGACGATCCATATACAGATGAAACCTGTAACACAAAACATTTATTTTTATCTTGGTCTTAAATTATACTTTGTATTATTTCCCTGCTCCCTTGATTTTTCTACTATTTCTTTCGAAGTTGAAGCCTGACTTATATTCCTAGGTCTAAAATTATATCTAGTTTGGACTTCCGGGTATTCTGGAAGTGGTACGTTACTATCCCGTGTTAATGTTAGTTTATCAAAATTGGCAAACGGAGGAAAGTCTTCTCCTATTTTCAATTTATCTTTTAGCAAACTTAATGGTAATTCGTCTTCGTCCTCGTCATCATCTTCTGTCTCTGTCTGTCTATGTTCCTGGTCCGTGTTTGTTAAGTCTATCTGGTTATCAGTTATAGTCTCGGATTCCCATGCTCCCGGGACGATATGCAAGTCATATGTACAGTTATTATATTCCTTCTCTGCTTGTCCTTGCTTCTCCGTATTCCTGTATTGCCCCGCGCCTGCGCACTGTATCTTAACTGTCTCTTCTTCTTTCTCCTCTTCATTGCTATGTCCGTTGCGATCTTGTAACACGTCGTCGCTTCCCGATGTGTCATGCAGTTCTTTGCTTTCTTGATTAGTAAACTGCTGTGTCTTACACAATTTCAATCTATTCACATGTACTACAGACGTTGTGCCGTCTTGCGCTCTGATTTTATAATTCACTGGATTGATTCTTTCTACCACATAAAATGGTCCGACAAATTTTTTTGAAAGTTTCTTGGAAACGCCCTTTTTCAAAGCCGTGGAGTGTAGCAACACTTCATCTCCGACTTTTATTTCACTGTTTTGTGTTTTATTCTTTGCATTGTACTGTGTCACCTGTTTGTGGGTTGCTTCTTTCAAATTTTACCGTACTTTTCCATAAACTTCTTCCAACTTCTTTGCCAATTTTTTTACATCGTCTTGTTCCAATTCCTCTATCTGAAATTTCGGTATGACATTTTCTGCAAATGGTAACTCCATTTCCCTCCCATGCAGCAACAAATAAGGGGAATATCCCGTTGTTGTGTGTGGTGTACTTCGCAAAGCTAACTGTATTATTGGAACATACGAATTCCAGTCTCTTTGGTCCTTTCTTACAAAGTGCGACAGCATGTCTTCCATTGTATGATGCGTTCTTTCGACTGCGCCATTTACACATGGGATGATACGCACTAGTTTGAAGTTTATTTATATGTAACAACTTGCAAACTTCCTTGAACAATTTTGACGTGAAGTTACGCCCTTTGTCTGTAATCAAATTCTGAGGCGTTCCGTAACGTGCTATAATATTATAAACAAATGCTTTAGCTACCGTTTCCGCTGTTTGGTCCGGAATTGGTATAGCTTCTGTATACTTGGAAAATGCGTCAACAAAAGTTAACAAATTCACATTTCCTCGTATTGAGGTGGGTAAAGGTCCAACGATATCCATATGTACTCTTTGGAATGGTTTTAATGCTTGTTCAAATGATTGCAATGGAGCTACGTTGCTTTTGCCTGGTTTTCTAGAATTACACGACATGCATTCGGCAACGTATGTTTGAATTTCTTGTTTCATGCCTGGCCAGTAAAATCTTGACTTTATTAAGTCATGTTTTAACTTGACCTTGGTGAGCAGCAAACGGTGTGTCATGAAAATTTTCCAAAATGGACCTTCTCATAGGCTTTGGTACAACTAACCGAGGCTCTGATTTCCCTTCTTTGTAAAATAAAATTCCATTTTCATCTAATCTAAATTTCTTTGTGTCTTGTACCCATTCTGTATATTTTGGTTCCGCTAATTGTAAATTTCTTACTGATTTTGCTTCTTTAGCAGTTTGTACTGTGTTTATCATTATTCTGCTAAGACAGTCTGCATTAGTCAGTGATTTTCCTGGCTTGTATTGTACTGTGAACTTAAATTCTGACAACCTTAAAGCCCATCTTACTAGCCTTGAATTTGGATCTTGTAATGAAAATAACCATTTCAGTGCGGCGTGATCTGTGACAGCAATAAATTCATTTCCGTACAGGTAACATCTAAAATGTTTAGTAGCCCAAACCAATGCTAATAATTCACGTTCTGTCGTGGAAAAATTTTGTTCACTTTTAGACAAAACTCGTGATGCATAAGCTACCGGGTGTTCTATATCTCCTTCATTTTGTGACAACACAGCTCCTAGTGCAAAACTCGAACTATCCGTACTCAAAATAAAAGATTTCGTAAAGTCCGGATACCTTAATATCGGATCTTTGCATAATGCCTTTCTAAGCTTGTCAAATGCGTCTTGTTGTGGTTTGCCCATTTTAATAATTATTTTTGCGTATGGCGACCCATTTGAACTTTATTAAATTCACTCGCTTCTGATATTATTTATCGTAAAGCTTTGCGTTTGGTTCGCCCACTTAAGGTCACCAGTTCTGCTCTGAGTTAGATTCGCCCACTTCTGATCACCAGTTGTGTTTTGGGTTGGATTCGCCCACTTCTGATCACCAGTTGTCGTATCCCAGGGCCCTATATTTATTCTGACACCCTTTTACCCCGGGACACGATTTGTCAGGATGGCTCAAAATATACATTTGCATCTTAACCTCGATGACAAGGGCAAGGAACGGTACATCTCCATGCACACATCACAAAAGCTAGTTTTACCCAAAATAACAAAATGACTAGTTTATTAATATTAAAATAAATTGAAATTACATAGTGTACTTACATACTGACTTCATGATGAAATATTACACAAATTTAAATAAACTTGCACCGGGGTGCTCTTGAGTGCTGTCGATCCAGTCGTGAAGAGTGTAGAGTAGCAAGAAGGCCGAACTGGTCAGTCTGCCCGTTTTATAACACCGTGCGTCAATTTGCCCTCCCCACTGGCACCCGTGACGTTTCAAACCAAAACTCCTTACTTGCAACTTCCTTTTCCGCGTATTTCTTAACTTTACTTCTTTAAAATACTTATTTCGTATTTCGCAATTAACTAGACTGTCAACCACCTTTGAAATGCAACTCCGCAAATCATCACCATGTTATGCACACCTTGTGCAACTCTACATTGGCACTTATACTTCCTGATTTACCCAGCCCAATGCCTGGTCTGTTTGCGAACCATTTAGAGGGTCTGGTTTCCAAATTTTTAAGATATTACAATATCAAGAAAGACGTATATGTAATAGATTTTGAGCATGCAAGAAATAAGTGAAATACATATATTTAGCGAGGCAGCGCGTTCCATTATCTGTACAACACCACAACAACCTCATTCGCTTATCACTCGTCACACGATTCTGCCTGCTCCGCCTCAGGTTCAGAGTTGTTCTGTGTTTACTCTAAGAGAGATGAAAATGGGGACTGAGAAAACTACATAATAAGGAGCTTCATGACCTGTACTCTTCACCAGATATAGCAAGGGTAATTAAATCACAGAGGATGAAATGGGCTGGACATGTTGTGCGCATGGGGGAGGAAAGACTATCTCAAAAGTACTGACTGGAAACCCGAAGGGAAAAGACCACATGGAAGACCTAGACGTAGGTGGGAGGACAATAATAGGATAGATTTAAGTGAAGTAGGATTTGTGAGGGATGACTGGATACAGTTAGTACAGAATAGGGTTGAATGGTGGGCTCAGGTAAGTGTGGCAATGAACCTTCAGGTTCCATACAATAGATAATATTCCTTTAGCTTGCTGAGGAATTATCTATTGCCATTGAGTAAGTAAGTAAGTAAGTAAGTAAGTAATTAATGCTTGTTACATTACAGCTGGAAGTGGTGCTCCAGACACTGCATTGAAGCTGAATCAATGCTTTTATAAAGCAGACCCTGATGTAAGTAGTATTCTCTTAAATTATTTACCTTAACAGTACAGTAAAACCCCAAACTAACTGAAGTATGCTTAACTAAAACCCCTGCTTAATGAAAAAGGAGGGGGGAAATGAATTTTTCGAGCTCCTCTAAAAAGCAAACATTTAAAATAATAGATAACTTTACTGGGAACAACACAACACAATAAGCTTTGCTCATTTGGGGGTAAAACATTTGTTTTGTTTTGATTTTGTATCTTGCAAGAAAATTTTTGAATAAGTACATCTGTATTTCTGTACTAAAAAATAAATAAGATAAAATAACTCATTAATGACTCTGTTGTTTATTGTGGAATATTAATGTTTTATGGTTTCACGTATCACTATGGAGACCATAAACTCAATCAATAACCGATATGCTTATATTTCTGTATGTGAGAAGAGTGAAGAAAATTGATTATTTCATTTTCGTCACTTTTATCTTTCATTGACGCTTTTATTTTTGCTCCAACAAGAACATCTCAGTGTTAACCATTCTCTTTGTAAAACAGTATTGCTTCTTTGTTTGGTTCTTGTTACTCCAACACATATGCAGCCTTAAGGAGTAAAAAGAGAATGGGGAACTGCAAGATAAATTTCTGGAACTATTTTAATGATCCTAGTGCAGTTCCTGGGTTGGAACATTTTAAAAATACACTAGTAAACTCTGAAGAATATTTCATATTAAGATGGTACTGACTATTATGATTTAATCAATCCTGAATCTGGCTTATGGCAAGAATTCTTGTAAAAATCTGATGAATGAATCAAGTAATACTTCTAATTTCTTATTTTTATTTTCAGTACTACTTCATGTTTTAAAGACAGTTACATCACTGTTTTAAGGTAAGGGCCACATTAAAGTTACCAATCAAGAAAGTAGCCAGGATTTTGGTTCAAGTTTCATTTTAATGTCTTTTTTTCAGTTACAAACAAAATGCCTTTTCTTAAACACATACCAGAGATACCACACTTTTTACTCATTACACCATATATCACAGTATCTAATAAAGAATATAATTGGTAAATATGTAATTCTTTTAGCCATTACAAATTGGTAGAAAAATAAAAATAAGTTTTGTGATACACAATTTTATTTTCATTTTGGAAGATTCATACTCCTTCTGAAATGCAATGTGACTCTTCACTGTAATTACTTTCAGCCACAATTGACCTGATAAAGCAAAACAACACTGATATCAACTGAAAATCAACAATAATTTTTCCTTTTCAGCTCTGAGAATATACAGAGCAGTCGCTAGCATTCTGGGCGAGCTTTGGAGCTTTGCTCCCTGACACAATCAAGCTGTGTCAGCGGCCAATTCCAGTCCCGGTCACCCAGTAGGAGGAAGGAGTGGGCTTGTTTAATCTCGCAAAATAATAGTATTAGGTATACAAATTCTATATTATTTTGCTTACCTTGATTATAAGAGGTGCTGAAAGTGTGGCCCCTCCATTACCACACATTTTTGGCCCTTACATGCCCTTACATGCCGAAGTTCTTCCGTGTTCTATCTCCTATTTCATCAGGCTTCTCCCCAGTAAGCACAAGATTTTCTTGTCTTGAGTCTTTATTTGACACAGAAACAGTTTCGTTAAACTTATTTACAGGAATACATGTGGTGTTCCTGTGTCGGACTGGAAAACCAGGATATTTTCTTATGAATTTTGTACACACTTTTCCACAATCACCTCTCTACTTCCTGTCCTTCCTCCTATCGAGTGACCAGGACCCGAATTGGCTGCTGATACAGAGTGAACTTGCCAGGGAGCGGAACTCCAAAGCTCGCCCAGAATGCTAGAGACTGTCCTGTATAATCATACAATTTTAAACAATTTACACAACAGATTTTAATGAAATTTATAAGCCCACTGACACCATTTCATTGATTTATAAAAAGTTCTTAACATCTTTCATGAGTATCTGCCACTGGGCTCTTGTAAACATGTATCATACAAACAAAGAAAATTAATAAATTAAATTTACTATATGAGTTGACATAAACACACTTTTTGCTTCACTTACCATATTTTGGTATGACGCGTTTCAAGGAGCCTCCTCCCCATTTTCAAACACATTGTCAAGAAAATTAATTTCATTACACATGTAAACCTTAAAAACTTCCAATGCAATACCATAACTAAATTTAATTTTACTTTTAATTTATAATTTAGCTCTAAAGATAGGTAAGACAGAAAGCATAAAATACTTTCTCACATGCTTGAAACTGAATTTGTGCTGGGAACAAAGTATTATTTTTACAATACCATTGATACATATAAGACTTTCACAAAAATACCCGATGGATACCGTATATTTCCACACTAAAAGTACAATTTTTTTGGATGCATATTACATTTGGGACAGCTTATATTCACATAAACATGAGCATTCTTAAATTTAATGTAGAGATTCATATATACCCACCACAGTACTGGTAATAAACTGGATTTAATATTTGTAATTATTGAATACACTGATTTATTACGGAAATATTACTGATAAATATCATGTCAGCAACATCTGTATCCCTTTCTTGGCCCTCTGAACAATTTTACGTTCTTGTTGCAGTAAACAAGGAATCACTAGTAAGTCTCTAGCGATGGACATCCGTTTCTGAAAAATTGAATGTGTGACTAGCATGTCTGTTTCCATGTGTTTCACCATGCAAGAGAACCTTTTTTCAGAAACACATTTTGATTTACATTCTCTTTATTGCCAATCTCCACGATAAACTATGTTATAATCTACACCAGTGATTCCCAAAGTGGGGTCCGCGATGGTATTTCAGGGGGTCCGCAGGCGGTTTAAGAAGAAATAGGATATCCCGTAATTTTCTCAAATGACATATCTTCTAAAGCAGCTTCACTGTTCACATTAAGGAGTAAAGTCTGTTTATTACCATTGATATTGTTATTTTGTCTATTGAATTTAATACATTTGAATCAAAGTATTAATTTTTTTTTTCAAAACCCAGAGGGTGTCCGCGAAATTTTAATTTTTTCAAAGGGGTCCGCAAACTGAAACATTTGGGAACCACTGATCTACACTCACTTCTAGCATCGTATTAAATTCCCTCCTCTTTCAGTAAATAACAGTCTGAGGCAGCTTTCAACGATGTAATGATAGCTGAATGCACAGAAGACTGAATGTAAAATTTGACAAAGTAAAATACCTTGGGGTTCACCTTATACATGCATGCCCACTTTATTCACTTGATCAAGGTAAATATGTAAGGGTTTGGAAGTATACGGTAAATATTTACAATATTTGTCAAAATATTTTGTTTGTTATGTTTGCAGACTACAACCTAAACAACTACAAATACCATCAAAAGTTTAAAATTCTATGCCACTGAAAGAAGAAAATACCAGTAGCAGACTGACTTCATGAATCATAATTATTTATGTAGATTTGGACCAAACATTTCAATAAACATTCTTAATTAATGTTTTTTGTTATCTTTATTTCTCTTTTCCCTAGGTATCTATACTACATTATAGCAGATATTATTATTATTTTATATTCCATACAGGGAACCATTCTATACCTTACAAATGAAATAAAATAATTGTAGCTTTTTTCATAAGTAATAATAAGACTATTTGTATAATAAGACTTTTAGTCTAATCAAAATGTATGGGCTAATAATCTGGTTGCAGTACTCTTGAAAAGTTTGACTAGATCAAGGGATAAGCATATGGACCATGGAAGCTCCATGAATTGACGGAAGAAACATCAGGTTCATGGACAGTTGTCTAAGACATTCCACTAGATCGGGTGATACAGGAGACTACATCTGATTTCTTGTTGGGTTTTGGAAGTTTACTGAAATCGGATATGGAAGGTGAACATAAATTGTTTCCATTGCAAGGGGGGGGGGGGTAGGAATCTCTGCTCGTCACATTTATTGCTTCTAGTTTCTTCACTAGTGATATTCAAACCACTCCCTGCATGACATTTTTGTTTTAGTTCAGGCTGTTTTATATTCAACACCTGATTTAGTGGAAAATTCATAAACATGTCTAACACATATTCCCGCAATTTCAAATACAGTAATTACTTCAGTGGTTTGTTTCTCTTTTAAGAGAGAAAAATGTAAAATGTAAAATGAAAAAAAAAAGAAGTCAGCAGTCTATAATGAAAAAGTTGGAGTGAAATGTGGGAGAATATTGATAGTAAAATAATCATGAAAAATCAGTAACATAAAAAGTCTAATGGAAAGGAAAACAAACCTGAAATATACTCATAACAAACACAAAACTGCAGCAAAGACAAAGTATTTTGTAGAATTAATGCTGCAGGATGGAAACTCCATAATATGCCAACGTGCCAGGTCGATGTTTATTTGCTTCTAAATCCTATTAATACTTCAAAATCCTATTAATAGTTCTACATCCTCACCAATACATAACTTTGTTTACTGTTTTGAACTAAAGGGAAGAGTGGTGTGTATACCAATCTGTTTTTTTATTTTTATTTATTCAAAATGTCAAGTTGACGAAAGTTGTCACTGTGGTCACATAGGCCCATATTAACCAAAAAAAAAGTCAAATTGGAAAATATTTAGATCTCCCGGAATGGGCCTAAATATTTATTTATTTTGTCAAAAACTTGGATTTTCATTTTTTGAACAATAAGTTTTTTAAATGTTTTCAAGTACAAAAAATTTAACGTCTGGAATGTTAATTAACAGTAAGGAAAAAATTATATATTATATTTAGGTCTCCCATAATCTGAACAAAAAACTCAATTTTTTACCAACTATGCATATTTTTCAATATTCAACTCATTCTTTAGGTTAATTTCATGATTTTATTTATAGTTTAGGTCTAGCAGTACAGCGTTTTGAAGTAGTGAAAATATTTTATGTAATGGCGAATACTACGCTTAAGTGTCAAGTCATGTCACTTCCATACAACCTTGGAAGCAGGTGTTGCACAAAGGCATCATGGGAGTCACATGATATTTCATTCACTCCCTCTTCGGTACCCCTAAAAATTCCTCATTTCCTTTGTCAATCAGCTCTTAGCCCTTTACGAATGTGCATCATGCATTGATAGTTGAAGAGTTTGTGGTTAGTGAGTGGTGAATTCAGTGCATTGTTATTGCTTCATCGTCATTAGTAAAAAAATATATATTATAAGAAAAACTGCTGATCGGTCAACCTGTTGATAAAAGTGTTATCAATGTTCTGCCTACTATACTAAAGTTAATGTGCTACAGTATTTTGAATGGGTGAGAAATCAACTAAATTCTGAGGGATTTCATCAACCAGAAAAAAAAAAAAGTAATTGCAATGTAAGTGGCTCGAAAGCTTTAAGAAATCTGGAAGAAGGCATCCATTCCCGTTTCAAGCAGGAACATTGTTTTTATGATCTTAAAATTACACAAGCAATGTCAAAAGATAAAAAAAATCTTCAGGGTGTAACACAAAGGATGCAAAGAGCTTCAAAAAATCAGTTGAAAAGTTCAAATCAAACATTGTAAGTAGTCTTTTTGATCTTTGTTCCTGTAAATGTAATGATTTAGATAACTGCTTGCGTCCAGCTCCAAGGAATGTGTCCCTATCAGAGCTTGAATTTTTGAATGACCAACAAAGCCTGAGGGTTATGATTATTCAGACAACGTAAACTCAAGTTGTGGAGGAAGAACTACCTTATATTTTTGAACGTAGAATTCACATTTTAGTCTTACGCCCGAGTTTTCTCAGCTGTTTCGAAACCGGGGTATGCTAAGAAAACCTGTGCACCATTACTATAATACTGCAGTATCCAAATGCTCTAATATATCACGGTTACTCTGCTACGAAGCCATTCCCACAGAGCAATTTGTATTGTTTTCTTCCATGGCTGCTAGTTTCTTTCTCTCTCTGCTCGTCTGCCAGTCATGGTGACTCAATTGCCAATTCTTGGGAGCAATAAATGCAATGTTTACAGTGTTTTTGTTCTTTATTTATGTTGATGTATTCCTCTCTAACAGTCTGTAGATTTAAATAAAATAACATTTATGTTTTAAAGATTAATTCTCAAACAAGTGCAATCCAAGGCAACCAACACATCACGGAATCTCTGTCCTAACTTTGACATAGCCTCGCTTTTATTCCTGTTCAACTAGTGGAAATTTTAGGTGCAAAGTCATATACATAGCCAAGAAAGGGCTGTTATAATTGAGGAGCTTGTTTCCAAAAGGTACCAAATCCAAAAAATTCGAAAAATGAGTTACAGGTGGCAACACATTCTTGACTAGCCACACAATCGTAGTCAGTGATTAAAATCGCCAAAAAGTACCAAATCCCGTTGCTAGAGGGTTTGAAAGATTGAGTTTTGTAGCAAAAAGTACCACATCCCTCAGCAGTTTCGTGACAAAAAATACCAAATCCTCTCTCACGTTCCATTGGTGAAATATCATGGCCGAACAATTACGTCATAGAGCGTTCTTGCTTCCCATTGGCTAACTGATGTCACATGCCATGGTTTCAGTTGTAGACTGAATAAGAGTAAGTTTATGCTTTTGTTGTAAATAAAATATATTGTATAATGGATAGTGATATATCGGACGAGTATACGAGCAACCTACTCCTACAGACAAACCTAAAAAGAGAAAGAGATCATTTGAGAAGTGGAAGCGGAATAAACAGAAGGAAGAAAGGTAACCAACCAAAAATAAGTTGTAAGCAAGATACTGACTTCTGTGTGGCTGTAAGGCTGACTGATGATCACATTAACAAGTTAAATAAACAATATTGGACCAACAGAGATGGTACTTCTCAAAGGAACTTCATTATTTCTTTAATTGAGGTGAAAACGCCAGCAAGGAGAAGGAAAATAAAAACCATCTTATTTCCTGAGCAATATGATGAACTTTTTTGAAACTGTAGGATCAGTTCATGTTCTAGGTCCTGATTTTAAAGGGTGAATTGGCAAGAGATATCAAATCATTCAGTGCCAACAACAAAGAAGTTCAAGTTTAGTGAGGCTAAAAGAATAACAATTGAGGTGAAGTCTGGTATGGTTGAACTTCATTCTGCTTATAATCTGAACCTGTTTGCCAACACAAGATGATAACATGGGGACTAAGGTATGATCGAATGGTTCGAAGCCTAAAAGAAGTTGAGTGTAGGAGCCATGTGAAAGAGGCTAAAAAGAAAGATATGGTGGCACTGTCAGCAGTGAGAAGAGCAAACGTAGCTATGCTTCACATGTGTAAACGGTACAAAAATGTAACCTTTATAGATATTAGCAGGTTAGGCTGTAGGTTCCATACAAGACATGGATACCATCTGAATAACCTAGGTAAACAATATGTAGGAGAAAGAATAACAGACTTTACCCACAGACTAGCATTGGAACTTGATACTAAACAAAATGAGGTTAGGCCTATAGCTCTACCCTACATTGAAGACCAAAGTGAAATAAACTGCCAGGGAAACGTGTCCAGATAACCAAGCCTAACTTGTATCAGGCTTGGTCACCATATGGAGCAATTAGTAATTTTCCGCGTGATAAAAGCCTTCCTAAATGTAGAGACAATAATCTTATGTTTATTCATGCTAACATACAGTCAATGAAAAACAAACTAAGGGAGCTAGAATTTTGGCTTGATAACTCGGAATGCAGCATTTTAAGCATCAACGAGCATTGGTTAAGGGAGAGCGAAATATTATTAAGTGCTCCTATGGGGTTCAATCTGGCCAGTAGCTATTGCAGAACTGAATTTAACCACGGAGGGGTGTCAATCTATATTAAAGATAGCCTACACCTGGAATATAACATTATTGATATATCTCGACTCTGTACTGAAATGCTACTTGAGGCCGCAGCTGTTCACATTCCAACTCATAATATTATTGTTGCATCAGTGTATCACTCACCAACCTCAAAAGAGATCGAATTCATTGAAGCACTGGAAAAGCTGTTAATTTTATTTCTCCAACCACAATACAAACTTTGTAGAATTCTAGTATTTGGTGATATTAATTTAGATATAAGGGAGAAAAAAAGTAACACTCTAAAATTTTTAGACTGTCTAAGATCCCTAGACATTTACTGCCTAAATGACTCGCCCACGAGGTTGAATGCCTGCTTAGATAATGTTCTCAGCAATATACCTAAACATATGATTGAAATAGGAACTACAGAGCTAGATCTATCCGACCACAGAAGTGTGTGGCTAATGCTTCCAATTTCTAAAACTCTTGACAGCTATAAAGAAGTCAGGCTAATGGGTGCAAAACGCCAAAGTAACCTCAGGGACAAACTAAGATGCATCAATTGGTGCTACATACTTTCGACAGAAAGTGATGTTGATCATCTATTTGAAACCTTTTTAGATCATTTAACCACTGCCCTCAATGAAAGTTGCCCAAGAATAACTAAAAAACAGGGTTCTAATCGCAAACACAAGGTTGCAAAGACTAAGTGGTATAATCCACACTTAAACAATCTTAGAACCTTACTGTATATCAGTAATTATAAATCTAAAAGGGACAATAAGTATAAAGAGACATACTTAAAGATAAAAAAGTTATTTAGGACAGAGCTGAACTTGACAAAAATTAAAGCAAATGAAGATTATATTTTAAATTCTAAAAATCACTGTAAGGCTGCATGGGAAGTTATAAAAAGTGAAACTAATGTTAAAAAAACACAACCTAAGATACCCATTGATCCAAATACATTAAATTCTTACTACACAAATTTTAACCTAGAGCAACAAACAAACCCTGATTCCACATCAGATTTATGTGCCACAGAAGCCCTATCTCTGAAACTAAATAAAAAAATGGAGACTAAACTTCACTGGTCACAGGTCACAGAACATGAAATACAGAAAGCCATCTCTAAGGTAAGTAACTCAAAAACTGAAGACTTCTATGGCCTCTCAACCTATATTATTAAGAGCATTGCCACATAAATTATTTTTCCTCTTACAGTCTTGACTAATCTTATGCTAAAACAGAGCTCTTTTCCAAAATGTTTGAAAATCACTGTAACTATCCCAATATATAAAAAAGGCAATAGAGCAAGCCCAAACAGCTACAGGCCAATATCCCTTGTCCCTATACTATCAAAAGTGATTGAATACTGCTTGCATCAACAAATGCTTAATTACTTTACACAAAACAGGTTACTCCACAAAGCACAATATGGCTTCTTACCGAAACTATCAACAATCAAGGCAGTAGAAAATATTGTTTATGAAATATACAGCAGCTTTGAGGGAAAGCAGATAACCTCTGCCACACTATTAGATCTGAGCAAAGCATTCGATACCATTCGGCACGAAGTTATTATTAAAAAACTAAGCTATTATGGCCTTGAAAAGAATCCCATAAAGCTAATAAAATCTTACTTAAGCAATAGATTCCAAATGGTTGTAGTCAATGGCAAAAAATCTAACTTAATGCCAATAACCAAGGGGGTACCCCAAGGGTCAGTGCTCGGCCCATTCATTTTTGTAGTGTATATGAATGATCTCCCTGAACTCTTACCATGTAAAACCGTTCTCTACGCGGACGATACTACGATTATAAATACATGTAACACCCTTGAAGAGGTTAATGCCAAAAATGTAATGATACTTGGAAAAGCTCAATCTTGGTTTAAGGCAAACTTTCTACATCTCAACCATACTAAAAAAGAAGAAATATTATTTGATCTATCCGTTGCGAATAAAGAAAACAAAAGTGTAAGACTGTTGGGTATATACATTGATCAAAAATTAAGTTGGGAGAAGCATACATCCTCGATATGCTCCAAATTAGCACGAGTCATCTTTCTGCTACATAAACTAAGGAAAAGTGTAAGTAAGAACCTGCTGCTCTATGCATATTATGCTTTCTTCCACTCCCATCTACAATGTGGCACACTACTTTGGGGCAACTCTATAGGAGCCAAAACTGTATTTAAATGGCAAAAAAAGGCCATTAGATGCATAATTGGATTAGGTCCCAGGGAATCATGTAGAGATTATTTTAAAGAATTGAATATCACCACATTACCCGGATTGTACATTTACCAATGTCTGAATAATATGAAAGAAAATTTGGATGAAACCCGTCTTAGACAGACAGTGCACTCTTATAACACTAGACATAGACACAATATAGATATGCCATATTACACACTCTCTAAAGTGCATAACAGTTATAAATATATAGGCCCAGAGTTATTTAACAAACTACCTAAAGAAGCTTTCACTGTATCTGTAATTAAATTTAAAAAATCATTAGACACATGGATCAGGGATAAAGTATTTTACAGCATAGAAGAATTCAAAGACTGTAATGTGGTTGGTCTGTCATTTTAACCTTTTTTAATTCTTTTGTAATTTTAATTTTAATTTCTATTTGTAATTTTTAATTTTAATTTTAAGTTTTATTTGTAAGTAAATATGAGGACCAAACCAAGACATGTAATACAAATGTAAATGGTGAATAAACATCTTGTATCTTGTATCTTGTATCTTGTAATGGGCTACAAAGACTTGAATCAGTTGCCATTTTACAAAGGTATTCTTGGCTGCAATGCAGCCTATGAAGTGGAAGAAAATGACAGAGAAAATGTTTCTGTTTTTTATGATGAGTAGGCTAAATGATAGCTTTATTGTTCATATGAAGCTAAGACAAGCTCCAGAAACTTGATTCTGTTAGTTGTGTATTGTTGTTTTTAAAATCAAGTAGGGTCAAGTAATTTTTGTTTGTTTTGCTCTTTTCTTTATACAGTAATAGGTGTATCACATTAGGCCTAAGTTATAATATAGTATAACTAGCTGAAAAGGCCCGGCGTTGCCCAGGCTTTGTATTTTGTAATTTGAAATTAACTTATGGAGGACTTTCGATTTTGAAACCCTAGGTCCTTATATAATATGTATGTAAAACTTGAAATGAAGAAAAAGATTTATCAAACTCTTCCATCAGAAAATGCTAGATAAAGCTTTTTATGGCTCATAGAGAATGTCGAATGCTGCATTCCGTTGCTTCTACACATCATGCCTGGGAGGGGTTGAAATAAGAAGAAACATAAATTACATAAGATTGTATTGACTTGACGGAAAATTTTATTTCTCATTCTCGTGTTACAACCGTTTCGGGGCAGAAATAAAATAGAAATGCAGTATCACTTTCATACTTTCCTCCCCTAAAACCCGGGACATAATATACTGCGAGTATAGGACTCAAAATGTTCCATCCCATGCTAAGGGCCTATGATAAATCTCAACTAATACAAAGCCTACAGCTATGGATAACTGACTATTTAGCGACTTCTGATATAGCATACTCACACACTTAAGTTGTCCCTGCAATACGACCTCTTATTCTACATCAAAATGTGAAGTGAGAAAATATTTCTTATGTCGAGGGTAGAGAAAGTTGTGTGACTGCATCACACTGTGCTTTATTTTCGTGTAATTCATTTTTCAGTAATTATTTTCGCCAATATATTGCATCGATTCAATCATAATTTGTTAAAGTCCAGTTGCCAAGGCCCTATGTGATCAGAGTAAACAATACACTGTTGTCATGTGAACTGAACAGCATTTCATTTTTTTTAGTATAATATTCTCAGAAATTATATAATTTTCAAGGGAAGGACTGATTTATTTCAATTTTAATGTTGACCGCGTTACTTCCCGGGCTTAACTGGGTATGTGTGCAAAATTTTGTACAAATTGGTGAAGAAATGTGGATTTGTATAAGGAACATACATACATACATACATAGGCCTACATACCCACAAACACACATTCGACTTTATATATTAGATTAGCTGCAATTAAGGATATTAGAGGTAGGCCTAATCCAATAAATTTTAGTTTCAGTTTAATCTGTTTTAATGAGTTGTAACTATTTCTAAAATTGATATTTTCATGCCAGTAAACTGTACCAAATCCCAAGTTGCTTGCAAAAAGTACCAAATCCAAGTTTGTTTTGTTGACAGATAGCATAATAATGAATGAAAACTTAGTTTCTTGTGTAAATATGATTCTTAGGTCTACCTGCACATGTAGGGAATGAATTATCGATATAAGTATAATTTATCAACTGTATAACGTTTTTTTCATTTCCTGTAAAATTCAAGATGGTGTCCAGGTCGTATTTCAATCACGTAATACCTCCGGAAAACTCGAATTACTTAGCAGGATACAGATGCTTCAACTACCTAGAACTATCTGACGAACTTCAGAAGACAAGAGAAGAGATATTATCTCTTCGGGAAATTATATCTATGCTTGATCAACAGTGAGAGAAAACTACAGGCCTCACGCACAAGCATGCAATCCGCACCAGCATGAAGAAAAATGGCACCAAGTTTATCAGGGTAGGTCAAATCCAGAACACGCAAAACCAGAATTAAAAACACAGAGATCTTTTAACCACCACAACAGATTTGAACTCCTCCAACAGAACGAAGATGGCTTAAATATCCAACAGAATATACCTAACCCTACTTTCAAGTACAAACGCACTGGCAGAAACAACCAGATGACCACAAAATACTCTCAAGCAGCCTCTGAAGATCCCCCATTAACGAATTCCTTGGAATCAACCAACAGACGAACTCCAGCTAACCTCATTCATACTTCAACAAGGTCAGTAGAAACAAATATAATTGTCCTAGGTGATAGCCAAGCACGAAACCTTGGCAAGCTTCTTCACCACAACATTGACAAAGCAAAAGTCTATGCCACAATCAAACCAGGTGCTACTAGCGAAGAAATCCTGAAAAACAGCTCCACCTTATATGAAAACCTAACCTCTCAAGACTGTGTTGTAATAGTCGCAGGCACAAACGACTTTCCGAAACGTAGAACCCCAAGCATTGACAATAATCTGGAACTAGTTCTCCCCCAACTAACTCACACAAGGGTAGCAATAGTTAATGTCCCGTGTCGACATGATCTAAAGAACCATCAAATAAGCGAAGATGTGTCAAAATGCAATGCCAACATCAATGAAATCAGTAGCAGTTACCAAAACATAAAGATCATCAATGCCCATGGATACCCAAGAAGCTGCTATACTACACATGGCCTTTGTTAAAGGTCTAATATCTACACAATATGTTACTAGTGCTGCCATCTGTCTTGCATTGTCGGTAGACATGTTTGTTTGTCTTTTGTCTCTAAATAAAATTTAGTCTGTGCCACTCGTCAGTGGGAATACGTTGTTTTATTATAGGTTATGGGCCCAGAAGCTCATAAAATCGCGGTATTGAGTCGTTTTAACAAGGATTTTGCAGTAAAGCAAGTGTTAAAAGACAGTATTCAGTGCGATTTAGCTGTGAACTGACTGATCGTATTAATTATCGCAGTGTATAAGTGTAAAAACTGTTCGTCAAAAATGGCTACCAATTACCTTATCAATGTGCCGAAATTAAAGGGACGCGATAATTATTCGGAGTGGTGTTTCGCTGCAGAAAATTTCTTAGTTCTCGAAGGCATGAAGCATTGTATCAAGCCAGAACCGGGAAAAGAAATAGCAAGCGCGGATGACGAAAAAACAAAAGCCAAATTGATTATGACCATCGACCCGTCGTTGTATGTCCACGTCAAAACCGTTAAATCTTCGAAAGAATTGTGGAATAAACTACAGCAATTATTTGATGATAGTGGCTTTTCAAGGAGAATAAGTCTGTTGAGAAATCTGATTTCAATCCGGCGAGAAAATTGCAGTTCGATGACGTCATATGTGACGCAGATTATCGATACAGCGCAGAAATTAAGTGGAACGGGATTTGAAATAAATGATCAATGGACAGGGTCATTGTTGTTGGCTGGATTGCCTGATCGTTTTGCTCCAATGATCATGGCAATCGAACATTCGGGCATTTCCATTACGGCAGACAATATCAAGACAAAATTATTAGACATGGAGTCGGTAGATTACAACGAGAATGAAATGAACGGTGCATTCGTCAGTCATTCAAATCATGCAAAGCAAAATAAGAATAATTTGTCTATGGCCAAGAAAAATTGTAATGTTGGTAGTACTACTGTTCCGTCGAAGTCAAACACCAAGGCGGTGAAATGCTACCGGTGTAAACAAGTCGGCCATTACAAAAATCAGTGCATGAATAACGAAAATAATTCAGCAAATAAGAAAAATAAAGAAAGAATGCAATCAAACGCATTTAGTGCAGCATTTTTAAGTGCGAATTTCAACAAAAATGATTGGTATATCGACTCCGGGGCAAGTGTACACCTAACAGCAAACGAAAGTTGGGTTATGAATGCCAAATATGAACAAAATAAAGGAATTGTCGTAGCTAATAGTGAGAAGATGACAGTATTATGTTCTGGCAATGTTAAAATAACGACTTCAACTGATGATTGCGAGTACGACATCGTGATAGAAGACGTATGCTGTATACCATCTCTGACTACTAACCTACTATCAGTCAGTCAACTAATAAAAAAAGGAAACAGTGTGTCTTTCACAGATAAAAGCTGTTGTGTTTACAATAAAAAGCAACAGTTAGTCGCTACAGCAGTATTGGTCAATGGGGTATACAAAGTAAACTTGGTATCCCAGGAGTATTTGGCTGCATCAGCTGTGTCAGGAGTAACATGGCATCGCAGATTAGGACATGTCAACAAGGAATACTTAAATAAAATGAAAAATGCTGTCTTGGGAATGTCATTTGATGAAAAAGTAGAAATAAGCAAGGCTTCTTGTACAACATGTTGTGAAGGTAAACAGTGTCGCTTACCATTTAAAGGCAGTGGTCAGAGAAGCAGCAACTTGCTAGATTTAGTGCACACAGACATTTGTGGCCCTATGGAGACTACATCGATAGGAGGAGCAAGGTATTTCTTGTTATTTGTCGATGATTACAGTCGCATAACATTTGTTTATTTTCTGAAGCACAAAAATGAGGCTCTGAAGTATTTCAAGATATTCAAAGCACAGGTGGAAAATCAAACAAAAAGAACAATAAAAGTGACAAGAAGCGATAATGGTTTAGAGTATTGCAATAAGGAATTTGAAGATTACCTAAACAGTGCTGGTATTATCCACCAGAAAAGCAACCCATACACCCCAGAACAAAATGAATTATGTGAAAGTCCACAAGATGTAGGGTTGTACAGTGTAAGTGGGTGCTTCGTAAAAAATATGATAGTGATAACAAAGTTCGGTTCCGTGCACGTTTAGTTGCTAAAGGTTTTTCACAAGTTGAAGGTATAGACTATACAGAAACATTTTCTCCTGTTGTGAGGCATACTACATTGAGGTTACTATTTGCATTGTCAGTTAAGTTAGGATTTGACATTACTCACCTTGATGTAACTACAGCCTTTCTGAATGGTGCTCTTGATGAAACCATTTTTATGCAGTTGCCAGAAGGATTTTCCGAGCAGACCCATGAGGGTCAAGTACTTAAATTAAAAAAGGCAATCTACGGGCTTAAACAATCTTCGAGAGCATGGTACAGGAAAGTGGATGAATGTTTGTTAAATATTGGTTATAAGAGATCTAAGATAGAACCATGTATGTTCACAAAAGTCAGAAATAATTTGAGGACTATTGTTACACTTTTTGTGGATGATTTTTTTATTTTTTCAAATGATTGTAAAGAAACAGAATATTTGAAAAATGAATTAGCTAGCCATTTCAAACTTAAAGATTTAGGTGAAATCAGAAAGTGTCTTGGTGTCAATGTAAGTGTTAATAAGTCTGAGAAAACTATCACATTGAACCAGTCTGATTATATTGATCAGGTGTTGCAAAGATTTAACATGAGTCAATGCAAACCCATTCAGACTCCTATGGAAACTAAGTTGCATGTATCTAAAGGGGAAAACTATGTTGGAAAATTCCCATATCAGCAAGTTATTGGTTGTCTAATGTACTTAGCAGTTCTAACCAGACCTGATATTACTTATGCAGTTGGATTTTTGAGTCAATTTTACAATTGCTATTCTAGAGAACATTGTGCATATGTAAAGCGTCTATTGAGATATTTAAAATGTACTAAAAATTACGGTTTGAAGTACACTGCTGATGGAAATTCAATATTAGAAGGATATGTAGATGCAGATTGGGGTGCAAATGTTATGGATAGGAAGTCATATACAGGATATTGTTTCACTTTATCTGGTTGTGTAATTTCTTGGGAAACTAAAAAACAAACTACTGTAGCCTTGTCTAGTAGTGAGGCCGAATATATGGCTATTACAGAAGCATGTCAAGAAGCTGTTTATTTGAGAAACTTACTATATGAAATTACACAAAATTTGTATACCATTGATTTGTTCAACGATAATCAGAGTGCACAAAAGCTAACTATGAATCCAATGTTTCACAAGCGTACAAAACACATAGACATTAAGTTTCACTTTTGTAGAGAATGTGTAGTAAATAAAATTGTAAATGTGAAGTATTTGCCTACAGCTGAGATGCCAGCTGATGTATTCACGAAGGCTTTATGTGTTATGAAACATTATAAGTTTTTGGATGTATTAGGTATTCAAAGATTGTAATATTTTTGTATATCCATATTGTTAGATATAGTGGGGGTGTTAAAGGTCTAATATCTACACAATATGTTACTAGTGCTGCCATCTGTCTTGCATTGTCGGTAGACATGTTTGTTTGTCTTTTGTCTCTAAATAAAATTTAGTCTGTGCCACTCGTCAGTGGGAATACGTTGTTTTATTATAGCCTTCACCTAAACACATCAGGAAAGAAGAAAATCATCGCAGAACTCAAAGAATTTATAACCCCTTTAAGGCCAATCACCAAATTAAACACCCCACCGAGGCTAACAAACAACTCTAGACCAGATAATGAATCATGCCTTATAGACCTGACAGAAGAAGCACTCAACCCTTCCACACTAGATGAAATAATGCAACCAACCCGTGCAGACCACAACAATGAAACCCGATCGGAACCAGCAAACCGCTTAGAGCCTAACACTGAACTATACTTAGATGACCTAACAGAACAACAACTCAACCTGCATTCACAAATGTGCTTAGATAACCCGACAGAAGAAGAAGAACCACAACAAGGACCTATGCGACCGACCCATAATGAACCTAAAAAAGAAGCAATGCAAGCATCCCACCCAAAAGAAATGCACATAACCCAACCAGAAGACCAACCAGCCTCCCAACGTGAACAATCACAACCTGACTCTATCAGACCAACAAGAACAAGGAAGAAGCCATCAAAATACGAAGATAGTTTTTTTACAGTAGATCTTAATCTATTCCACATAAACATGCAATGTCTTCGTAATAAAATTCTCAACCTACAAATTACCTTAGATGAACATAAACCATATATTGTATGTATTACAGAACATTGGATGTGCAAAGAAGAGCTGGAGCTTGTAAGTATTCCTCAATACAAACATAGTGCATACTACTACAGATCAACCAATAAACATGGTGGATCATGCATTTTCACTAAAAACAACCTAGAAGTAAAGACAATTGATCGCTTCATCCATCTCAACACTGAACAACATTTTGAATCATCCATTATAGAAATTCCGTCCCTCAAAACAGTAATAATATGCCTCTATAGGTCTCCAGACAGTAACATTGATCTCCTCATAGAAAGGTTAGATAACATACTATACTACTACCACACCGACAAAACGATATATACACCGTGAGTCAAAAAGGACTTTACAACTTTGAAATCTTATAGAAATTTATTGATTAGACTTACAGAATCAGTAACGGTGTCATTTTGTAGCAAAACACTTCAAGTTTGATCACATAGTCTTGCAGTACCAAACTGCGCCACTGCTAGCGCCAGCAGCATTGTTGTTAAAATGGCTACTTTCACTGGTGCGGAACGTGCTCGCTGTGTGTTATTGTTTCATGCACCGCCGTCTCGAGAATTACACTGCCTGTCCTATGCTTTATTTTAACATGGAGTTTAGAGTATTTCTCAATTGCATAATTTCTCCAGTAGAGGCGACACAATTCACACCCACATTGCACCAATCACCGCCACCTATACAACCGCCGTCTCGAGAATACACGAGTAACAGAGTCTAGAAGGCATTGCTTCTATGCGTTTGCTGCATTAAAATAAGCATTAGGCCTAAACAGACACAGATATTTGTGTTATTTGTTTAGAACATAATATTATTCCAGTATATGACACTTACCTTGAAATGGAATTTTGGAGCAATAATTAAAAAACATTCAATTTATGCTTTGAGAAAATTTTTAGGGTATATTTCCCAAGAGAATGTTACTATATTACGAGACGGCGGTGGCAGCACTACATAATCAACAATGTCGTAGCAAAAAACAAGAAGCAATCTGGGTGTGAATGGTGCTGCTATCTGTAATGTCGCCGAGTATGCAAAATTAGCCGTATTGGACAGGCAGTGTATACACGAGTAAACACGAGTGATACAATCTAGAAGGCAGTGGTTTCATGAAACAAACTCTGCAACTAGTGTGCAGCGTAGATCTCGCAACGAATTCAGAAAAGACCCTCCAAGCAGGCCTACTATTTACAGTTGGTACAATAATTTAGTTGAGACTGGTTGTTCTGTTCATCATGCAAAATCACCAGGTCGCCCGAGTGTGTGTGATGCTGTTGTCGAACAGATTAGGGAAAGCTTTGCCCGTAGCCCGAAAAAATCTACGCGGCATGCTTCTCGAGAGATTGGAATTCCACAAAAGACTGTTTGGCGAGTGCTACGAAAATGCTTACTCTTAAAACCATACAGATTTACAATGGTACAACATATTACTGACCAAGATAAAGTTGCTCGTTTAGAGTTCTGTGCTGAAATGCTGAATAGGATAGAGGAAGATGAAACATTCTTAAACTCAATAATTTTCAGCGATGAGTCGACATTTCACATTAGTGGCAAGGTAAACACCCATAATTGCAGAATCTGGGGGTCTGAAAACCCAAGAGAAACCCTTGAACACGTTCATGATAGTCCGAAAGTGAATGTGTTTTGTGCAATTAGTAAATTTAAAGTTTACGGGCCATTTTTCTTCATGGAGAGAAATGTTAATGGTGTTATTTATCTTGATATGTTGGAGAACTTTTTGATTCCTCAATTAGATGAAGATGAACAACAAGCTGTGCCTTTCTACTACCAACAAGACGGGGCACCACCTCATTTCCTCACAGAAGTTCGGGATTTCCCAGATGGTCGCTTCCCTGGTCGGTGGATTGGACGTGCAGGGCCAATTGCATGGCCACCTCGCTCCCCCGACTTGACGCCTATGGACTTTTTCCTCTGGGGTTTCATTAAAGATAAAGTGTACATTCCACCCCTACCACAGTGTCTTCACGATCTTAGAAACAGAATCTCTGCTGCAGTTCATGAAGTTACGCCCGATTTGTTAGAACGAGTGTGGCAAGAAATTGATTTTCGGTGGGATGTTTGCCGAATCACAAATGGCAGTCACATCGAACGAAAATGAGAACTTTACAATAAACGTGAATCAAACTTGAAGTGTTTTGCTACAAAATGACACCGTTACTGATTCTGTAAGTCTAATCAATAAATTTCTATAAGATTTCAAAGTTGTAAAGTCCTTTTTGACTCACCCTGTATATTGACTTTGCAAAAAATATTAAACAAGAACTTGCAGAGCTCATGCTAATCTATAGCCTAAAAACGCTAATCAATGAGCCTACCCGAATAAATGCCCACTCCCAAACTAGAATTGACCAATGTATTGTCAACAAACCAAACTTAATCTACCAAGCATCTGTCTTTGATGCTGGGTTGTCAGATCACTCTGCACAATCAATAAGTATATTCAATCCCCATCCGAAAGCCACCAAAAACTCCAAACATCCACTTATCAAATACAAATATGGCAGGAAATACAACAGATCCAACCTATGTAATCTAAATCAACTCCTAGAACAAGAAACATGGGATAGATTATATCAGCTTCAATCAGTCAATCTTGCTTGCAAAGAGCTCCTAAACATCCTAAATTGCAACATGGATATTGCAATCCCAATTACCAAGTTAATGACTCATCAATGAAGGAAACCATGGATAACAACAGGAATAAAAATCTCCAGTAAAAATCTAAAACGCCTCTCTAAACTTTCAGAAACTACCCAAGATCCTAGAATACTAAATTACACCAAAATATACAAAAAAACATTCAATAAAGTAATTAAAGCAGCTAAAAAATTGAGTAATGATAATTACATAAACAAAGCTAACAACAAGTCTAAAGCAATGTGGACTATAATTAATGATGAGATATCTATTAAAAATAAGGATGACCCTATATCAATAACAATAAAAAATCCCCTTAACAAACTAATATCTGACCCTAAACAAGTTGCCTCAATCTTCAATAACCACTCCAGCTCCATAGCCAAAAAAATTATTCACAAAAAACACGCAACTACTTCAACAGCTCTCCAAGTTAGACCCAACCTTAACAAAAATGACAATACTATCTTTCTTCATCCTGTAGAAAGAAATGAACTATTGAATATTATTAACAACCTTGCCAGTAAAAACTCAGTAGGAATAGATGGAATCCCCACTTCTCTAATAAAATCATGTAAAGAACATCTTATAGATCCTCTTTGTCACCTACCGAACTTATCTCTCTCAACAGGCCAGTTTCCAGATATATTAAAAACCGCAATTATAAAGCCCATATATAAAAAAGGCCCCAAAGACAACGTGGAGAACTACCAACCAATATCCCTCCTATCACCTATATCCAAAATCTTAGAGAAAATTATGTTTAACCGACTGTCATCATTTCTGACACACTGTGAAATAATAACAGAACACCAACATGGCTTCATAAAAGGAAAATCAATTGAAACAGCAGTCCATAAATTCATTGAGCACGTTAGATTCATACTCGATTCAGGACAAAGTTGCATTGCTCTATTCCTAGATTTATCTAAAGCCTTTGACATATTGGATCATGATCTGCTACTAATGAAATTAGAAAACTATGGGATAAGAGGGGCAGCCTTAAACTGGTTAAAATCATACATCTATAATCGTAACCATGTAGTTGAAATTTCTTATCCAAACAAAAAAATTGAAAAATACATGTCTGGAAAGAAAATATCACAATATGTAGTCCCTCAGGCTCAGTCCTTGTTCCCCTTCTTTTCATACTTTTTATCAATGACCTTCCATTAAATAACGATTCTGAACTCACCACCCTGTTTGCGGATGACACAAACATTCTGCTAACTGGCAAAAATCAAATCCACCTTAAGAGCAGTATCGAAACAGTGACACAGCAACTCTTAAATTGGTTCAGTATAAATGGCCTCATACTTAATGTAAGTAAATCAATAGCGATATCCTTCCACCATAAAAGGAATAAAAATCCCTAAAAGCCGACCATTACATTTGAAAACTCCATTACTTATGCTCCATCATCAAAATTCCTGGGCATAATCATAGACGAACACCTGACCTGGAGCCCCCATATCAAAGAAATAAGTAAGAAATTAGGAAAATTCGTATATGCAATCTACCACATCAAAAAAGTCACAAACCCATCCACAACCAGATCTCTTTACTTTGCACATGTACATAGCATTATCAGATACGGGATTAGTTTTTGGGGTAATAGCACCAAAAGCGCATCAATATTTAGGCTTCAGAAAAGAATCGTTAGAGTCCTACATGGAGCAAAAAGAACTGATTCATGTAAGCCTACCTTCAAAGCCTTGCAAATTATGCCTCTACCAACTATTTATATATTTCAACTATTGTTATTCGTTAAAAAACACATAAACGACTACACCAGAATTGAAAGCATCCATAACCACAACACTAGAAACAAATCCGACCTATCTATCCCCCTCACAGTACAACCTTATTCCAGAAAGGACCAACATATAATGGAATTCACCTATTTAACCAACTACCACAATATCTGAAAGACATAAAACGTGCAAACAAATTTAAAACCACACTAAAGAAATAATTGCTTGAATCATGTTTTATAGTATTGAGGAATACTACAACTTCAGCTCCATTCCTACTGTAACATCAATAAGCTAAGATTGATCCCAGAAGGTACTTAATGCAATCTATATAAAAGATAATTTTATGCTATTATCTCTGATTTTACTAAACAGCGGTATTATTATATACATATTATGTAAATATGTTTCAGCTTAGGCTACTGAAAACTCCTGCCCAGTTATATCTGGGTGCAGATATTGTTATAAACACACATTGTTTTTGTTGATCCACATCTGTATCTAAGTGACCGATATCTGCTTGTAAATATCCAGTAATTAGAACACTTATGGCCGGTTTCTATAAACTCGCGAATTAGCTATGGGTAAATTATCTAATGCACAGAATTTACACAATTTACACAAGAATAACACCACACAAACACAAATAATTTAAAGATAGCAATCACTTACACTTGTGGCGAGTTTCTAGATAAATGTCCTCTAGGTAAATATGAAAATGACAGAAAAAATGTTCCTACAAACTCGGGCTAGATCTGTCCAAGGGTAAATCTTTGGGTTAATTTGTCCTTTCATGGATGGCTGGATAAAATTTAACCTTTCATAGGATCAATAACAATGAGAATCAAAGCCTTCTGAATTGAATTAACTGTACAACTCCAAGGCCTTGCTCATTATATCATTGTAGGTTAAATGGAACTAATTTGTCCATGGGTAATTTACCCATAGGTAATTCACAAGTTTGTAGAAACCGGGCATTAGTCTTCTCTTTTTATTATCTTTCTATACTGTATATATAACTACAGGGTCTTTATTATAAGTTAAGACGGGGCGACCGGTGTTTTCACTCTCCGCTACGGAGTCCGCATTAGCCGCCGGTGACGCGCGCGCGGCTTCCCTGCTTAAAGTGTAGGCTATATAAAGTATTACATATCTTACCTTATAACATATGTTGGAAGTGTCGTCCTTCCTGTGTTATACAGGCATTGTATCTGGAAACCACATTCTGGCTGACGCGAGTGAGTTCTTCCACTGTAATGCCCCTAATTTCATTCGTAATGTTTTCTTCCAGCTTCTCCAATGTGTGAGGATTTGTTCGATAAACCTTATCTTCATCACGTACACGTCCAGCAGACTCGTATTTAAAATAATGTTTACACAGAAAAATACGATGCTGCAGCGAAATGGGTCTCACCATGTTGACACTTTAACAATAACTGCACGTGCCGATGTTGCATCAAGGTCAGACCGGCTGCGCGCGCCTTCTGTCACCCGGTCTCAAGCCTTCCGTCGCCCCCGTCTCAACTTATAATAAAGACCCTGTATATGTTCACCTGTCTCATGTCATCTTGTATGATCAAAAGACATAAATAAATAAATAAATAAATAAATCTTTGAGATGGATTTGGTACCTTTTGGAAACAAGCTCCTCAATTATGTTCATGCATGTGCAAGCATGATAAATTGATTACATACCCTAAGTATACTGGTCCACAGGCTATATCGTGATGCTATATCGTGATCACTGTAAATTAGGCCTAGGCCCACTGGTTTTTCATATTTAATTTCTTTGTTGCCTTATTGTTCAATAATAAATGTTCATAAGAATAAAATGAAATATTATATTGCATATATATGTCTGACTTTCGACGATCACATATGGCCTGGATCTCATATGGGAACACCTGACACTGAACCAACTCAGGTTGATTGAAAACCTAAAAGCAAGGTACCTAAAGAGGGTTATGGGCCTCTCAAAATTCACCCTGTCGCGACTGGTGTATGTGCTAGCCAGAGAGCCATATTTCATCCAAGACCTGTGAGTCAGACTGCTTGTGCCATCTACGGATGCATATAATCGACTAATGATGGAACTGGACAGCAAGAAAGCTGATATATGGGAAGAATTCTACCAGACAGAAGCGATGACAACACGAGAGCGGACAGAGACCAACTTTAAGTTAAGAAGGATAGTCACGGGCTTAGCGGTGCACGGTTTCCACCACGGGATATGTTCAACTAAAACCTACCATGACCCTAGTGATCACTGTGTGGATGAGCTTGGTGGTAGACCGTGTGATAGGTATCACATCACAAAGTGCTCCGCGAGAACATGCTCAATAAGAATGCACACTGTGTGCAATACCTATTTTATTAATATATATCTGACTTTGAATTCAGACACCATAGCTACTGTACCAGTCGTGATAGTGAGTTTGTTTTGCCTACTACTGAATGGACCTGGTTTGGTTGAGCTAAGAAAGGAAGGTTATTTCAATCGAAGTTACAGTACAGTATTTGCAAAGATATGTACCATCATTCATTCTACAAATAGATCCCACCTGTCTCTTGTATTCATTATGATCAAATAGCTTATGTCCTCGATATAACAAATATGAAACATTACGCTGATCTCCATCTTGGAAATAAAACTGCTGTTTTCTCACTTTACAGCTCCTTCATAACCGGTAAACATTTTACTACCGTGAAAAGTCGGAACCAAGCATTGTGCAACAAAAGTA
This sequence comes from Ectobius pallidus, assembly GCA_964059195.1. Classification (NCBI taxonomy): domain Eukaryota; kingdom Metazoa; phylum Arthropoda; class Insecta; order Blattodea; family Ectobiidae; genus Ectobius; species Ectobius pallidus. The sequence continues at coordinate 63,065,305 of CAXKWD010000007.1, read as the reverse complement.
TGACTTTATCGGGGTAAACTAAGCAACTTTACTGCTGTATTCTGAATACCGAGGTTAGTGCACTCGAGCATTAGATTTAGTGCCGTTAAATTGTGTAACTTGTGAGCTTCCCTTATGATCATAGGCTCAATGAAATCACAGTAAAGAATTTTGTCAAATGCAGAACCTACAGCATGCAACCCATCCAATAAAGAATAATTAGAATTTGATGATTAACCAGCAACCATGACCGTATAAACAGCTAAACAAGTTACATGAGCCCAGCTTAATTTCTGTAACGTCGGGATGTATGAACACTTCAATTATTGGCCTCAATATAGGTTCTATATTTTCACAGTAATCCTGAAATATAATTCCTGTATCAGCAGCTTCCTTAGGAATTCTGAAAAGCATGGGATACGAGCACATGTTGTCTACACTGTTCAGAACATGTCCTGTCAATTCTTCTACAATAGATGCTGGCAGTCTCGTGCCATGGAAAAGCAGTTATGTTCTATGCATTTACTAGAAACTACAGCCAGTACTTTCGACGGTATTGGACAATTCATCCTGACTTAATAATTAACAGTAGAGCTTCTAATGCTGTTGGACTAACCAACTAAATCAATTGCAGAACTTCTTCTTCAATGTATGTCGTGAAGGCAAGCTCAGCGAGTTTCTTGTGGAAGTGAATTTTCATTGAGACATAGCCATAAGTACTTCTAAAGGGAATTGAAAGAGGGATGGTTGGTGGAAGGAATTTTCTGAGAAACCCGCTTATTCTTTCTGCTTCGATTTTAATGCCACTGTTAGCTCTTCTGGTGTGCAATAATGTACAAAGACCATTAACTGAACATTACAGGGTTGTTGAACTGAATTTCATTAGAATTCCAATTTGATTTCAGTGTTGTCCAATATTAACAGGAGATATTTTCTCCACCCCTCTTAGTAAAAACTAGTTTTCGCCTGCCTTCGTTATAGCACATAGGGTGGCGTGCACCAAACTCACGCCATTTACTCTTTTAGTAAACCTTACTTCTTTAGTTCTAACTACTTTAGTAAGCTACTATTTTAGTAACGTACTATTTTAGTAAGGGTGGCGTGCACCAACCAGGAGTAACTAAACTCGGCGGCTTTCAACATAGAGGAATATACTAAAGAAGTAACAATTTTATTTACTCCCAGAGTAAATGAACTTACTCCACAAGTGGTGGAGAGCACCAACACGGAGTATGTTACTAATGTAGTAAGTTGTGGAGTAAATAAGGCCAATATTTACTCCTACTCAGGGGGTGGAGTAAAGTTGTGTAGTGAGTGTGTTCTGTGGCATTTGCGTGAGTTATGAGTTACATATCACATTAAATGGATTACATAGTTCAAACTGAGGATAAGTTATTGAGATGAAGGTGGTATACCAAAAATGAGAGTTGTGGCAGGTGATTTAATAAATATTAAGTGAACCACACCTAGTAGGGCATTTAATAACGTAAATAATTAAGCTCATAAATCCTTACATGAAATTTTGGCGTTTGGAAGAAACGATGTCAGATTCTCACTACATCCATGTGATTTCAGCCAGTCAAATGTGGAAATATCATTGCGGAGAGCGATCCAATTAGGAAGACGTCCACCAAAAGTGAGGGGGAGAGTGAGTGGAAGGGACGTTTGCATTTCACGGTACAAGGAGCGCATGTGCTCTCAAATATCTTCCTAGCTGGATCGGCCTTTAGATGTTGCAGTTCTCCCTAACTTTGGGTTAGAAAACGACGATGTATTTCAAGCTAATCCTATGGATACAGATATCGGCGAGGTATAGTATATTCTAATAAATGAAAGCCTCCGTTCTTGGAGCTACCCAGAAAACACTTCCCCCTGCTATTTAACCATAGAGATTACTGAACAATAGGTGATTCTCATTGTTAAACGATTTAATGTAAATATTGTAAATTAATTTTATTACATTACACTTCTATAGCTTAATTTAAAGCACAACATTGCGAATGCCAGAATTATAATAATAATTATAAGAGCTAAAAGTTCAATAGTTGCACCCGCAGTGTTAATGAATAATATGTCCTTTTTTCTGACCCTGGTGTAAAAATGTTCAAACAGGCTACATCGGAAGAAAATTTGACTGACTCTGGGATTAGCGTACATTGAGAAGGGGACACATTGTAAAACCATTCCTTAAAGACTCCCCAAGTCTCGAATGGTGGAGTGAGACGAGACTTCCATGTTTGGGAATAAACTATAGCAGATGATGCAGCTCTATAGTATGCTGCTAACTATTTTAATTAACCCTGTGGACAGGAAAGTGAGAAGCATTATAAACTGCTCGTATATAGAAAAAAATGCCAACATGGGTGCCGAAAGAAAATTTTAAGGAACTGGAGGTTGAAGCTGCACAGGATCTAGAGAAGTAGTCACTGAAATTATTTTTAAACACACAACCATCTACATAATTATTATTGGAGTTCATAGCTTCCGAAATATTGTACCGCCATTTTTTGTTTAAATATTACATTTCTCAGTTGTAATATTATTATTTTTATAAGGTAATATTTTTTAAGTAAATGTTCTGTGCATTTGAAAAAGGACAGAAACATAATGCCCCTTATTAGTTTTGTTATCCTTTTTATCCCCCTCTTTTTCATGATTTTGTGTAATACTTAATATTGTCATTAATATTGTTAAACAGTCAATAAGTATTAATAATTCATTATAGTGAGATTTATGATAAACAACTGTAGAATAATTGATTTATCGTTTTTGGGGAAGAATATGTAACTTTAGGAAGGATAAATATTTTAATATATTTTAGAACTTTATTATTATTATGAGAAAAATAATTATAATATTGACAGTGAATCAATTATGAAAATCAACTGGAAATTCCAATTGTTTGCATTATAATACAGAAATAGTTTGCACAAAAATTGTAATCACAGTACCCTAACGTAGGCTACTAAACTGAAAATATTCAATTGAAGGAATTAAAATTAGTAATGAATATAACATTACTATTAGACCTATTTTAAAACATGAAGATTGTCATTAACTCAATAGTAATATTTGGAACAACCCAAATTCATATTCATTATTTCAGCGAACCTTTCCTTTTCATTATCTGGCACTTGAATAATACTGGCAATTGAAATGCACGTGTTCTGCTGCGCTGCACTAACGTTTCTGCTCTGTTCTGCGCAGAATTCGACTACTTCTTTAGTAAAAATCGTTTACTACTTTAGTTACAACTAAAGAAGTAACTATCAATTGAGCTCTCCAACACCAACTAAAAGAGTAAGTTACTAAAAGAGAAGCACTAAAGTAGTAAATCTAAGACGGGAACCTGACGCAACAAAAACCGGTTTGTCTGTCTCACTCTAGCACATTACTCGTATGACTTAAAGAGTGAGACAGATGTACTGGTTCTTGTATACTTTAGGTCTCCGTCTTAAATTTACTACTTTAGTTTGGTTTACTCCTGGATGGTGCACGCCACCCATAGAGTCTGTTACGGAATGCAAGGTAGGTTTCAGCTTCAAAGCTTGTAGAATACAAAGGAAAATTATCTACAAAATATGCATTGGTAAAAGTAGGGGTTAAGAATTTGCCACTCTTAATTTAGTGAAAAAATCCACTGCATATCAATTGATTTCTAAGAATTTTGGCATTTCAGTGCATAAAACCAAAGAATTGGTTCATTTTAAATCTATTAACTTTTAGAAAACATAACACTCTCTCAGGAAATACATGACCAACAAAACTAATTTGATAACCTATGTGGAGGTTTGGATATTGCAATCACAGTCTCAGAACAAAAATGTCATAGGTTTCATTTTATGCCAATAAGTGAACTTCCTTCAAGCTGTCACCAGGGGTGTGATTCAGGATGTTTTCAATAACAGTATGTACAGTATAATTGAGGTTTACATTGAGTACCAAGGTTTATGCATTACTCAATAATGAAGTCCGTCCAATGAAAATAAAGAGGCATATTTTCTTTTAGATATGGAAATATTTTGAAATTTAGCAAAGAAGGATTTGTACTTATGTACTTTTCAGCGGAAACACATAAATATTTGAGCTTACTGCAAGTTTCACCAATGAATTCTAGGCCCAAACTGTAGTAACGTCGTAAGTCTAAAAATAAAAGGTTTTTACCCAAAACAGGAAGAATATTTTTGTACTCATTTGAGGTTCTATGCAAGATGTCCAAGCTCAGAGAACAAAGATTCTTAAGTTGTGTTAAGCTTAACAGGTCGAAATCAAGCATTAAAGACAAAACAATTTCAGTTAGCATGAGTAACTTACCCCTCCTCTTTTAGTGTTAATCCAAATTACCCTACCTTTGATGTACACAAACAGATTGCTCATCTTATCGGTTCATATGCCGTCGATAAGCTTTACACTGACTTCCTGTAAATCTCCCTCCAGGGAACAATCAGATGCATTGTTTCCAAATGCTAACACTTAAAGGAAGGGTAAACTAAAAAAAAATACCATTTTTTTATTTTAATCTCATCGCACGGAGCTTTGAATTACAAAACGAATGGTGATCTCGCAAACTTCAAGCGCCTAATATTACGCTTTGTACGGGTGAAGTAAAAAGCTACTGTGACGTCACGCTTGACTAACTCGCTGACAGGACGACAGTTGCTGTAATGCTCGCACGTGTGTTTCTAATGCACCACAAAGTCTCATTTGTGTTTGTTGTTGATAGAGATGTCTGCAATGTTACCTTATAAGGACAAATCTCGGTATTCACAAATTAATATCACACGAAAAGAAAATGACAAGGCATTATTGAAAGAATTGCAAGAAAAGAAAAGAAAATACGGAATGGTGTAAATGTGGGCTGTGTATACATATGAAAACGGGCCACGAGAGTGTGTGTTGTCGGGACTGTGAAGTAATTTGTGAACAGAAGGGGGTTGTAGACTGTAGGCCACACAACATGCCTCATTCGATAGCGTTATTATAAATAAAGATACACTAGTTCCCAGTCGTTATCAGTTAATACTTAGAGCTAATACAGTTCAAAAACAAAATATTTTTCAAGATACGAACAGAGTCACTTTCAGATTCAGAATCATCTTTTGTGGTAGTAGAAATGTCTGAAATGCTAAAAGAGCTATCTAAATCACAATTTCTAGAAGAAACATTCAATGAATCTGTGCAAACATTGACATAAGTTTCATTTCCTAGTTCACACTGAATGCCTACGCTGTTAGAAACTGAATTTTCGTCATAAATACTAGATTCCACATTCATGATTTGTCCATTCCCGGATACTGATGAATTACTGTTCGAATCTTGCAACAACTCTCTCATTTCCTTCTTCCTCAAGTTCGACGATTTTCTTTTCTTCATTGGCGGTGTTTCAGAATTCCCATGCAAAAGAAGTGATGGCACAGCACTTCTTTTTTAAACAGATTGCGGGGTTTCTCCAGTCAACTTTTTTCGTAACTGTACCGAAAGCTCGGTATCATTTTCTTCAAAATGTTGTACTGTATTTACTGGGAACAAATTTTTCTCTTTTCATTTTTATCAGCCATTGCTTATAACGTTCGGGTGACTTATCTCTGTTGGGAAATCGATGAAAGATATTTTAAGTGTGTTATCACTCTTCGACGATAAGTATGTACACCCCACAACACAACAATAAACCATTGTTTGAACAGATACTCACTAAAAAAACTGTAACAGTAGACAAAATGCTGTGAACTATCTTTCCCCGGGCGAGACTGAGTCAAGCACTCATCAAGCATGACGTCACGCGCCCACCGCGTTACAATAAACATATTCGTTTTGTGATTAAATGTGAAGGTGTAAATCATTTCTAACAGCGAATATCATTTCTTAAAAACATTTTCTTTCAATCCGTATAAAGAAAATGATACTGAATTTTTAGTTTACTTTTCCTTTAAGGAAATGAAGTATGTCTTCATCAGATGTGATGGTAAGCTTTAAATAATACAGTTCTGAACATGATTCAACAACACTTCTTAAACCTTCACCAGTGAAGGATGGTTCTTCACACAATGTCAATTCCACAAGTTGTGATGGAAGAACTTTCTTATCTTTTTCAATGTGGAATTCACACTTTAATTTTAGATTCAGTGCCTTTAAATTGTGTAACTTGTGAGCTTCCCTTAGGATCATAGACCAAACTAAACTAAACTCCGTGGCACGACATCCCCAAAGGGACAAGGCCTACCATCCGACCGCTGCGTCATCTACCTATAGGCAGATGGCAGGATTGGGGGGCATGTGGTCAGCATGCCGACACCCACGGTCGTTAATGATGATTTCCATGACCGGAGCAGCTACTTCTCTATCAAGTAGCTCCTCAATTTGAATCACGAGGCTGAGTGCACCCCTACCAGACCTCCCTACCTCAGAAAAATCCGAGGTACTGGGGATCGAACCCAGGCCGGCAGATCCGTAGTCAGCGACGCTAACCACAAGACCACGCCGGTGGTCCTTAGGATCATAGCCAAAATGAAATTACCGAAGAGATTTTTATCAAATGCAGAACCAAGCAAGTTATATGAGCCCAGCTTAATCTCTGTAATAATGGGATGTATGAAAACTTCAATTATTGGCCTCAATATAGATTCTTTATTTTCTAAGTAATTCTGAATTGTAATTCCCGCATCAGCAGCTTTCTTATAGATTCTGAAAAGTGTGAAATACGAGCACAAGTTGTCTAATCTGTTGAGAATGTGTTCTGTCAATTCATTTACAATAGTCTCGTGCTGTGGAAGGGTTTATGTTCTATGCATTTTCTCAAAATTACAGCCAGTACTTTCGATGGTATTGGACAATTCATCTCCGAGTTAATAACTAAGAGCAGAACTTCTGACCCTGGTGGACGAACCAACTGTCATGTATGTTGTGAGGGATGTGAAGGCAAGCTCAGTGAGTTTCTTGTGGTAGTGAATGTTCATTAAGGTGCAGCCATAAATACTTGTAAAGGGAATGGAGAGAGATGGTCAGTGAAGGAGTGTTCTGAGAAACCCTCTTATTCTTCCTGCCTCAACTTTAGTGCCACTGCTGTTAGCTCTTCTGGTGCGCAATAATGTAGATAGACTGTTAAACACACTACACAGTGAAAGTTACAGGGTCGTTGAACTGAATTACTGAGTTTCATCATAATTCCTATTTGATTTCAGTGTAGTTCAGGATTAACAGGAGATATTTTCTCCACCCCTCTTAGTAAACTAATTTTCACTTGCCTTAGTTATAGCACACAGAGTCTGTTACGGGATGCAAGGTAGGTTTCAGCTTGAAAGCTTCTAGAATACAAGGCAAACTATCTACAAAATAGACATTGGTAGAAGTGGAGGTTAAGAACTTGCCTCTCTTAATTTAGTGAAAAAATCCTCATCATATCATTTAATTTCTAAGAATTTTGGCATTTGAATGCATTTAACCAAAGAATTAATTCATTTTAATTCTATTAACTTTTTAGAAAACAAAACACCCTCTCAGCAAATACATGACCGTCGATTAGTTCGATAAGCTATGTGGAGGCTCAGATGCTTCAATCACGATGATGTTCTGAAAATTTGATGATTTTCCGATAGCTGTTAGAACTATTAGAATGTCAGCATCCCCATCATTCTGGAAAACCACAAATCAAGGGATAAAAATGATACAATTAGTCTTGCTTCATTTTTGGCACTATTTACAAATTGATCCTGTTCCATAGTGGAAGGGAGGTTGTCCTCCAGCCTGATGTCTACAGCATATTTTAGATGTGCTCTTCTCACTTTGTTCTACAGTTTTTGTCCAGTTGGAAGCATCTTCATAACCATCAAACCTCATGCAAAACTGGGTGTGGACCAAAGTGTGGTTGCTGGAAAACAGGTTTAATATGAGTCAGTCAGTTCTAAAACTCACTAACTCCAAAATTTACGATTTTCTGTTTTTGATGTCACCTGGTAGGCAATACTGTATCACATACAATGGTGCAAGTTCTTGGTTCCAAAACTCTTTATTTCCCTAACAAAAATCAATTTTAAAAGTGGTCACTGCAACAAAACTCTCTAATTCCAAGCACCTTACTGCTCCAAAACTCACTAATTCCAGAATGACTTACCACTGCTCCAAAACTCACTAATTCCCGTATTTTTATTAATACCATAACACATTCTGCAACAAAACTACTTAACTGATATAATGTGGCTTTATATAGTGATATAAAATTAATATTAGTGAGTACTGATATTTTTAAAATGCATGCTGGCTACACTGTTAGCCAGTGCTTTCAGATGCATCTCAAGAGTCATATGTTCTGCTAAAAATGGAAGATGAGCAGATGGTCTTCCCATTGCATTGGTAGTGAGTGGCTGTTTTTTCTACCCGTGTATTTTCGTGTGTGCTGGGTGACAGATTTATACTTACCTCTCGCGTTTATATTGTGTTTTTACACAAACTGTACGTACATTTGATCCATTTCTTGGGGAGGGGAGGTACTGCACTTACCAGCGACTTCAGTAGTCTTTTCAATATGGATCCTACCAACAAATTAATAGTGGAAACTCCAACCCCAGATAATCATTCCCATGGATGAGGAATCTGGTTCCTCTAACCCATCATCTGCAAAAGTTTCATTTGTGCCTGAAGACATTTCTTTTCTACCGCAAGACTTAGTATCACACTGCCATCCAGACACTGTTCCTGCTCAGGAGCGAGTGGTTCATAAATACTTCGATAGCGATGCAGGCCCCTATTTTGTATCTGTTAAACAGAAAGACAAAGATATTCGCCTTATGCACCCCATGAAGTTGGACAAATGGCTGTTTAAAGCGAACTATGATATTCATTATATTAATAAGTCTTCCACTGTGCAACTTGATGTACATTTTAGTACCCCACAAGCAGTCAATAATTTTTTGGACTCAGAGTTTGACTCTTTGCACCAAACGGAATCTTATATACCCAGATATAATCTGTTTACTGCTGGAGTAATACGGGGAATTGACATAAGTGTCACGTCTGAGGAAATACTCCAGGAGACAATTGAGCCTGAGGGCTGTCAACTGGCTAATGTTTATAGATTCAACAGACGTGATGACGCAGAAGGTAAAACTTACTTTTTGCTCGCAGAGACTTCCGAGGGTAGTTACCCTTTATCATCAACGGTATCCCATAGACCCATACCAGGAATGCACTAATATTTGTAGGCAGTGTGGTAAATTGAATCACCGTGCTAAGTTCCGTCGATTGGCTTCGAAATGTTTGAGGTGTGGCTCAGACCTGCATTCGGGGGACTGTCCCAGTGAAACCATCAAGTGTATCAATTGTACTGGTCCTCATCATACTACAGATACTGCCGGGAAACTACGCATCATCAGTCTCTCCTGCCACTTCAGATCAGTTGCACCCTCCGAAACGTAACGTTTCTGCGGGTCAGTCTCTGTTTGCCTCTCAGCAGTACAAAAAATTACTGCTCCAATTGCTGAGGATAACCAGATATCACCTAATCATTATTATGGAAATGCACCTGGATGAAACGTCTACTTTTACTTTGCATGGCTACAAGCAGATCAGAAGAGATTGCAATAGACATGGGGGAGGAGTAGCCATTTTTCTTCTTCCTACCATCATTCTAACTCATTCTGATGCAGAAATGCAATACCTTCCTTACTTCGAAATCATACACATCACTTTTCATAACGTTTCCTTATATGCCATCTATAATTCTGATCATAATCCTCTTGACTTGCAACAATGGCCTTCCATCCTCCCTGACATTCCTGGTTACCACACGCTGATGTGTGGGGATTTTAACATTCCCAATTTTCATAATTTTGTGCTGTGGTCTAGTAATCCGCACCCTCTAATCTCGTTATGTACGCAGCGGCAGTGGCAGATTATAAATGCTGACATTCCTACCAGATTAGGTGTGCCTCACCAACAGAACACTACGCCGGACCTAATCATAGCATCATGGTCTTTACAGACCTTTCTTCAATGCCAAAGACTTAATGATACATGTCATAGTGATCATTTCCCCTTAAATATTAGATTTACTCACCCATTGAATATCTGAAAAACCTTGATCCACATGTGTTGAGTACATACATAACCACGGTGTTACACTCTTTTTTGCCCGATGACATTTCGTATGACCAGCTGGAAAATATTCTTCTCTCCTTTCTAGATCACACTCATCCATACTCGGTCCAGTCTTCTTGTACTCCACGGCATCCCCCCTGGTGGGACCATCAGTGTGCGGCAGCAGTCACTCTCCGCCGAAATACTCTCAAACAATATAGACTCGCTTCTACTTTGTCCAGTTATCACGTACATAAGGTACAAGAGACTAAGATATATGGATACTTAATAAACGAAAAAAAACGGCTTGGAAAAAATATTGTATGCAACTTATCCAACAACACCCCCCTGCTCAAATTTGGAAGAAGTTTGAGTGGTTTAAAAGATTCAATAACCTCTCGAAGCTGACGCCTCTGGCTGGGAACATGAATTTGCAACACAATTTTCTTACGATGGTCACTCCACCAATGGTTCCACAGGCCCCACTCCACTTTTCAGTGTGGCCGCATCAGGTCACACATCCTCTTCTTCACGCCATCACCCCTCAGGAAATAGTGCCATTTTGGTCCACAGTCAAGGCCCGGATGATATTACGTTTTCATTACCGCAAATGCTTCCAGAAGAATTTATACGCCTTCTTGCTCGGACTTTTACTCATATTCTTCTTTCTGGTCAAAAGCCAAGCTCTTGGCTTTCGGCTTCAGTCTGCCCTATTCAAAAACCCAATACCACAGGCAAGTCTGCGCAACACTATCGTCCTATCACTTTATTCTCGACTCTTCAGAAAACTTTTGAGAAAATAGTTGCGAACAGACTCTCTTTCTACATCCCTTGCTTTCAGTAGGCAGCAGTATTTGGCAGCTTTATACCTGGATGCTTCACGTGCATATGATTCTGTTCAGATTCCTCTTCTCTTGGACAGACTTACTGTATATGACTTACCTTTTGCCCTTCTAGCTACCATATATAACTTCTTCCATACCAGACATATTTCTCTCCATAGCAAATATAATAATCCGGAGAGTTGCATGACAACGCAGGGCCTCCCTCAAGATTCTTCTGTTAGCCCTTTACTGTATGCTTTATACATTCAAGATATTTCTCTGCCACGGACTACCTGCTCTCGTATTATACAATATGCAGATGATATCTGTCTCTACTGACCTATTACTCCTAAATACTTATCTCAGGATCTTCGAGAGTTCCAGCAGATGGCCCAGACCTGTATCTCGGAGCTCTCACACATGGACAAAACTAAATTCCAACTGTTTCGTCCCGGTTTTTTCAGGACTACTCAGACCTTACATATGGGCTCATGGGGGTTGCAGGAAGAGAGGGAGGTGAGGTTCCTCAGGTGTTTATTTGATCATAGGCTCACGTTTACTCCACACTTGTTACAAAAACTACAGCTAGTACAAAATTTCCTTCGTCTCTTTCAAGCTCTTACAGGGAAATATTGGGGGGAAGATTCCCTTATTTTATTTCGCCTCATTACACAGCTTATTCTCTCACGTTTAGGCTATGGTTCCATCGTATTTAACTCGATGTCCAAAAAGGTTGTGACCCAATATCATTCCCTTCTTTACAATCTATATAAGATCATTTTTCGTATTAATGGTAAACCGGCATTGCATAGTTTAATGACTGATTTCCCGTTTTTTTATATTACACATCAGCGAGGGGTCAAGGCTGTAAAATTTCTTGGAAAATTATACTTGCTCACCCGAAATCCATTGCTCCTGAAATTCCAACTTTTATATCATTGCCATGCTTCTTGAATTGGTCGCACTCCTCTTCCTATGGTGGAATTAGCACAGTTTGTACAATGATTTCGCTAGTATCTGAATTTATATCAGACCCCTGTTCATCCTGAGTATTTAATTGATAGAAGGCCTTGTTATCTGACATTACCACTTGATCTTACCGCTTTCCAGCAGCCTTCACTGATACCGGCTCTTCAATGGCAGGAAAATGTTGCCTCCCTCTCAGTAGGCAGAAAATATTATTTCTATTTTACAGATGGTTTTAAGTCAACAAATATTGCTGGCGCTGCCTTTTTCAACCTAACTGCGACATATGGCCGTAAGTGGAAACTATACTCCCATACCTCGAGCTACACCTCTGAAAGCATTGTGCCACAGTATACGTATTAATACAGTAAAGAAACTCAGTCCGTTTTTCTGCCAGACGGACATGCGCGCGCAGATTACTAGCGATCCTACCGGCCATTGAGTAATACTACAATCACTACTGCGGGAAGAATGGAAATAAATAGGAGTCTTGAATTTTTATAGCAATGCGTGTTTCCAAAGGATGTTATTGTTCTGCTATAAATTGCAGTAACAATAAAGGAAGAAATCCTGAATTGCATTTCTTCACTTTCCCAAAAGATCCAGAAAGGTAAGAAGAATAATACGTAATATTTATTGTATGCCTGCTGGCTTACTCTTGACACATGTTCTGGTGTGGTTATGTTTACATTTACTTTAATGTAATATTTTTATCTTTAATTATGTTGTAATTTCTAACAATAGATACTAATGAAATGAAAATGTCAGCAGTCTATATCACGGTTAAGATAACAATATTTAGGGTGTCGTATTGTGATCGCTTAAGATAACACAATATTTGCTGCGGTGCAGCTTATTTCCTATGTGCATTGTAATGTATATGTCAGGGCCGGTTATGTATACAAACATGTGTGCCGTGTTGGCCGTTGTGAGCTCTAATGCACATGGCCATTTTGCAGCATGTAGCCGATTTTTTTTCTTTGCTTGCACAAACCTGACAATCAAAGATCCACATGCCCGGTTGTAAGGATCAATGCTAAGGAATATCAGTGCACATAACTCAATTTCGTAAAAAAGTGCACATAGCCGATTTTACAGGCGGTACGATATTTATTTTCTCAAACACGATGTAGGCGTAAAGATGACGAAAACATAATCTTACATCATAAATTCTCGGATACATGTGCCATTAAGGTGTTTGCGACAGTAAACTAACATGACATCATTATCCAAACCTAGGCAAGCAATAGGCTTACCTAAAATAGGCTACTGTTAAGAAGCGTATCTAGTCCAAGGTTTTTCCCACCTTTAAAATCAACGTTTAAGTTATAAATTATATTAAAGAGTGACCTTTGAATATAGGTTTGTCACACTGCTCGTCCTCAACTCCATTGTTGAGATTGTATTTTGTTTCTGTATCTTACGGCGTCGATCTACCTTCAATTGTTGTAATGATTTCAGGTGTAAAAAATGGGTCATCAATAGTCGGCGAGAAGACCTACTAACAAAAACTGTAAAATATTTAAATGTAAATTGCCGCCTATGTTTGGAACACTTCGAAAACAGCCAGTTTATGAATTCCAATAAGAATTCTTTAATTAAAACTGCTGTACCGACTGTATACTAAAAGCAGTTTTGGAGTATTAGAAATTGAGAAATATTGATAGAAACCTATATTTTTACTTGAATTTTGTATTGTATCTTATGTTATATTGTATTGTTTTTGTAAAATGATGACATTTCTATTCTAATGTAATATTAGGCTACTTTTAAAAATAAAAATGAGTTATAATTGGTTTTCCAAGAATCATCTTGAAGTTATTAAAACTTGTAATAAGAATAGCCCTAGGAACTGCAGTGCAAGTTAACTATCCGTCACAGGTAAGTGGCATTTAAAAATTGTGCCTGATCTTAACTAAAATATAATACATGCTTCATTGTTTCTTAAATTTAAAATTCAGTTTTGAAAGAAGATTTTTTTCTCTTATTATAACATATTTTGTTATGTGTTTATGCATTTTCACAAGTTATTTTATATGGTGAGAATGCAGTTTTACTCAACCGCCGCATGGAGCGCTAGTGTCGCCCAGCTAACAAGTTGTCATAGGACTTTTAACACACAGTTTCCTTACTGTATTAATACTTATACTGTGATTGTGCTCTATACGGCGTTGAAAGATGCACACGCCCAATGCTATGACATCATTATTGCTACAACCCACATGTTTCCACTGATAACATATATGATATTTTTATTCAATCTCAATTACATACCATCAATGAAAAAGGTGCACATATCACCCTTATATGGGTGCCGGCACATGTCGGGGTCCCAGGCAACGAAATCGCAGATCACCTTGCCAAAGCCTCCATGGATAAATTCATATTGATGCCCATTTTCTCACCCTGCCACGGGATATCACTCAAAATTTTATTTCTCACCAGTCGCATTTGTCCACTGAGGCTTTCAGTCTCTCTCCAGTGGAACATTGCAAACACAAAACTGTCACTCATTTCCTTGTCTGTTCCAGCAAATCCCCTCCTCGTGCCATGGTCTATTTTTCCCGGCTCAAATTTTGGACTGCTCAGGTACCAACGTAACTTCACCGATTGGAGAGGTCTACATCACCTTTTTGTGATTGTGGACAGCTGGAAACCATAGATCATATGTTTTTTTGGATATCCACTCCATCATAGAAGTGTCTTCAAACTTTTTCGTGACATTTATCTCCATCATCCACCAGGTCCCATCCAGATGGATTCACTCTTACTGCAACATGCCATTCCCATCAATAAAGCACTGTTTCAATACATTAATAAAACAAAAATGAAAATATAACATAAGGACCGGTAATCTTTCGTTTCGTCACACCACTACACCCAGCTAGGGCTCCCTGAGTTTTGGTCACCCTTCATCAATGGACATAAGCAAGATGCAGGAGCCAATTTTTCTCTAGTGGAAAATGGCAGTAGCGTCTATAAATAATCATAAACAACAACAAAAAAATGGAAGATCCTGAAGCAGTTGTTTTGCATGGTGAAAATGTTGTACAAGTTACTGAGGGTTGTACGAGGAAGAGAAAATGAAATGTTAAGAATTGGAAAAAAGGAGAAAAGGTGAGCTAACAGCTTAATATTTATGCTATTTATGGAAAACTTATTCAGTTGAAGGCAACATAACCTCAATAGGTCTGACCTAGCATGCACACAACTCTCATCACTACTAATTATCCCTCACCATTTTAGGTTGCTTGAATACTTATAAAAGGTATATCCTTCTTTATTTACAGATTGCACTATTCAGTAATAATTAACTAATATTAATTTTTGTTTTTCAGACATTCAGTTCAAGGATTTCCAACTGTTCCAGACTGTGGTCACAGAGAACGAGAGAAAGGTCGTAAGAAAAATTTTGAATGTTGGCTGAATATGCAAGATGTAAGGAGGTTTCACCAAGCTTTTTAAAAGACTTCCAATAAAATTGACCAAGATCACTTTATTATCAGGTATGCCAAAGGGAAACCACCCAAAAGACATCGTCTACAACGTGAAACGTCTTCAGAAAGAGTGTTGCGTCACGGCATCGACTCTTCTCCTTACGGATAGTTTGTCTCCACCGTTTACACGCCAATGCATGAGAACTGCTCTATTTCACTTAGCTTTTGTAGATGTTGTCGTAGTCCAGATGATATGACCACCTTTTGTAGATCTAGAGAAGTTGCTTTACACATGTTAAAACGTGGGTCTATTCCCTTGGAAATAAATGAAAGATGTAGACTAAAGATGAGAGAAGATGTTTATTCTAAAACACACTACACTAACGGTAACATGTTGCTGAAGACATTGACCATAGAAAAATCCAACAATTACACTCTTCTGGAAATTTATACTATCATGAGGAGGCGGGACTAGACAAAGTTTATTATACTTATGATGCAGAGATTTAATATATTTGTATGCTTACTCCAGGAAAAGTTATTATGGTTGTGATTAAAGGACTAGGTCAAGCTTACCTCAGCATTCTTACAAATGTTTACTTCTCAGTCTTCAATACAGCCAATACTGCTGACTTCAGCACTATGACTTAATACTTCTCATATTTACTAACTTGTTATCATAACCTAATTAAAAAGATATTTGTTTATCATGTTTGGAAACCGTCTTCACTCAATGTCTGAATTACGGAATCCTATTTAAATTTGATTTCATTTTCTTCCTTTTAAATTTTATAATATAATTATAGAACAAGAGGTATGGCTATTGATTACTTTATTCCATCTTACCGCGTTGAAGGAGGTAGGGAACTAGTAAAAGTCTGACAAAAGTGTCTTGTAGATATTTTAAAAATATCAAAATTTTGAGTACAAAGATTGCACAGAACAGAACTAATGATTGGACAGTCGGCTGACAAACTTAGAGGAGGAGACCATCGTTCAAAACATTCGGAACAAAACTTGTAAAAGTCAAAATCTTTATTGAATCCCTCCAAACAGCAGAGTCACATTACTGTCGTGGGGAGTCCAAATGCCAATACCTTCCTAGTCACCTCAGTATTCAACACCTGTGCGATGGCTATAACAACATAGTCGACAGTGAAGAACTAAAAGTTAAATACGAATACTTTAGGAAGGTTTTTGTTGAAAATTACAACGTAGGGTTTGGTTCGCCTGCCACAGATCAGTGTTCCAAATGCCTAGAACTTAAGGAAAGGATTAAGTCTGCATTAATCGAAGAAGAAAGATCTACTCTGAAAACATAATTAGCAATCCACAAGACAGGAGGTGAAAAGTTTTTCACTCTATTACAAGAGGAGAATGAAAATGAGGTTACATACTCGTTCGATTGCCAAAAAAATTTGATCTTCCCTAAGTTAACCGATCAATCCACCTATTTCTTAAGGCAGTTTTACGATAGTAATTTTACAATGTGTTTAGGCATTTCACATGCAAAGTAGACTCCTGAAAATATGTTTATGTATGCTTGGACCGAAATGGAAGCTGCAAAGGGTTCTAATCAAATAGCTATATGTATCATTAATCACCTTTCGAACACTTTGTTTTGTTTTCTGATGGAGTGGGGGGGGGGGGGGCAGAAAAAGAACACTAGTTATCACTAGACTTCGGATTTTAGGTAAAAACCTATTTTAATCCTTAAGTGATATATGGACGAAAATTTGTATATGCATGTTTCATAAGTGACTATGCCTAAAACTGACACTTTTATAGGACCTAAAACAGACTATTTTTACGTTAGAGCCTAATATTGCCTATTTTGCTTTTTTTTCCTCTAAAGTTAAAAATAAGTTAGTTTTTGTTATAAATTCTAGCATTGATTTTCAGTTCGTACTAAATTTTTAGCTCGGAATGTGCAATACATGACACATTTGTGACATGGTTAAATAGTAAAGAATGTTCCATCTTCAGTAGAAAAATTCCTTGGAATTCCCAAGAAAATGTAGCGTTTTTCTTCTGACTCCCACATCCAGTAACAAAAAAACTGGTTCTCTGACTCACTGAGGGATACAAGGGGTTGAATATGCTAGCGTGCTTAGCTTCTGAGCACAGGGATTAGGTTTTCATTGTCGGTGTCTTTGATTCTAGCTTTGCTCAGAAACAAAATAGATCACACAGTCCGTGCAAATGTGAATATCGAATGGGCGGAGCTTATGGGGCGAATTATATTGGAATTTTGCCGACAATGCTACATACGGAAGGTTTCAGTTCTGTTAACAGTTTTGTTTGTGTATGGTCTTCACTTTCGTGTGTACTGTGGTGTTTAAAGAATTCTGAAATGCCGAAAATTAAAACTTCGAGGGCTTCTCTGATACACCAATGGCTACAAGAATTTCCACATTTTACAACAGATGGACGCGTTGTTTATTGTGAAGCTTGTAGCAAACACGTGAGTATATTAATTATGGTTTTATTATTATTTACGGAAAAAATCCGCTAAATGGAAGGAAATAAATTGGAGTAGCTATGTCCTTTCGTTCCCTATTGGGACGGATTTAATGTCTTAAAACTTCAAACCAGTGCTTTAACACTGTAGCTAAGGTAATTTTTAGAATTTTCTCAAGATTTTGATTTTAAAAACTATCATCGCTAAAATCTTATGCCTATTCTAAGCACGAAATATTTAATAAATACGATTATTTTATAACTTATTTAAACTAATTTATTTTGATGCAAAGGTAGTAAAAGGGTTTCAATCAGTTTTCATTTCGTGTTTTGTAGGTATCCAGTGACAAAAAATCTCATTTTACTCAACATGTGCAAGGTGCTACACATCAGAGAAACGTGACGCGAAAATTAAAATCAAAACAGTCTCTTCTAACTCAACCAAACAGTTCAACAATCAAAAATGAATTTCACGCAGACCTCTGCCGAGTCATCATTGCAGCAAACATCCCGTTTAATGCTCTTGACAATCCCCATTTGAAAGGTTTCTTGCAAAAATATTGCCAGATGAATATTCCTTCAGAATCCACCATCAGAAAAAACTATGTGGACAGTACATACGAAGAGGCTCTTTGTAGAATACGTTCAGACATTGGTGATTCACATATATGGCTTTCGATAGATGAGACTACTGACAGTATGGGACGCTACATAGCTCATTTAATTGTTGGAAAGCTGAGTTCTGATTCCCCTTCTAAAGCCTATTTAATATGCAGCAAACAATTGACCCGAACCAACCAAGAGACAGTAGCACAATTCGTGAACACTGGCATCAAAGTATTGTTTCCCAACAGTTTCGATGAGAATAAGATACTACTGATCTACACTGATGCGGCGGCCTACATGATTGCTGCAGTACAATTACTGAAAGTGTTTTATCCCTCTGTCACTCATATTACTTGCCTTGCTCACGGCGTGAATCGTGTTGCAGAGCAGATCAGGCTACAGTTTCCAAGGGTAAATAAATTGATTTCTACTGTAAAAAAGGTATTTGTGAAGGGACCAACAATGGTTCAGGCTTTCCGAGAGAGGTTATCGAACGTTGCTCTTCCACCAGAACCTGTACTTACTCGCTGGGGAACATGGTTGGAGGCTGCCGACTATTACAGCAATCACTTTAATGAAGTTAAAGATGTTGTGATAAATCTACCAGATGATTCTGCTAGCATTATCTCAGCAAAGGAACTCATGGAAGATTCTAGAATTCAGAGGGACCTAGTATTTATTAGGTCACATTATACTTTTCTTGTGCATGTCATTGCATCACTGGAAGCTGCCGGGAAAGCATTGTATGAGCAGATGGACGTATTCAATGATATGAAGAAATAGATTGAAACAGTTCCTGGTCCTATAGGTGATATAGTAAGGGATAAACTGGAGAAAGTTCTGCTGAGAAATAAAGGTCTAAAAAGCCTTTGTGCTGCTTCAGACATTCTAGCAGGCAAGACAACGGACATTCAGTGTGATATTCCAATCAACTTAGTGCCAAAATTGAAATATGCTCCTGTTACTTCAGTAGATGTGGAGCGTTCATTTTCAGCCTATAAGTTAGTGCTGAGCGATAGGCGACATTGTTTTGCATTAGAAAATCTAGAAAAAGTGCTAGTTGTTTACTGTGAAGCCAATTACGGACAAGAATTGTAAGGAATTGATCAGTGTTGTTTACAGGTCCAATAATTCATGAACATTGCTTTCTAAAATTATATAGTAGGCCTAAATGAAAGTTATGGTAGCCTATATCTGTGTTTTATCATGGTTATTGATTGATTGTGACTTCAATAAATATAATATTCTGCATTGCAATTGAGATATTTCAGAAAATTGTCAAATTAAGAATTTTATAAGAGACTATTTTACGATTTTTAAAACCTATTTTCCAATTTTTAGAGCCTATTTTAGGTACCTAAAAGAGCATTTTAGCGACCTAAAAGTCCGAAGTCTAGTTATCACTGCAGTTCTGAACTGGCTAACAAGAAAAGCTCCAGTGCGAATAAAAAAGATTGTAATGCATTATCCAGTTCTTGAGCATTAATACATCCCTCCAGATAGGGTGTTTGGTGTTACTTAGAGGAAGGTAAGAAAGTTGGAAACAATCGTACACCCTGATGAGTACTTCAAAATATTTAATGAATCAGCTACTGTAATACACTGGTCAAAAAAAGTTAAGCATATGTTCAGTTTACCCAACAATACCTAATATTTATGTTTCTTTTGGTTTTATGTAGCACATATATTGTTGACCAATTCAAACTCCTTTGTTTGTTTTATTCTGCATCACCATGGAGATTCCAATCACAGCTAGTAAACAAATCCTGTAATCCACGAAAAATTCAGTGTGTGCGTCCTAGTAGATTCAGTCAGTGTCTGTGTGCATCCTAGTGCTGTGCAATGGCTCAGAACAGACTTTCAATCGCAGCAGACCGCATCAAAATTATCACTTTGATGGAACAAAACATGAGCCAAGTTGATGTTACTAACATCCTTTATGCGAATCAAAGTATTGTCTCCAGACTGTGGAGAAAGTTCCAGGAGACCCATTCACTAGCAGATCGACCTCGCAAGGGCCATCCACGCGAACAACACCAGCTCAGGATCGGTATGTAAGGGTATCTGCACATAGGAACCCTATAACCTCAGCTACTACTCTGCGCCATGAGCTGTGTGCAGCCACAGGTGTTGCTGTCAGTAGCCAAACTGTGTGCAATAGACTTCATGATGTAGGGTTGTATGCTCGAAGACCACTCAAGACTCCAGCACTGTGTCCACATCACAGGGGTACTTGTGCAAGACAACTCTATTCACATATGGAGATGATCAGGGGAACAAAATCATCCCTCAATGACTGTGAAACGTCACCAACAGTTTGGTGGCTCAATCTTGTTTTGGACAGGTATCATGTTTGGCCGCCGCACGGCACTGGTTCCAATAGAGGGAAACATGACTGCTGCAGTGTATCAAAACAACATCCTCCAACCCATAGTAAGTAGTTTTGCAGAGACTGTAGGAGAAGGGTTCACTCTACAGGATGATAATGCTCAACCCCATCGTACTCGTACTGTGCAATGGTATCTGGAAGGACATGGGATCTGAAGAATAGAATAGCCAGCATGCTCACAGGATATGAAATGCATAGAGCATGCAAGGAGCCAACTCAGGAGAGCCATTTCCTATCGTCGACATCCCCCATTAACGATTCAAGCACTCATGAATGCCGCCATAGAGGAATGGGACAATTTGCCTCACGAGAGCTTCAATGCGTTGGTTTTGAGAATGCCCCGTCGTATTCAAGAGTGCCTCAGGGTTCATGGAGGACCAACACGTTATTGAACAGGGTGTTGAAAACATCACTTCCATTTGTTTGATGTTGTATGTGATGTCAACTTTCCTTTTGTTTCCCATTTTTCCCAAGAATGCAACATTTTACTTTCATACTGAGTTCATTGTTACAGTTGGGATTCGAAAAGAACTCAGTACCAGTCATCCCAACATTAGCACGTTACATGTGTCTAGAGACGGAATGGTATCTAAAGTTGTAATAAGGGTTGCTACTCAGAAAAATCTATGTAAGCAAATGTATCATCCAGTATGCAGTGTGTGACGTCAATGGAACATTTCGAGTAATAGGCTAGCTGCGCGCATGCGCAAATTCAAACTAAAAATCCGTTTCTTTATAGTGGGGGGAACCACGAGCTTTCGATACAAGCACGATACCTAATAACTGCGACAATATTAAATTACTTGGTTTTCACCTGGACTCTAAGCTTACTTGGAAGCCACATGTTGAAAATATTTGTAAGAAAATGGCGAGAGGTATTTTTGTTCTAAGAAGAATTAAGAATTGCATTTCACTCAAAGTTTTGAGGACTGTGTATTTTGCTCTTTTACAAAGCCATATTGTTTATGGAATACATCTCTGGGGTCACTCCAGGGAAACAAATTCGATTTTACTTCTCCAAAAAAAGGCCCTGAGGATAATGGCAAACAAAAGTAAGAGAGAAAGCTGTAGACCTCTTTTTACTGAAATGAATATTATGACAGTTTTTAACTTATATGTATTTTATTGTATCTTATTTGTCAAGAATAATGTAGAGAGTTTTACTGATATAGAAATGCATAATTATAATACAAGACATAGGGCAGATTTAAATTTACCGAAGTGTCGTTTAAATAGTTCTTATAACACTTGTTTTTATAATGGAATTAATTTATTCAACAAACTGCCTTTAAGCATCCGTTGCTTACCCATAAATAGTTTTAAAAATTATGTATATGCATGGCTAATAAGGAGACCATTTTACTCTGTACACAAATTCCTTACTGCTGACTTTGTCTTATAAGAACTGTTATTATGTATATTGATGATGCCTCACCTGTATGGACATAGGCTAATAAACATTATTATTATTATTATTATTTTTATTATTATTACCCTCGTCGAAGATCGTTCCAGAATTCCCGGGAAAGAATGTGTGTGTTAGGTTAAATGGTGTGTGTGTGTAATGAATTTTAGCGACGGCAAACATTGAAAAGCCAAAGAGACTTTTGTTTAAGTTGTATCTTAATTGTATTTATTATTCACCGGCCTGTAAGATAGAAGATATGTTTTTTTATAATTTTAGCCGTCACAGCTGTAAATAATTTTATGTGAATGTAAGGAATCTTTTTAATGGGTTAAAATTCAAAGTAAATTACCAAAGATTGAAAATGCTGTACTTAAATGCTGTATTAACTTGGTTTTGAAAAAAATATAAGTATAGATGTTACCAATATAAATTACGTGAATAACCATTATTCCCGGACCTCATTTGCCCTGTAAATAGCACGTTTTCATGGCATGGGTTATTAGCCTTAGATAATTGCCTAGGTAGTGAGGGTGTGGTGGCAATTCATTAAAATAACTAGTTTTCACATTAATTACTAATAAATAAATAAATCAACTAAAAGTAAGCATCCGCACCCCTACATGGTAGCAGAACTACGTACGATACCCCTGCATGGTAGCAGATTCCGTATATAGCAAAAGCGATCAAACTTGTTATTATTCCAAATTCTTACGTATACAGCAGAACTTTGTAATAAATTATTCTTATGTCAAATTATTACGTGTGCTTAGTAGCAGAGATTCCGTAATAAGTTATTATTCTAAATTATTCCGTGCAAAGACGAGCCAAATTGTTATGTGCATTAAATTATACGTGTATAACAGCAGCTACAGTATTACAGTAACAAGTTTCGTATTTTTGGATCACCGTGTACTTGGCTACGATTCCATTGACTTTGTTTATATGCTACGTGCTTATTTGTCAATCGCTGATGGTAACATCTATTTTTGATCTTTACATTACACTGCATGGGTTAAACTTCTGCGATACATTACGCGTATAAAAATTACAGTTTTACAGTTAACATCTATATTTTCTTCTGGGTTTCTTCAGCCAATATTTTATCGGTTTCAATTTTGTTCTTACCCAGTCGTACGTACTCCAGTCTTTTATTCCGTAAGGAATTTTTTTGAGGGGGGTGATAGGTTGTTTTAATTGAATTTTTTTTCACTCTTGGTATTTTTTCTCTTTGCATGATGTCGAGAGAAAAGGTCCAATTCGACCTGCTACGTAAGGAAGAGTTGTACTACGAGGCTTCCATCCGTGGTCTTACGGATGTGCAACATGTGGAGCTCGATTCGCTGCCGGCCCGAGTGCGGGAAGCAGCACTCAATGATAATCAGGCCTCAGTTTGGAAAATTCCAGATGTAGATCCGAATTTCATCTCTACTACGGCTAGTATTCTTGTGGGCCAATTGGAAGAAAATTTCAACGAGTTGAATGAAGAATTTTCTGACAAGCGTTATCGTCGCTTGGCTTCCAGGGTGAGTCATTACATTAACAGATATACAGATTATTCTAAATTAAAATTAAATTCAGATAGTTCAGCTACAATTTCGCATTTTCTAGACAGATTACTAATTCTTAAAGAAAATTTAACTGCTCTTAAAGCTAAAATTAGTGGTACTACGTCAGTTATTGCAACAGTGTATCTTACTGATCAGAATACTTCACCACAGTTATCTACAACTAATACTCAGTTCAATGCTCAATCATATTCTATCTTGACTTCAAATATTAATACTAATTTAAATTCAGTTACTTCAAATCATAACAGGATTTCGGCATTGAATTTTTCTAAATTACCTAACCCGATTTCTGAACTATTAAAAGGTAACCCACAATTTTCAGTCGATAACCCAGATAAAGTTTTACATTTTCTCAAGATGTTGGGTGATTTGACTAGTCAAAGTAGAGCCTTAGGAATGGATAATGTCAGTTTGTTGCAAGTTTTGTATCCTTTTACTCATGGTTTATTAACGCAGTTAGTTTGCCGAACTATAGATCAACGTTTGACTTTACAACAATTTCATTCAGCCATATTGCAAGACTGTATTCCATTAAGATTATGCGGGGTTCTTGAACATGAATATTTCTATAGGCCACAGGGATCTAAGGAAACATTTTTTGAATTTATCTATGGTATTAAGCAGTATGCTGAAATTTTGCAACTTCCTTATTCAGAACAATTTATTGTTAAGACTATTGGCTGTAGCTCTCATCCTGAAATTCACTCAGTATTTTTGGGACTTAATCCGCCAACCATCTTTCAATAATTACATAATATGGCAGTCGATTTAAATAATTTAACTATAGCGTCGGAAGTTACTTTGGATGTTTCTAACCTAACAGCCTTGCAGAATAATCAGACACAACTACCGAGAGACCAGTCATCACGTTTTGTTCGTGCTGAAAAATTTTCAAGAAGGAATATTTTTCAAAATGTAAGACATCAAATAAGATTCTGTTATTATTGCGGAAGACAGGGACATTTTCAGCGTAATTTTTATAAGAGAGCTGCAGAGATAAATAAATCTGAAAAAAGTTTCTTGAATAATGAAGGACCGTCGTTACCTTTAGAACAATTTTATAAGGAAAAGGAACTGTTAATTTCGGCGGTAGCTGGACCTAAATTACCATATATTGTTTTAGATGTGGAAAAAATTCCTGCTTTTGTATTACTGGATTCGGGCAGTAGTAAATGCCTGATTAGTGAAGATTTCTTTAAGCATTTAAAAGTATCGTTAAGACCTACTGAAATTCAACTTCGATCTGCTTCTAGTGATGCACTTTCAGTATGTTGTATTACTAAGTTAAAAATTTCTATAGCTCATTTTACCTGGAAATTTGATTTTGTAGTGGTGAAGGGTTTAGTATACCCAGTTATTATTGGAGCAGACTTTCTTGGCAAAACTGGTTTAATGTTAGACTGTCAGCTTTCGCAAATTTTCTTCAAATTCAAACCTGACCTTAAGATTGCCTTATTCAAACCTAACAATGTAATTTCAAATTCACATTCAGTAGCAGCTACAGCAGATCCGTTAATGGAACAGTTTTCTAGCGATGAAACAGTTATGGATTTAAGTCATTTATCTGAGCAACAGCGTATTGATATACAGACCTTGATTGATCAATATCCTGATGTACTTACAGAAAAATTGGGTCTTACTCATCTTTTACAATATCAAATTGATCTTAATGACCATACTCCGGTGCGTTTACATCCGTACAGATAACTCCTCCCAAAATGCAAGTTCTTAGACAGCATATTGATGACATGTTACAACAGGGCATTATTACGAACTCAACTTCAAATTACTCGAGCCCGATATTTTTAGTACCTAAAGGAGATTCTAAATTTCGTCCGGTAGTAGATTATAGAGTCCTCAACAGTAAATTGAACATTGAATCCGTGCCTTTACCAGATATAAATTCTGCTTTTCATTGGTTTTCAAAAGCTGGTTATTTTACTACTTTTGATTTGAAAAGTGCATATCACCAGATTCCGTTAGCACCAGAATCGTGTAAATACACAGCATTTACAACCGATTGGAACCTCTTCAAATATACTAGAATTCTATTTGGTATCTCAATAGGAGCCCAGGTACTCACTCGCCTATTGGACAAAGTTTTTTCCGACATTAAGTTCAAATATGTTTAACACTATCTTGATGATTGGTTGTATATTCTAGCTCTTATTCTGAACATTTAAAACATGTAACTGAAGTTTTGAAACGATTACGTAATGCTGGGTTAACTGTAAAGCCTTCTAAAGTCAGATTTGCCACTAATCATTTAAAATTTCTTGGACATATAGTATCTCAGCAAGGTCTTTCAGTAGATCCGGACCGTACTAAAGCAGTTAAGGAATTTCCTCCGCCAAAAGATGTGAAAGCCATTGCTCGTTTTTTGGGAATGATCAATTTCTTTGGAAAATTTATTCCGAAACTGGCTGAGATTGCGTTCCCGCTTAATAAACTTCGACGTAAAGATCAAGCTTTCGTATGGGGTCAGGATCAACAAACTGCTTTTGAGAAATTGAAAACTGCTATCTGTAACCCTCCAGTTTTGGCTATGGCTGATTTTTCTGCCCCTTTCGTACTTCAAACGGATGCTTGCGGCTCCGCAGTTGCGGCAGTCCTTTTGCAGGAATTTCCCGAAGGTAGAAGACCTGTAGCATACGCTTCTCGAACTTTGACACAACAAGAAGTCAAGTATAGTATTTATGAGTTAGAAGCACTTGCAGTTCTGTTTGGCTTTGAAAAATTTCGTATGTACCTTGAACATCAGCATTTTCATTTAGAAACAGATAATCAAGCGCTTAGCTGGGTGTTGGCGCGTCCGCGTAAGTCTGGTAGATTAGCAAGGTGGGCCTTGCGCATTTCTGCGTTCCATTTTTCTGTGTCACATATCCGAAGTTCACAGAATATTATAGCAGATACTATTTCACGTATGTATGATGGCTATGATATTCCCCAGCAGCAGTCTGATGACATCGAAAATCCAGAGCAAATTTCAGCTATTCTAACAGATGTTCCTTGGGCCCATGAGAGATTGATATCTTCGCAGGATAAAGATTCTGTTATTGCGGCTGTAAAGCGGCGGATCTATAATGGCGAAGATGTCTATCCTTATGTTCTCAGGAATGAATTACTTTGTGTTCAAACTAGAAGATGTCCTTCCGCTAAAATTGTTCTGCCGGCTAACCTTATAGATGCTGTTTTTCAATTCTATCACAATACTCCAATTGGGGGGCATTTGGGTATTTATAAAACATTAAAGAAGATCAGGGAGAAATTTCTATGGAAGGGAATGTTTCAGGATGTTAAGGCCAGGGCAAAGGCGTGTAAGATATGTGCTTTGAGTAAACCGGCACGTACTCATTTGCGGGGAGAACTATCTTCTTCGGTAGCAAATAGGCCCATGGAAAAGCTGTTCATAGATTTTATGGGCAAACTTCTCCGTACTCAACAAGGTAACCCGTACATTTTAGTTATTGTGGATGCATTCTCGAAGTTTGTATTGCTTAGACCTATTAAGGAGGCTACTACTTCCGCTACTTTGAAAGTTCTTAAATCAATTTTTGGTTCATTTGGATATCCTAAATATTTAGTTTCTGATAATGCCAGCCAGTTCATTTCTCATTCATTCAAGAAGATTTGTTTGACACTGGGATTCAACATTTGACCACTGTTCCGTTTTACCCAAATCCATCGCAAGCAGAGAGAGTAAACAGGAATTTGAAAATGCACTTATTGCTTTTCATTCAGAAAATCATACTAAATGGGATACCTAATTAGACTGGCTACAATTTGCTTTTAATTCCGCTAAACATACTGCTCACTCACACACACCTTTCAGTTTGTTAATGGGCTATACACCCAATAATCCGTTGTCTAACTTATGGAAATTGGATGAACTCTTACCTGACCAGATTTCGCCTTTGGATATTCAAGATCGCTGGAAAAGAGCTCGGAGAAATTTGTTTGCTACTCACCTTCGAGATAAACGTCAATATTATGCTAAACATGTCCCACCTAGTTTCAAAGTTGGTCAGCAGGTCTATCTCCGTAATCACCCAAAAAGTAGTGCTGTTAATGAATTTGCGGCTAAACTCGCTCCTCGTTTTGTCGGTCCACTCCGTATAGCTCAGAAATTTTCTCCGGTGACATATTTATTGGTTAATGATTCTAATCCAAATTTTTCTAGACGAGTACATGCTTCCCAGATCAAACCTTATGATGTGTTAATATAAAAAGAAAAATATGAATATGTGGCGTCATCTTGTGGACTGTGTGTGAACTATAATTTTATGTTGGCCACACTGTAGCCTTCTTCTTCACATTTGTCCTTGTGCTAGTAGAGGAGTCGGACATGTTTTGTTGTACTCTTGAGAGCGTCATGCTGCTACATGAAGCTTTCTGTAGTCAAGTGTTATGTTAATATGCTACATAAAGTTAATTAAATATCTTCAACTGGTTCTGCTTTCAATAGGTTACGGGCCCAGTGTGCGTGTGAACTGGTGCATGAGAACTCTTGCTCGCGATTAAGATCGACGTAAATTTGCCTGTGAAAACTGGACTCCGTGTGACAAAATGGCTAACGGTAACAGTGAATACAAAATTCAAGTGGATAGACTTGAAGGTCCCGAGGACTGGGCGAAATGGAAATGGCATGTGTCGATGTTATTACGAGCTTATGCTCTTGAAGATATTGTCGAAGGTACGCGCAAGTGTCCTGAACTTACAGAAAGTGAAACTGCAGCTGAACAAGAGGCGCAACAAAAATGGCGGAAAGACGACGCGAAGGCTTCAAGCTTGTTGGCAGGTACGCTGGGAAAAGCCGTTGCCGAGCTCGTGTTGACATGCAGCCATGCAAGCGAAATGTGGGAAAAGTTACACGCAAGATTCGAAAGAAGCAGTACACAACGATTAAACATGTTGATTGAAGCCTTCTTTTGTGTTCAACGTGATAACAAAGAGGATATTAGCATGCATGTAGCAAAATTGCAGAAGCTTTTTGTTGATTTGAACGACGAACTGAAAAAGCACAAAGAAAATGTTCTGTCGGAACGAATCTTAAATGGCCGAATTTTATCCACGCTGGGAAAAGAGTACGATCATTTTAAAGACTTGTGGGATACAATTCCTTCGGAAAATCAAAAGGTGAACTTGTTGATTGAATAACTGTGCACGATTGAATTACGTGACCAAGCTACTGTGGAATCAGCTGCGTATGTTGCACGTGGTTGTGCCCCTGTGAAGAAAAATCAGCTAAACAGTGAAAAATCGAAAAAGAATGTAGAACGTGCAAAACAGAAATTTCCATGTCGTAAATGTCAGCGGTTAGGCCACTGGGCAGCGGAGTGTCCGTTGAGAAAGACAGATGGCAGCACTAGGCAAAAACAGCATGAAGAGAATGTTTCATTTTTATCATGTGTTTTAGGTGCCTCAGTAAATAATTCTGTTGAAGCAGACAGTTGGTACTGTGACAGTGGTGCCACACATCACATCACTGGAAATAAACAATACTTTGAAACTTATACAAAATTTGCTGTACCTGAAAGGATCTCACTTGGAAAACGAGGTGTGAGCATGCTAGCTCATGGAGAGGGAACTGTGAAAATTCAAATGCATTTGAACAACTCCTGGAAAAATGCTGAACTGAAAAATGTGTTTTATGTTCCTGAAGCAAGTGCTCATTTGTTCTCTGTGAAAGCAGCTGCACGGCGAGGTTTTCGTACAAAACTGGATGACAAAAGTGTTGTACTTGAAAATAAAGTCACTGGGAAAACAATGATGACTGGACATGTCAGAAATGGTTTGTATGTGCTTGATATACGTGTTGTTAAACTGGCACAGCCTGCACAAGTGAATCTAGTGACATCGACGGATATGCTGCAAGTCTATCATGAAAGATTTGGCCATCAACACAAACAACATGTGAAGAGAGTCTTGAAGCGGATGGACATCAATGTGGATGGGTGCAACGAAGGATTCTGTGATGGATGTGCATTGGGAAAAATGCATAGACTGCCATTCAAAAATCGAGTGAATCGACCAAAGGTAACTGGTGAACAAATCCATGCTGATGTGAATGGTCCTATGACCATTGAGTCTCTTGGAAAAGCACGGTACTATGTGTGTTTTAAAGATGATTTCAGTAAGTTTCGTCGTATTTTCTTCTTGAAGCAGAAAAGTGAAGTCAGTACAGTTTTGGAACAGTTCCTGAATGAAGCTAAAACAAATGGTCATGTTATCAAGCAACTTAGGTGCGATGGAGGGAAAGAGTTTAATAATAAGCACATTTCTGAATTGCTTGCAAACAGAGGTATAGAACATTGCATTTCTACACCATATACACCGCAACAAAATGGTGTTGCAGAACGAGAAAATCGAACCATTGTGGAGTGTGCGCGTTCTATGCTAAATCCAAGTAAATTGCCAAAAGAACTGTGGGCAGAAGCCTGTAATACTGCCGCATATCTTTTGAATCACACTGGGAAGTCATCTGTTGAAGACAAATCGCCTTATGAACTATGGTATCGACGTCCAGTAGGAAATCTAACTCATTTGAAGATTTTTGGAACTGAGTGCTATGTACATGTGAACAAGAATTTGCGTTCAAAGTTTGACGACAAAGCTGTTCATGGACATATGGTTGGATACGTAAATGACAGAGATGGATACAGGGTCTGGATTCTATCTCAGAGGAAAGTTATTCTAAGCCATGATGTAAAGTTTAAGCCTGAAGTTGTCTGCAATCTGCAAACCAATGTTTCTGAACTTCCAATTCCAGAAGAAAATCACGAGAGACTAGAAGATGTACGAGAAGAAGAACTCGACACAACGTCTAGCTCCGGAGGAAGTGATGAGTCAGCTGATGAAGAGGAAGAAAAGGAAAAGAAACGTGAAAGAAAGAAACCTAATTGGATGACCAGTGGAGACTATGTATATCTTGCTGGACCATCTGAAGAAATAGATCCAAGCTCGATTGCTGAAGCAATGCAATCTGAAAATAAAGATCAGTGGCTCAAGGCAATTAATGAAGAACTGGAATCTCTGAAGGAGAACTGCTATCGATACCTTAAAAGGTGCCAGTGTTATGTGGACACAAGTGAAGGAGCGAAGGAGTTGATTTGGTTGAAAAGACTGCTTTCTGAATTATCTGAAACTGTTAACCAAGAAAAACCTCCTACACATCGAGGGAGCAAACCAATTGGCTGATTTGCTGACCAAGCCATTAGAGAGGGTCCGATTCGAGATGCTGCGTGACAAGATTGGAGTACAGAAGATTTAAGTTTGTGTAAATTGTACTGTATTTTCTGTTTGATATTTTTCTTTTGGAGGAAGTGTTAATATAAAAAGAAAAATATGAATATGTGGCGTCATCTTGTGGACTGTGTGTGAACTATAATTTTATGTTGGCCACACTGTAGCCTTCTTCTTCACATTTGTCCTTGTGCTAGTAGAGGAGTCGGACATGTTTTGTTGTACTCTTGAGAGCGTCATGCTGCTATATGAAGCTTTCTGTAGTCAAGTGTTATGTTAATATGCTACATAAAGTTAATTAAATATCTTCAACTGGTTCTGCTTTCAATATGATGGATAAACACATTTTCAGTCTTTCAGGTTTTCAATATATATATTCTATCAAGGTACATATTTGAATGTCTTATTTCAAATTTAACATTGTCAATAGTTGTGGTTTTTATAGCTTTACAGGTAAATTGTAAATTTACATAGGGCAACGGACAGACTTTAAGGAGGAGAAAAAAGATAGTATACAAGAGAGCAGAAAAATACGGCTTTGGATTATAATTATGATTAGAATGATGTAAATGGTTGTATATATTTTGTAAATACATTTGTACAAGTTTGTACAAGTGCATAGTATTCTGGAAGTAATCCAGAATTTAGAGAAGGCTCTGTTACATCTTGTATATTACTTAATTAATTTTCTGTAAGAGTTTAAAATTGTTCAGTAGTACCCTTAATATGTATGAGAATTTTTGTCTGGACGTCGTACTTTGCTGGAATTATTTGGGATTTCAGACAATCAAGTTGTTGGCATTGGAGATGGGCACTGTGAAGATCGTGGAGCCACCTGCTGAGGTCTCCCGGAGGATTTGGCTGTCTTGTTTGGGAGAGGCGCCCTCCCGCTGTGTTTTTTGACTATGTCTCATAGTCCGACAGTTCGGCCTAGCTCATTGGAATAAAATTTATCTGACCAGCTGCAAAGAAGTGAAAGGACTCGCTGTGCAGCAAGTGAAATTGGACTCAACAGTAAACCAGCATACTGGCAGTCATTTCTCAGCAATGGACTTGCTCATATTAATCATGGTCAACTTCAGATAATTTTCGTTATTAAAGATGTGCCTCGTAAGGAAAGTGAGTGGACTCCTTTAAGGTCTGTTTACCCCTAACCACTGGTTTGTGAGAGGGGGGGAGATTGTTGGGATTCGAAAAGAACTCAGTACCAGTCATCCCAACATTAGCACGTTACATGGTATCTAAAGTTGTAATAAGTGTTGCTACTCAGAAAAATCTATGTAAGCAAATGTATCATCCAGTATGCAGTGTGTGACGTCAATGGAACATTTCGAGTAATAGGCTAGCTGCGCGCATGCGCAAATTCAAACTAAAAATCCGTTTCTTTATAGTGGGGGACCACGAGCTTTCGTGGTGAGCTTCAAAACCTTTTAAGTAGATTCCTGTGTGCGTGCTTGAGAGTGAAAAGCCTGGGAAATTTCTTCGACCGGTAGAGGCTGTTTTTGGACTGATGGATTTAAGGTAAGTTTTAAATATATCTTCGCTCTGATCGGTCTACAGATGTACGTATTCTGGTTATATCTGTGGACTGATCAGAGTGCGATTGTTTGAAGCTTGGCTTGTCCTGACGTCGTTTTTATTTTGTTAGTTTCAGATATTTTTCATTAAATAGTTTTTGGGTAAAGTTCAGTTAATTATTTTTTATCAGTGATTTAGAGTTATAGCCCAGTGGTTGGGGAGTAAAAATAAGCCGAATTCGGAATTAATTAGGGGAAAGCTGGAAATTGTTTTAATCCCTTCAGTCAAGGTCAGGAATGAACATACTAAGTTTTCCCCCTCCTGCTAGGTGAGCTTTAGCTGTAGCGTAGTGATTTACAGTCGGAAAACAAGTTTTTTAAACTAATATAACAGTATCTCAAAAACAATCAACGCTATCAAAACTATTGACGATACAAATTTTGTAGAGCTTAAAATTCTGAATAAAATGAGTACCCACACTTAATACCTTCGTTGAAAATTAAAGTCACAACTCTTTTTTTAAAAGAATATTATCTGTATCTGTATCTGTCTTTTTTTAAAGTTTTGCTTAAATTGCTAATCATGCATTTCGAGCCAGAAGGTATCATGTTACCAGTCCACCTTGCGCCCTATGTGTATATATAATTATATATAACTATATATCATTACCGGTACTGTTATAAGTATATATGTAATTATATATAATGATATATAACCATAGCCTATATCATTATATATTTAATTTATTGAGACATTCGCGATGTTTTTGTCAGCCATTACACCAACATTATTAAACAAAAAATAAATTGACATATGCACATCAATATATAAACAACTAATGTGATTACAAACAATATGCCACCTTTATTTGCAAGATATGATTGATCTGAAAGACAGACTTGATCAGGATGAATACAAGTTTGTCACTGAAGGGGTTTTCACAATTAGACGCTCTGATAAATTTTGATGTGGTCTTTGGTCAGATATGACGATAGAGGAAACCCTTATGAGATCCATGAAGTACAAGAGGGTTGACCAGAGGACATGGCATTTCCGACAGTACAATGACCAAGTGGATTCTCTCAATGCCAATTCTTGTAGAGGTTGCTCAAAAAATTGAGGAGTTTTGTAACTTATCATTTGCTTACTGACCAGCATGTGGATGCTAGGGATTCAAGAATTGCAAGAGACGAGGCAGATGTACAGAAACTAGTGAACTAGTTCTCATCCCATGACCCATTTCCAAGTTATGAACATCTCATGCCAATATCAAGTGGTATTGTGGCAGATGAAAGCATAAATTGTCACAATGCTCACGAAATCGGAATTGTTTCTTTGTCAAAAATTGTTGGTAATAACTTTGCCAAATTTAAATTTAAAAGGAAAAACCGAGTAATGCCTATTTGTGGTTCCAGTTCCAAGGTGAAAGTTCATGATGAATTTATTCCTGTACAATTTTCAGAAGAATCTCCCTACTGAAAAAGTCGGATGCAGAGTTACAAAAATATTTCAAATTTGAGTTGACTCCTTTTCCATTGTCACTCTTTAATGAAGGAGGACTGCATAAGACCCGCAAGTCAGTATTTTATGGCTTATTTTCTACTACCATACGACTGATGTTGTTCTTGTCAATACTGCTTGTCTTGTGGTTGATGGTGGGTTTCTGTTGCATCGGTTAGTGTGACAGAAAGGTGATTCATTTTCCTCCATCCTGCAAAAATGTGTTGAATACGTCAAAAGGCACTTTAGTGCAAGGGGCACAATAGTTTTTTATGGGTACCCTGAAGATATTGTAGAAAAAAAAGTACAAAATTAGCAGAACGTAACAGATGAGCAAAGAAAGACATAGGTGGTTATGTTATGTTTGATGGGTCTATGACAGCTCCTATGTCTCAAGAGAAATTTCTATCAAATGATAAGAACAAGCAACAGCTTATAAGTAGGGCTGAAAATCGATTAAAACTTCTAATCGAGTTAACGCTTGACTTTAATCGATTAATCGACTGATTAAACGAAACCAAATGCATTTAAGGGAAATGATTTCAAAGAGCATATTTATTGCGATAATTTTAATAACACGAACATTAAATTAAACTTTCAGTGGTAATAAGGTGTTATATTACTTTAAGGCGTTTGTGTGTAAATTATAAACACTAGTGGCAGTGTTATAATTAATTCTTTTACTGATTTGTGTCAGTTCAACACTAGTTCCATAGCCACCGGCATGGATGTCAACTCATATAGAGATTCCTCTGGAAACATTCACGTGAGTTTAAACATGACTGATCAGTGCTTATCAATACAAGAAGACTGTTCTCAAATGGAAACTACAAATAATGAATATGAATTAAATAAGGCGAGTGAGACAACTCCTACTCAAAATAACCTTCTTGAGTTTCCCAACAATCAGCATATTCATATAAAACAAATGACAGTTCAGGAATCGACGAAAATGGCAAGAATTAATCCTGTCAAACATTCCAAGTTGTTACTATCACAGAGTAATAACGCAACCAAAACGGGTTTTAACACAAATGACATGTTTAATGTTGCTTCTACTTCACAAAGTAACAAGCGTCCCTGTTTTGACTCATCAGTGCAAAGTTCATTTGTACCTACTGTTCCTGTTCATAATAGATTTCAAGCATTAGCGAAACATGATGATATAAGGGAAGTAGATAATGTCCCTAAGGATAGTAAAGTAAAAATACCTCCCATTTGTTTGCATAGTATTGCAACTTATCAACTCCTTATACAACACATCCACAATCATGTTAAATCTGAGTTTCACACTGAATTGAAAGGATCGACAATAAAAGTTTACTCATCTACAACGGATGATTTTCGAGCTTTGACCTTGTATTTTGATTCCATCAAACAACAATATTTTACATACAAAAACCCTGCTGATAAGAAGTTTGGAGTGATTATAAGGAATTTGCCTTACTCATTAGATGAGCAAGAGATTAAAGATGCACTACAAGAACTGAATTACCCAGTACATAAAGTAACACGTCTCCTAGGGAGAAACAAGCAACCAACACCACTTTGCGCCGTAGAACTAGATGAAAATGATAAAGGTAAATCTACTTTAAATTTAACACGACTGCTCTATAGTGTAATTAAAGTTGAAATCAGAAGAAAATCGAAAGAAATACCTCAGTGTTGTCGTTGCCAAAACTATGGGCACACTAAAAACTATTGCCAGCTTCAACCTCGTTGTGTGAGGTGTTTGGAAGCTCACCATTTTTCTGAATGCCCCAAACCCAAAACAAATCCTCCGAAGTGTGTGAACTGCCACGAAGAACACCCTGCAAACTATAGAGGGTGTAGGCACTATTTACAACTAAAAGAAAGACTATCTCAGTCGCATAACAATTCTAGATTAGGGCAGCAGCAGCCTACGGAGAGAAATTCTCGTGCTACTCCCACTTCTTCAGCATATCTGCCTCAACAATCAACTTCTCAAGGAAATACTGAACAAAGACATCAGCAATAACCATCGTCTAGACAGTCGTCAGGTTTGTCACATCGCAGCTTTGCAGATGCGGTGAATAACTCTGTGTTTAATGAAAGTCAGCCCTCAATTCCTCCACCTTCAGATTCCACTGTTTCATCTTTTCTTGGTGGTCTTTTAAACAGAATGATCCCTCACATTATCAGTTATATAAATTCGCCAACAATCCAGCAATTCGTTATCTCTATTTGTCATCTACATTCCAAAATGGCAGCACGTAAATCTGTTTCCATTCGTCAATTTAATGCGGAATTGCTGTGGTCCTCTCTACTCAGGGCTAGAATGGATTATGGGCGGCAGGTTTGCTTAAATATACAGCATCTCTCCAGGCCTCAGCCTTCCTCAGCCTCAAAGAATGTTTCCATGTCATAAATTTAACCCCACTTGTAACCTTTTAGTCTGGCTGTCACTATATATCCATTATATTTTCTTGTCATGTAATTCCCACATAATATAATATAATATCTATTACCAATTGGCTTAAAATGGTATCGGTCAATCCAGATCTGTATTAAATTAACAATAGTGAACTGGAATGCTCCTCTCAAAATCATTTTACAGTAATCTTATAGATGTTCCTGGTGCATCTGTTTATAACATTGGACAAAAGTCATTGAACAGATCAAGACTGAAAAGAAAACTTCCCCAAGATGTACTAAGTGAACTAGAAGAAAGTTGGTTAAATAGGTCTGTAGGCTTCCGCGGCCGGAGTTATCACATTCTAGGATGTATTAACCAAGCCACTGCCATTGAGGACGAAGTCAAACCAAGGCTTAAAAGGGGCAATAGTATCACGCCGAAGTTCTATGGACTTCCGAAGGTACACAAACCCAATGTACCTCTACGGCCTATTGTATCTGCCATAAACTGTCCTACTCATCCCCTGGCCCGCTATCTGGCTGGCAAGTTAAGACCACTAACTGAGGACATAGCATCTACGGTAAAAAAAACTCTGCACACTTCGTCGACATCATCAGCAACCTACGTTTGGACCCCAACGACATTCTCGTGAGCTTCGATGTGACATCTCTATTCACCAAAGTTCCCACCGACGAAGCTGTCAGCATCATCCGACAGAAACTGCAAGACCGGAATCTCCCTACAGAATGGGCTGATCTCACAGAACTCTGCATCAGCTCTACCTTCTTCCAATATGGTAACAAGTATTACGCCCAAGTGGA
This sequence comes from Ectobius pallidus, assembly GCA_964059195.1. Lineage (NCBI taxonomy): Eukaryota > Metazoa > Arthropoda > Insecta > Blattodea > Ectobiidae > Ectobius > Ectobius pallidus. Next base: position 63,028,142 of record CAXKWD010000007.1, on the reverse strand, counting down.
AGGGGCGGTCATGGGTTCTCCTCTATCCCCCGTGGTAGCAGATCTATTTATGGAAGCTTTTGAGACCGAAGTCCTGTCCAACAGCCAACACCAACCAAAGCTGTGGCTACGTTACGTTGATGATACCTTTGTCATCTGGCCACATGGTAACGAATTGCTACGAGACTTCCTGAACAATTTGAATTCCGCCCACGCCAACATCAAGTTTACCATGGAGATAGAGAAGAACGATTGCCTGCCTTTTCTGGATGTGCTGGTGAGGAAACGGGCGGATGGCAGCTTGGGTCACTCGGTCTACCGTAAACCAACACATACGGACCGATATCTACATGCAGAGTCACACCACCACCCAGCTATTAAGAGAGGCGTACTGAGAACCTTAGCGATGAGAGCAGCCAAGGTATCAGACGCAGAGAGCCTGCCAGGAGAAATGGAAGGCCTCCAGCACACCTTCCGAGGCAATGGTTACCCCGCAGCTACCATCAAACGAACAATACAGACCACACAGACAGCCCTGACTCTTAACAGCTCCACTACCAATCAGAAACCCCCCCAACCCTATCAGCGGGGTAGCGTTACTGCCTTACGTGAGGGGCATTACCGACCGAATCGGAAAAATGCTACGACGACAGAACATCAAGGTCGCCTACAGTGCTCCCAATACTCTCCGACGCAGACTGGTCCGGGTGAAGGACAAATTAGAACCCTTACAGATGGCGGGAATATATGAGGTCCCTTGCAGCTGCGGACGGACTTACATTGGCGAGACTGGCCGCACAGTAGCAGAACGCCTAAGAGAGCACATACGCCACTACAAGAATAACAACTTTGATAAGTCGGCCATAGCCCTCCACTCAGCGAAGACTGGACACGCTATCGTTTTTGATGGCACGCGCCTCATAAGTAGAGAAGAAAGATGGTGGCCGAGAAGGGTGAAAGAAGCGATTGAAATAGCGAGAAGACCCCAGAACATCAACGGGGATAAAGGCCTGGACTTGCCGAAAACCTGGCAACCCCTTCTTCGACACCACCATGATGCAGCAGATAGGGACAATGGAGCTCCGACCAACCGCTGCTGTCGACCGACCAATCCCAGAGCTCCAACAGATGCCTCTTCTGTGATTGGCCGGACGCCCGCTACTGCTCCGCAACACCACACAGATATATAAGAGCCCGATGCCCGGAGTTTGGCCCTATAGCGTCCTACAGTATTGAAAAACCAAAAATAGCTAAACCCCAAACAAACATAGTGACTAATTGGAATGGAGTTATGCGAGGTGTAGATCCCGACATTACTGACGCAGAACTACTAGAAGAAATTAAAACCTGTGGAATAAAGCTAAAAAAGGTATCTAGAATCATTTCAAAATCAAATGAAAAAACGTACATGGTTAGACTATTCTTTGAAGACCGAGAAACCGCAGAAGTACTAACAAATGGAATCAGTATGCTAGGCCGTCGATATAAAGTCGACCCCCCCCCTAGACAACTTTAGACACATTCCTTGTAAAAATTGCTACCAATACGGCCATATTAATACAGAATGTAGAAAAGAAAGCATCTGCCCAAAGTGCGGAAACAGCCCACAATCGTGCAAACACTCTTTTCGCGACGACATCAAGTACTGTGCAACTTGTAAATCGCCAGATCATTACACAGGGCAAGTTAAATGCCCAAAATACCCTCGCCATGCCCCCGTCCCTGAAAGAAAGTACATGCCCCTTGCTCCACAAACTAGCCACGCAATCGAAAAACCGAGTGCTTGGAATTTCCCCCCTCTACAAACAACTACCCCTAATAAGGTCACAGAAACCACTGAAAATCCAGAGCAGACGAACCCAGACGTAACAATCAAAACATTGCAAGCCGAAATAGATAAGAGAATAAACGATGCGGTGGAAAAAGTAGAAAAATATATTGAGCAAAAAATTAGAGAACTTAAAGACGAACTTTTAAAATATTTCCTCACGGTCCAATACAACATGACCACAGCAAAAGATAGACCCTTACTATCAACGGTAGCAAACAGCACTTCAAAAAGGGCCCTCAAACGTAAAGTAAAGCTAGTTCCTGCAAAAAATCACCTTGACATATTTATCAATGAAATGAGAGACAATCTCCAAGCCCTTTCGCAACTAAAACACACTACTCAGCACTTAACTGCAAACCAAGATGGCAGGTGTTAGTAAGAAAAAATATAACCTAACATTACTTCACAGTAATATAAACGGCATAAATACCAGCAAAATAGAGCTTATAGAGGCAGCAAACACTATAAACGCACATAATTACCCTAAACGAAACCAAGCTAAACGAAACCAAGCTAAACAAAACAACCAATTTCCAAATACCAGGGTATACCACACTTCGCTCTGATCGTGCCTCTCGAGGAGGAGGAGTAGCAATACTCTGGAAGACATCAATCCCAGTAACGAAACATTCTATACCAAATCAATTTGTACACAACGAAATACTTGTAGTTAAAGTTCATCTACAACCAAACCCCTTAACGATCGCCACACTCTATGTCAAACCGAATACCCCCCCACCCCTGGACTTACTTAACTATTTGCAAACTTGCGAAAATATCTTAATAACCTCCGACCTTAATGCACACCACCCCGCACTTGGAGATGACAGAACAAACCCTCAAGGCATCGAACTAACAAATTGGATCTGCACCAGCAGATTACTAAACTTAGTCCCACCTGGACCAACTAGAATGCCCACCCACCCAAATGGACAATGCACCTCCCCAGATAAAATACTAGCCTGTGCTTACATAAGAAACAGGATATCTGATATGCGCATTCACCCCCCACTAAACTCAGACCACTGTACCATAGAAATTAAAATAACCACACAACCATGGTCATACGCAACGGCAACCCCTCGCATAATATATAACTACAAAGAAGCAGACTGGGAAAAGTACAAAATATACTTCCAAAATCATCCCCCAAATATCATTGAGCCAGCCAGTACCGATGACATAATTAAAAATGACGAAGCCATTAGAGCTGCAATATGCCAAGCTAGAGAAGAAGCTGTCCCCTCAAAACCTGCTCGTAGCACCCCCTTTTATGGCAGGACTCTGCCGGAATACATAAGGAAAATCATTAATACAAAACGCAGAGCCTTCAGATTGTACCAAAAAACACGAGATGAAGATGACAGACGCCTCTATAGAAAACTCCAAGAAGACGTTAAGCAAACAATAGCGCACTACAAAGAAAGTAAATTAATACAGTTAGCCACTACCCTAAACAATGAACGTACGGAAGACCCTAAAAACTTCTCGAGAGTAATTAGGAGCCTTAAAACTACTGAACCCCCAACAGCTCATCCACTCAAAATAGACAACAAAATAATATTCGACACACAAGAACGGCTAGAAATATTCCGGCAAACGCTTGAAAATACTTTCAAAATCCCCCAAAGTAAATACATGGACCAAAATCACTACGAACATATAAACGAATATGTAGCAAGCAATAGTGTCCTATATACACCCCTACAGACCCCCGCCCACCCCACAGACTCAACTGAAGGCGACATTTCCAAAGACGAAGTGCAAACGGCCATCAAACGAACCAAAAATACGGCAGCAGGCCCAGACGAAATCCCTAACATACTTTTCAAACACTTGGGGAATTGAAGCCCTGATAAAGCTATACACAAGTAGCCTACACTTTGGCTTCCTTCCACCACGCTGGAAAAAAGCACACGTGTTACTATTCCCTAAACCAAATAAAGACAAATCCGACCCAAATAACTACAGGCCTATTTCCCTCACACAAACTATCTGTAAAATCATGGAAAGAATAATAGCGAAAAGAATATATAAAAAAATTGGAAACAAAATACCCCTTACACAAGCAGGCTTTAGACCTGGCTTTAACGTTGCCGATCAACTTGTCCGAGTAATAACTGATCTTGAATACTCAGTCAAAACCCTCCACCATACAACAACCTTGGTGGCTTTAGATGTCAAAAAAGCATTTGACACCGTTTGGCATAATGGCCTGAGATACAAACTAACCAAACTAAACTTAGCACCCATGTTGGTAAGATGGGTCTCGGACTATCTCGCCGACAGATCCGGCCAAGTAAAATGGTTTAATGACATCTCCCAACCCTTCAACATGGAAGCAGGAACTCCGCAAGGGGGGGGGGATAATTAGCCCCTTATTATATACAATCTATGTAATAGACATCCCACAGCCAAAGCTCCCCATGGTAGGCCTGGCACAATTTGCAGATGACACATGTCTTTGGGCTTCTGTGCGAAATATCAGAGAAGCTGCAAGCCGACCAAACAGAACAATTAAACAATACTGCAAATGGGCAAACAAATGGCGGATTGAATTAAATACCCAAAAGACGCAAGCTATAGCCATTAAAAAACGTAAAAGCGTTAGACGTAAAGTTAGGCAAGCAAACAAAATCAGCATTTACGACCAAAAAATTAAATATAAACAAACAGTAACCTACCTAGGCTGCACTATAAACCACAGACTAATTTTTTTCAAATAAGCTTCATCTACCCTAAAGAAACTGAGAAATCCCAGCAAATTAATAATCAGATTAACAAAGAGCAACCACCTATCACCCAAAGTAGGAGAAACTCTCTATAACACACTTGTAAGACCAGTTTTCTTATTTCCCCTCCCTGTAACACTACTGTACCATCGAACTTATGTAAATCAAATGTGCCAAAGGGAAAGAGCCCTTATAAAAGCAATCCACGGACTCCCACGTAATACAACACAAAGCGACACTTACAAAGACACCAAGATTAAACCCCTCAAAGAATACGTCCTGCTCAGGATAAAAAAGTACTTTAAAAATGCAAAAAACGGAATCAACAAGCAAATGCTAGAACGAGCCCCTCGAAAAACCCTGGCCTGGAAGATCAAGACACTTGGTAGTAAATAACAATCCCTCCTCAGCTGCCCATAGTGCACATCAGAGAGAACCACCCAACATTGTTGCCTCCTTCGCCGCCGACCTGACAAATTTCTATTACCAAAAACCAAATGTAAAAATAACAACTAAAACAGCTAAAACACTAGTCTTTTAAAATCTAATGTTCATTAAAAAAGCTGAAGAGGGCGATAAATAAGACCCTGATCAGTTGGCATGCCATAGGCATGTCATTTCCACTACGCCACGCCACGCCGGCTTAGCCAGTGACTTTTTTGGCCCTGAAGAAGACAGCAACATGGCTGTAGAAACGTTGGCCTCTCAACACTCGACGCGGCGCTACCCGGACATCCTAGAATGTGGTAGAAGAAAGTTATAATCCTATGTAAATAAGCTTACTATCTTAACTGTTAAATATCAGAAAACAGTATGTGCACTAACGTAACTTTTTGTTATCAATTGTGTTTTAGCTAGAGGAGCTGACTAAAGCGTACCTCAACAGGTTATTATTATGTGATGCTATAGAGTTTAACAATGGCCTGTATAGTGTTTACTGATCGGTCAAAATATACATTTAAAAAAAATGCATTTAATATTGTTTTACACATTTAATAACTACTACACTACAGATAATCAGAATAAATCCTGAATTAATGAATACCATTATTAGTTAACTAGTGAAAAAAAAATACAAAACTTACATATCCGGTTACATTTTCAGCCAAGACTTGAGTCACACGAGTTTGTTGACTAAACTACCCTTCAGGTTTCCGAATAACGGGAATTGTTTGGACACAATAGGCTGAATGACACATGATGTGCCAAGGCTGGAGAAGCGAGGGAAAGGAGTTTCGTCATTTTACCCATTTCTCGAAAAACGTTTTTCAGAATTCGACTAAACCGATTAATCGGAAAATGTAATTGATCGACGATTAAATGTTTAATCGATTAATCGAGCCGATTAATCAATTAATCGGTACAGCCTTACTTATAAGTAAGTTATGTTATGTGTGAAGTTTCAAAAAGAAGGTTTTGTTGTGAAGCACACTGACATTGATTTTATAATACACCTTAAACACACACAAAAAATAAATGGTGCAAAAATACGTTGCACAAACTTTCTCGCATATACGTGTTAAAGGCTAGCACAGAAAAAATTAAATTAAAGAGACAATTAAATTTTACATATTACATTTTCATAAAACTAACAAGTATCTAGAACGGAAAGCATCAGGGTCGATCTTTATGTTCAATGCTTTTACCATGAAATAAAATAATAATAATAATAATCAATGGCAGTAAAACTGCATATTAGGCTATTAGTACTACTACTACGGGAAAATTCAAATAGGCTATAAGTCGCACCTTGGGATGAGTCGGTCCCACCCAACCTATCCTCACCGATGAAGTTTCTTTTATACCACGATCTAGCGAATTCTTCTGTCCTAGTTTTATGAAGAAACTCGTGACTGGACGTTGGAGGTGTGACGTCTTACCGCTAGACGAGAGGTGGCAGGCTGACAAACCTTGCGGGAGATATAATATGCCACATTTTCGAAACCTACAAACAGTGTATCGTACATTATTCGAAAATGCAAGGGCGCTTCGCTACGGCTGCCGCCTCCGCTTCGCGCACTTAACTATGTGGTTAGTGTTATGCATTATTTAGCTATGTGAAGAGGTGGATACAAGACACTTGCGACAATATACAAGGGCAGTTGGTCACTCTGCTTCGCTCAGAAACAAAATACATCACACAGTCCGTGCAAATGTGAATATCGAATGGGGGAGCTTAAGGGGCGACTTATATTTGAATTCCGCCACTACTACTACTACTACTACTACTACTACTACTACTACTACTACTACTACTACTTAGGTTATATTGCACGCTTTAACTGCATGTAGGTCATATCACGTGTTTAGTATTGCGTGAACCATTAGTCTATATAAGCATTTCTTAACCTTTTTGAACCCGAGGACTTCTAAAATGTCTAAAAAACTTTACGGACCCCTAATTTTACATCCCATTGTTAAAAGTAGGCTATATGTATTCCTATATTCTTAATATTTGGGGTATTAAATTATAGGTCGTTTTAACGAAATAATTTTTTTTAATCAGACGGAAACACAGTTAGTGAATTGGAATGAAACTATTGACAGTAAAATTATATTTTGAACAGACTTTAATATGTATTACCATTTTGATAATATAATTATGAATTATTTTATTACTTTTAATGAGACGGTTGAGCTTGTCGCCTCTTGCTGAGTTCCTGGATATTTGGCTCAATATTAGTCAAATTTAGTCGAAGATCAGCAGTCGGTTTCTGTATTATGTTTTTAGTTAAACGAGCGATGAAAATCCCTTCTCATAAAGATAGGTTGTTGAAAACTGCATGGCGCCTCTAATAACAAAATTCCGACAAAGTCTTATTTTTTAGGGTTTTGAATGAAAGAGGGAACCATAGACGTCAGTGCATCAGGGGTTTGAAACTGTGGTCCGTAACTGCAAAAGTAAGGAAACTTGCAATATGACCTGTATTTTCGAAGATTTTAAAAACTTTGACATCTAGTGTCCATTTTATGTGAAAAATTTCTACTTCTTTACTTCCCACTTGCTTTATGATATTTTTTAATTAATTATGTCTGCGGACCATAGGTTGAGAAACGCTGGTCTATATTAACAACTCATTCGCGTCATGTTTCTATTGTTTAGTGATGTCTTCTTATGCGGTATTCAGTTTAAACGATTATAATATCCAGTGACATAGCGGCGATGAGTTATGGAAAATAAGCAAGTCCTACAAACCCGGCGTTCGCCTTTGCGAACGAGGAAACCATGAAAAACCCAAGTCAATTTGGGCGGCCACGAGGTTTGATTTGAACTCAGGACCTCTTTCCTGTTAGCCCATAGGCCTACCACATCGCTGTAATTGGTTTTAGTGTGTTCATTGCGACTGAGCTAAACTGATTGCATTTCACAACAATAAGTACATTAGGTCTATAGTTTTCTTGTTACTAGGGGCAACAAAATGTCATTCATATTTTAATTGACTTGTATGTTCTGAAATTCGCATTTAAGTTGTCCTTATTTCGTTTTTATCTTGATATCTATTACATGTACAAAGAAATGTTTTAAACAAAAAAATCTTCATTTTAAATTTTTCTACAACTTTACTGTGGTAGGTTTTCATGTATCGCCTACTGTAATGGATATAATCTAGAAAAATTGAAAATGGATACGAGTAAAGTACCCCTTAAGTCATTTTTACAGAAATACGGATATAGCCATTTTATTAGTCATAGATAAGAGTTTCCAATTTTAAATTTTCATTAAAATCGTTAGAGCCATTTTTTAACAAATCAAATTTTTTAAAAAAGTTTTCATGAAAAGTCCCCTTAATATTTCAGTTATAAAACTAAATTTCTGGGCGGTTCGACAAAATTTCGAAAAAGTGCTTAGTTCAAAAAATGAAGTAAATACAATGAACCGTTTACCCGCTGTGCTTGTCCACAGACGGACAGACGGACAGACGGACAGACGGACAGACAGACGGACAGACGTCATTCCAAAAATACTTTTTTCGGTTTCTAGGCTTCATGAAACATGCTCTCCCGGTGTTATCTCGACTTCGATTTTTTGTCACGATCACAATACTTTCTCTATACAGTAATATGAAATTGACGTAACCACTTCTTTAATGTATGCAATATCATTTCAGCTTCGTTTTTCTCAAAACATCCACAATAAAGACCTGAAATAATTACGGAAACATCGTGAAGGTCTCAATAAATTAATATACAATGATATATGGTTATATATAATTGTATATAATTACATATATATTTATAACAGTACCGGTAATTATATATAGTTATATATAATTATATATACACATAATTATAACAGGGCGCAAGGTGGACTGGTAACATGGTATCTTCTGGCTCGAAACGCATGATTAGCAATTTAAGCAAAACTTTAAAAAAGAGTTGTGACCTTAATTTTCAACGAAAGTATTAAGTGTGGGTACTCATTTTATTCAGAATTTCAAGCTCTACAAAATTTGTATGGTCAATGGTTTAATAGCGTTGATTTTTTTTGAGATATTGTTATGTTAGTTTTAAAAAACTTGTTTTCCAAATATAAATCACTACGCTACAGCTAAAGCACACCTAGCAGGACGGGGAAAACTTAGTATGTTCATTACAGACCTAAACTGGAGGGATTCAAACAATTTCCAGCTTTCCCCTAATTAATTCCGAATTCAACACCCCAACCACTGGGCTATTAGTTAGGTCCAGTCAAATAAATTCTTGGTTACGTAAAGTAATTTTCAATTTGGTAAGTTCACTCATTAATTTTATTTTTAGTCAAAGTTTTCATTGAGTAATTTTGAAGTATGGCCGCTACCCTCGTCGAAGATCGTTCCAGAATTCCCGGGAAAGAATGTGTGTGTTAGGTTAAATGGTGTGTGTAATGAATTTTAGCGACAGCAAGCATTGAAAAGCCAAAGAGACTTTTGTTTAAGTTGTATCTTAATTGTATTTATTATTCACCGGCCTGTAAGATAGAAGATATGTTTTTTTATAATTTTAGCCGTCACAGCTGTAAATAATTTATGTGAATGTAAGGAATCTTTTTAATGTGTTAAAATTCAAAGTAAATTACCAAAGATTGAAAATGCTGTACTTAAATGCTGTATTAACTTGGTTTTGAAAAAAATATAAGTATAGATGTTACCAATATAAATTACGTGAATAACCATTATTCCTGGACCTCATTTGCCCTGTAAATAGCAGGTTTTCATGGCATGGGTTATTAGCCCTAGATAATTGCCTAGGTAGTGAGGGTGTGGTGGCAATTCATTAAAATAACTAGTTTTCACATTAATTACTAATAAATAAATAAATCAACTAAAAGTAAGCATCAGCACCCCTACATTACCAAACAGAGTGCTCCTACTTTATGTTCTATTCTGATGTACCGAAAACCCAATTCTAATGTATCTATTTTATTTCAATTAATAAAAACCATTATATGCTTAACTTTTTTGACCAGTGTAAAATTTGGAACAGACATTGAAGTTGAGGATTGGAAGGAGGCAACAAAACAAAATGTGATAAGATTTATGTTAACACGAGGAAATAATAATACAGGAGAGGTTCAAGGGGAGACCACTTACCTAACTGACTTAGGTAAGTCACAAGGTATTGCAAACAGAGGCTGCAGGATAGGCAGGATTGTTACTATAAAATATCCTAATCATGTTACTGTCAAACTCAAAGTAGAAGATGTGAAAAAGCTCCTTAAAAAGCACTATAGTGAAGACTGTACAAGCCTTGAGTCCCTAAAATTCTACATGGATCTTTTCAACACGGAAACCATCCACGGGCCTGAATTTAATCAAGTTAATGGAGATGAGATGATAGACGATGAACGATTAAATTTTAATCCTGGAAGGAGACTTTGTAGTGTAAACATCATATTAAAACCTTGAAAAACAATGTAATCTTTTTACAAATATATCTGGTTTTGTGAACTACTTTTTTTTGGCCTGGTCATAAAAAGCATAAAATCTTCAAAAGTCTTTGTAGACTGTGTCAGGTCCCGAGGGAAGAGAGTTAAGGAATTAAAATATATAATATATATTTTATTTAAACATTGCTTTCATAAGTACAGTGTCTGGCGGTGCAAACTGGATAAGATGAAACTAGTACTTGATAAAAATCACAGTCATTCCTTTAGTGAGATACTAGTTGAAGCAAACTGAAATGGCAATGCTGGCATTTTTTGCGCTAGTACCTAGCGTGGGAAGAGCCGATTACGCAGTACCCTGGGAGTAGACAAGTACAGAAAATCCTTGTTTCTTGTAGTAAAGGTAGACTGCCGCTAGGGGCCCCCAGCACCTAGGGAAATTGACTGTAGCGCTTGTATCTGGAACTAACAACTGTCGGGCCAGTTTTTAAAGTACGCGCGAAGAACTATTTGCGTTATCAGAGAATTTACTAATTTCGGCGTGAAGTACTAATCCACTCAGGGTGTGACCACCATGAGGGAAGTAATGTTGATATACATAACTTCAACCAAGCCGAGGGGACAGTTTTTTCAAGATTGTTGAAGTGCAACGATGGGCGACATGGAGTTCGACTACAGATCTTTTATACTCTGTAAGTAACAATTTTACATATTTGATGTAATTTTCAAACCTAAATTTCAGCTTTATCTCCAAGCCAGTGATACAAAATAATACATTTATTTTAACACTGAAGAACTGTAGCATTTTTCAACTTAGTAATGCCAAATAAGGGAGTTATTTGCAAAGCTAATGATTTTTTGCCATTTTTCAACTCAGTGATACAAAATAAGTTCATTTTAACACTGAAAAATTATAACAATTTTTTTCACTCAGTAATGTAAAATAATGAGTTTATTTCATACTGAAGGTTTATAGCAACTTTTTCACTTAGTAATGTAAAATAATATGTTATTTTAACATTGAAGATTTGCATCTTTAGCAGAACATCTTTTTATAATATTTACACAGAGACAATTTTGTTTATTTTAAATAATAAATCGATGGGTGAAAGGCAAAAGATCTTAACCGCCACTTTTTCTAAATAATGTGAATAGAAAGAGGCAACCGAGTTTTACGTCCTGGCAAAAGATCTTGCACGAACTCCTTCTGTGGTGGAAGTAAAAGGCTGGTGTATTTTATCTTAAGAACCAAATAATTATTTTAATGCCTGACAAAACAGCTTAAAGAACGAGCTGTTCCCGCATTTTTATCGTAAGTGCTATCCCAAAGTGGCACTTAAAAAAAATTTTTGGCTTTAAGATAATTCTTTCGGAACCAATTCTGTACACTGCAGCTTAAAATAATGTATTATTTTTATAATTAAAACTACTAAAGTACTTAAAATTCCATGTTTAAGTTAAAATCAATCATATTAAGAATCAGTAATAATATTATGTTGTAATTTAGGAATATATTTAATTGTAACAAAAACAATGTGATGTAACAAAGGTTTGGTTCACTTGGTGGACAGCATGCGCCTTCTGCATTCCAATTAGCATTATTATTTCTAACAAGTGCTGGCGTCAATGGATGTTATTTCTGAGGAACCAAGGTTTAGCCACTTGATTAAGCTTCATGGGAGGATCCATTTTCAGATTCCGGTAAATCATGTAGCCTAAAAGCTGAACGTGGTATTTTCAAAACCAAATTTAACAGAGGCTTTCATTTACAAGGCTTTCAATTACAAGTGTTCCCAATGTGAGATGTTCAGAAACAAAAGTTCCATTTCTGTTGAGGAATACAGAATGCAACAAGCAAATCTCAAAGGAAAAGATTTTGTTAAAGAAACATTCTTGAAAAACCAGGAAAAGACAAAAAGGAAACCATGAATTTTTTGTACTAGTTTCAACTTGCAGAGAGTATTGAACACTCCCCATGACAACAGTATGTTGATACTCACCATGGGCGTACGGTAGGGGGGGTTCAGGGGGTTGAAACCCCCCGAAATATCCGCGATTTTTTTAGGATTATAACATCATGTAATGAAACAAATAAATAAATAAACATTGGATCAGCTGTAAAATTTTCTTACAGAACACAGCATTATTAAAAATCTCTTGTATATTTTAATTTCTCAAAAACGATTCGACATTCTCGTAATTTATTTAAGATCCTTTAAATTTGGAAGTTATTAGTATATTTTAAATTTCCTTTGTCTTTTTAAAAAAGCAATACGAGATACTTGCACCACAATGATTTCCGAAGATTACGTAATTTGTATTATCTACATGAATAAAATTATAACTATCTGAAGCTGGAAATATGTTTAAAAAGACAAGATCGAATATACAATATGAACGGTTTCATCTAATTGTTACGTCATAAACTAATTATTTTTAGCATGAAGCAAATGTGTGACTGCCCTTCGTGTTAGCCTGAATATACATAACTCGCGACACAAACACCGAATCCTACAGATTAGACCTCCCACACTACACAGCAAACAGCTAACTTGAAACATCAATAACTCATTACAGGAAATTACTGCAATAAAACGAATTACACCATATAAAAGAGGATAACATTATCGACAACTTGAGATACAACACAACAGGTTTGATTAACCCGTTATATCATTTTAAGCAAACACTATAAATAACTCCTATAATTTTCATCACATAGAATACAGACATATCATTCGACGCAGATAAAATCAGCCTATCAAATAAAAACAATACCAGCAGTGATAACCTTCAGTGATCATAGTTATCAACAGAAACATATTTTGTGGGCGGTACACGTCCTGTTTGACCGCCTCAGTGTCTCTGCTATTATCTTGACAGCTGAAATTAATGTCCAAGCTATTTTCAACGCTTTTCAACCGACTAATTTTTAAACCACCTCGCAGAAAGATTCATTCTGAACCAATTAGAAAATAGTAGAACGAATACTTGACCAATGACAAAATAGCAAGAGGCCAAACTCAGAAGGGATATTACCGCGAACACAGAGGAACTCGGGACCACTTGACCGACATACAACGACGAGACTACACCGCTGGACCACGTAAAAAATATATATCTTGTATTACAAAGTAATTATTATCCGCGCTTAATAAATAGATAGAAGTTAGATAAATTCACAACGCTGCACGTACGCTTTAATCCGATCCGGAGCGGAGCTTTTAATTGTAGCCCGAGAATTTTGCAAGTGTAATAAGTATTTCAGTCCGCGCTATACCAAATAGATATCTTCGACGTGTTACATAAAATAATTACTAGAAAGTGAAAGCCCGTAGAACTTAATAACCTTATATAATAAATAGACGTAAAATAACAAAGTGCAATTTATATTCTATATCGACGAAACATAACTTACTGTTAAAAGGACTTACACCATCTGGATTCTTAACTACCTTAACTCTGCAATCCTACGAATAAGTATTTTGGACAATATATTAATTTTTGGAACCATATATATATATATTTGTTACTTCAAGATCCCTGTAATTCAATACACTTTTGTTTCTGACCCTTGAACATTCTCTAGCCACGACCCGAGATAAGATCGACTGCAATAATCTACTGACTGAGCAAACTACCTGGCACCCCTGAGAAATTCAACATTAAATCCGATACACATCGAAACCCACAATATATATATTGACTTCTAGATCTCTCATAAACAACGTTAAGTCAACCAACGAGCTCTCATAAATGGCGCACTCAACTTTCAGGGCTTGAATTGAAAGTATCGAGGGACAGAAACCGAAAATAACCATCAATTTTTCATTAAAAAAATTTTCGACGAATTAACCACTAAATTTCCGAAACACCACTCACCATACATCAGTGCTCCAAGTTTAACTTCAGTGTTGAAAATTTACATAACTTCAGTGTTAGTTAAATTTTTGGGCAGGCAATGGATTAATCATCACACTCCCCCCTGACACCGAGAGACGAGGCCATCATCACCACCATCAACGTTGAATCTTAATGGGTATCGTTGAACAACCTTTAAGTGTCGAACTTTGAATCTTTCTCCTTGCAGTAAAGTAATTTTTTAATTAAATTTGTTTTCTTTTTTAATATTTAATTTTTAAGTTTAATTTCGTTTTTATTGCCATATCAGGTTGATTTTTTTTAAATTTAAATTCCTAATAGTAAATTCTTGTATGAAATTAAGAAGTTCTAAAAAACATAAGACTATGGAGAAACATTCGAAGACTCATGTAATATGTTCAAGCGAGCATGCAACTCCACCTGTTACGAAACGAATGAACTTGCAACCTCGCAAACCCCTGTGGAGAGTAGTACAGTGCCAGAAGCTGACCTTGCGCACAATACGCAAACTTCTTGCTTAGATACACAAAACCAAGAAAATGTTAACCTTGTAAACCCGAGTGTAACAATGAACCCTACTCCAGCTGTTGGAAACAACACCGACACACCCCCTCCTACTGACTTTTTGCAGCAAATGCAAAATATGATGACACAGATCACTTCACAACTCTCAACACAAATAACTCAACTTGCCGCACAAAACACTGCTTTAAGTGATACTATGAAGACTGAAATTACTACTATCAACACAATGAATACACAAATTAATAATATCAATGCTAACTTGCACTCACAAAACCAATAGCTAAAAGATGAAATCACCACAATCAATGCTAACCTAAACTCACAAAACCAGCAACTAAAAGATGAGATTTCTACTATCAACACTACAATGAATACACAAATCTCTACTATTAACACAACAATGAACACACAGATTGATAACATGAATATACAAAATCAGCAATTAAGAGCTGATATCAACAGCCAGACTTCTCAAGTCAAGGATTTAATTCAAGAACATAGAACTCAGATCACTAGCGAACTACAAAGCCTGGACACCCGTGTAACAAATCAAATTGCTAACACAGAACAGGTGTTAACTAATTAAGTAGACTCAGTCCGAGCCCAAGTAGACACAGTTCGAAACCAGGTGACAACAGTTGAAAGAGCCACAGTAAACAATACTACTAGGTTAGTTTCCTTACAATCTGAATTCGACAGGTTGAGACAAAGAGTTCGAGATCAAGAAGGAATTGTTGAGATATCAAGGGAAAATCTTATAGTACCCCATGTATGTAATACACCTTCGACCTCATCGGCCCCTGACCCCATACCAGCTGAACCTGAAATTCCTGAACGACCAGCACCCCTTCCGAAATCAAACAATGGACTGCAACATCAAGCGGCAAGTAAATAATCGCGAAAACCAGAACTACGCCAACTGCAATTTTTCTCTTAATAATTCAGATTTCCCCCTCCCCATTTTTGAAGATACATTAAAAACAAACCTTGCGAGATACATTAAAAATCTAAAAACCTACTTCACTCTAAGAAACGCCCCTGAGCATCTCAAAATGATTTTTGTTGCTTAATCGTTAAAGTCCACAGCTGCTCGGTGATTGCAGGTCATTAACTATGACAACCAGTTGAATGTACAACAGTTCGAAGAAATGTTTTAAGCGGAATTCTGGTCAGAATCTGATCAACAGCGTACTAGGCTGAAAGTTTTCCACGGGAAATATGATCGAAGTAACGGCCAGTTACCTCGAGTACTTTATCTCTCTATCCGAAAGTAGGCAACTACTAAAGCCTGAAATCAGCGAGGCCGATTTTTTGAAGGCCCTCTACTACCACTTTCCGACGGTAATTAAAAATAGCCTCATCATTGCCTCGCCCCAGCTGATATGCTGAGACTATTAAAGTCGCTGCAAGATCCTTCTTTCCCAACCACCAGGCACAACCCTCCTCAAGTATCCGCGAATCAAGCTCAACGGAAGAACATAAATTTTGTTCAAACACATGCTGACCATATCGCATTTGGGAATGTGATTCGGTCAAGTATAAATGATGTAAAAGAAAACCAGGTAAGCCAAAACCAAAACACAGAGTATAATCACAATGATTCTGAGAGCCCTGCACCATACTGGACCCAGAATGAGTACCAGCGCAACACTAGGGACAATTATTGGCGCAGGAGAAGCTTCAGGCCACGCCCCTACAATAACTACGTCGGCAGGTATAACAATACACGTAATAAATATGGAGTTCATGGACAGAATCGCCGTAGCTTTGGCAGCACGGGTCCATCATGGTTCAGCCGCACACAATATAATCAAGGATATTTCCGTCCTTACTAACGAGGCAGAAATAACTCTCGATATGTCAGAAATAATAATCAAAATGCAAGGAATAATACTCATGATGTTAGGAATCGAACCAGTAATAATCCGAATGTTACAGAGAGTCGAACCCAGTCACCAGTCGCTACTGGAACTTTAAACGATTGGGGCCTTTACTCCGACCTCCTGTGCAAGGGCCTGCAGCTCTGCTGAGCGAAAATGGAGGTAATCAAGTAAATATGAATGTCATGCATGGTAATAGTAGCATTGTAAATAATTCTCTTGTTGTAAATACTACTTCTCATGGTGTAAGAAACCCCCTATTTGCGAAATCCAAGGAAATTAATCACATGCCCAGCATAACAAAATTTCCAATCGCAGCAACTAGCATTAAAAATGAACTGCTAGGGAAAGAGAAAACATATGAATGATGTAACACCACCACAATTAACAATCCATTCGCAGATAACAATGAAAATCCACTACAATTGGTAATGGTAGGCAACAATGCCAGTGTTAGCAATCCAATTGTTGACAGCAATATAATTGTTGGCCGAGCACTTCCATCTCCTGTTATTGACAAAAATCAAACAAGTTTACCTAAAAATGTGGTAAATGACAACAATGTTATAGTAAATCACAATACCACAACACCGGGAATTTTTCAAGACAACATAAACAATGATGAAACTGACATAACTGTGGACATATTGCAGCGGGATGAACTTCTGACCGCCAATCAGCGTCCCCCAGTCATAGAGGTTGCCATTGGTGATCAGAAGTATCCTGTGACTTTAGATACTCGAAGTGATGCACAAGTCATATCACATTCCACCTTCTTGGAACTTCAAAGGACTAAAGTTATAACACAAGTCTTACCAGTGTATAATATGACAGCTTTGCTCGCAGCTGGTAAACAGCGATGTAGAATTACACTGCGATGTTTAATTCCTATAACAATAGCAGGACAAACAATGGAAATATTATTTCTGGTAATCACAGGGTTGAATTTACCAATAATAGTTGGACTTGAAGTTTTCAAGCAACTGGAAGCAATCATAAATTTCAGAAATGACAGTTTTGCTTTCATTGATAGTAAGAGGGACGAACAGATTATACCGTTCTGTACTACAATTCCCCCTTGCCCCGCTCAAGCCAGTCGCGCGCCTGACGCGAGCGAGGAAATCTTTTTTGTTGAAACTTTGACAATTCAACAACAACCCCTCCTCCGCATCTCTACAGACGGACCCTCTTCAACGCAGACAATGAATGACTTACTCTCTGAGAATTCACAACTCAAAGAAAATATGCTTGTTACAGAAACACAAATGAATCACATTCATGCTCAAGATGAATAAAAGACCTAATCACACTCACAGTCAATGAAGCACATGATTTAGACACAGTCACACGGAAGGATTTATTCAATGTCTTGTACAAATATAAGGATTTATTTTGCAATAAAATTGGTAAATGCCGTCTGTACACACATAGAATGATCGGACCATCTACAGATGTTGTCAGACACAAACCACGACCGATTCCACAGAGCTTACGCGAGAAAGTTTCCACTGTAATACAGGATATGATTTCGCAGGGAATTATTGAAAATTCAAATAGCCCCTTTTGAAATCCATTATGCATCGTACTGAAGCCCTCTGGCGATGTACGCCTCACAATCGACGCCCGTTCGATTAACTCTGATTCACAAGAAGATAATTATAGACCCCTTACTTCCGACGAACTTCTTTCCCGCGCCAAAGAAGGGAATTATATCTCTACCACAGACTTAGTTTTCGCCTTCTGGCAGATACCCCTTCACCCCGATTCACGGGATTTGACTTCGTTTTCTTATCAAGGACGACATTTCAGGTTCTGTCGCACGCCCTCGGGTGCCGCACTTCCTCAGCTGCCCTTTTACGTGCCCTGGCCCTTACTTTCGATTGGCAGACTGATAGATACATTATCCCCTACCTTGATGATGTCCTTGTGGCATCACGGACCAAAGCTGAACACCTGGCCCATATAGATCAGACTTTGGGAAGGCTCCAACGAGCTGGATTCACCCTCAATATTTAAAAATGCCATTTTTTCAGAAGGAGGTAAAATTTCTCGGATGTCGTCCGGGAAGGATTGCCGAATAGAAGAAAAAGTGGAAGCCATCTTAAAAATCCCCGCCCCAGGAATCAAAAACAACTCCGGTCTTTTCTTGGCGTATGCCAATATCAATCACGTTTCGTAGTAAACTACTCCCAGGAATTATGTCCCTTAAAGCCACTCCTCAGAAAAAATCAGAAATGGAAATGGACCGCCGAAAGTGATGCTGCATTTCACCGGGTTAAGCAACTCTTCGCCGAGTCCATTAAACTACAGAAACCGGATGATACGCTCAGATATTACGTGCAGACAGATGCTTCTGCGCGGGGCAACGGAAGTGTGTTATTTCAGGTTAAAGATGGCGAAAAACACATCATAGCCACCACCAGTAAAGGCCTAACTATTGCCCAATCGCGTATGTACCCGACGGAATTGGAAGTGTATGCAGTGTACGAAGCCCTCAATAAGTATAAACACTACATATACAACCGTAAAGTCGCCGTTTTATGCGACCACATGAGCCTAAGTTTCCTGAAACAATGCAAACTCAGTAACTCTCGTGTTTCACCTCTCATCAGCGAAATTGCGATGTATGACATTGAAATAGAACACATAAAAGGATCTCAAAATTATTTCCCGGACTTGTTATCTAGATTGCCTAACCACCCTGGAATGGCAAGTCTGGAGGGACAAGTAGAACAAGAAGTGAAAATCATGAAAATATCTGTGAATGACAAGTATAAATTGAACAGTAAACTTGCAAATTTGGCACAAATTCAATCAGCAGATTCCTATTTGCCGTCTATTCAGCATGAGCTGCAGGAAATTCCTCAATCTAATTCCAACCCGCCATGCAAGACAAACAAAAACAAGACGCTAGCCTTATACAATGGTTTAACTTACAAATTTTGTGGAAAAGAAAATCCCGCTTGGAGACCATACATCCCAAAAGCTCTAGAAAATGACAT
The DNA here is from genome assembly GCA_964059195.1 of Ectobius pallidus. Lineage (NCBI taxonomy): Eukaryota > Metazoa > Arthropoda > Insecta > Blattodea > Ectobiidae > Ectobius > Ectobius pallidus. The sequence continues at coordinate 63,008,448 of CAXKWD010000007.1, read as the reverse complement.
CTTAGCTAGCTATCATGAAAACTTAGCCCATAGTGGAACAGAGAAAATGATTGACGCCATAAGCGAACATGTATATACGACAACTTGGACGTAAGGTCAGACTGTATATAAGAACTTGCCACTTATGCCAAGTGGGGAAAAGTAAGAATACAGCTGACGAAGTAGCAGTAAACTCTATAGAAGCTACCAAGCCTAACCAAATTATTTGCGGTGACATATTAGGATCCCTTGTTAGGAGTAATTTTGGTTGCCAATTCATCTTTATCCTCGTAGACGTTTTCTCTAAACTAGTAGCATTATACCCATAAGAGATTTGTCCACTAAGATATGCTTAAAGAAAGTTGAGGAATATGTCAGTACATTCGGCAACGTCGGATCGTGTTTAACAGACAACGCGAGTATCTTCTCAAGCGAAAAGTGGAACCAAGGACTCTAGAAATTAGGCATAAAGACCTTACACTGCTCGGCCTACAACCCCTCTGGAAACATCAGTGAACGATATATCAAACAAATGTTGTTTCGTACTTACGACTATTAACTCATCGACAGCATAAGAATTGGTTTAAATACTTAAAGTCAATACAGGCAATTCTAAACGAAACAAGGCACCATATAACTAAGGAAATTCCTTTGCAAGTTGTGACGCATTGTAACAATAGCCCCCTATTCAAGAACTCTCCCCCTGTACTCAACACATGCCATAAATCTGACCTGGACATCTGTAAAGTCATTCTCTCTAGACTGCAACAAAGATGGTCAAAGCGAAAACACAAGCCCAGACATCCCCGACGTAAATGGAACCCTGAACCAGGAGATTATGTCTTACTTAAAGCCAATGTCATCTCAAGTAAATTACACCACAGACAAAATAAGTTTTCACATTTCAATTGCACTATCCTAAAAATCCCAACAAAATCCTGGGAAAATACAGGAAACAATTACTGAAACCATACCATGCCATGGCCTATAATCCTTAATCTTGCATATAGATTGATAGCAGGAGGTATAGTGAAGGACAAAAGAGGAATAATGAAATGGACAACGAAAAGGTTTTTTCGAACTGACGTGCAAAATAATTAGCGTGATTCAATCTTCTCAAATTAGTGTTTTATCTAACGTCATTCGGCGAATGTATTATTTATGGTTGAGTTGAATATGCCACCACTGATTGCTGTAAAGACTATAATGATACGGGATATATGATATATAATATTGTATGACCCCGCAGCAATTAGTACACTATAAAATGTAAGTGCAATCCAATAAGTTTATTGCCATTGTAGTGACCCTGTGTATATAGTTAATATTTAAGTAGGCACCTCCCCTCTGAATACTGTACTGAAGTGTTAAAGCATTCATTTGACAAAGAGGATCACACTATTATTTGATCTTATTATTAAGTAAAATGAACATTATAATATAAGCTGAATTTTGACAATTTAATTACATTTATTGAATGAGAATATGATATAATATTACTCCAAATTTTATTTTTCAAAAGAAAACAATTATTTTACATGCAAATAAGTATGTACAACTGATATAACCTAACCTCTCCTGATAACTGATCAAGTAGAATTGTTTACGAATTATGTGGACATAAGTTGAAGTAAAAATGAAGGTAAAGAAGATGAAGTTATTACGTACAAAGGTACGATGAAAATATGAGTCATAAGTCGACGAAATAATGAAGGATAAAATAATGATGAAAGGTAGTAAATGATGATAAAGAAAATGAATGAACTTAACGACGTAGGAAAATAAGAAGTACTTTAATCAATAAATATACAAAAAGGTATGAGGAGGTATGAGTAAAATAATTTACAGGTTAGTAAGGAGTTAGGTATGGAATATGTAACGTTTGAACATAAATATTTGAGTTATTTAAGATACTATAGGGAAGAACAACATACCCCAACATTTCTTAATAACAGCTTTTTGATATAAGAAGAAACAACAAAGAGGAAGATTTGAAGAATAAGGTTTACAACGACGAATTTCAATTTTATGTTATAATAATTTTCATTAATAACCCATAATTATTTGATTTTTGTTTCAAGTGTATAAAATGGACATTGGACAAAATACTGAAAGGTAACTACGACCAATTGAGAAGAATGATTTCAAGGTAAAACAGTGTTATACAATTTATTTGTATTTTAGTGTTTATGTATTTTTCTATGTTTGTATTTGTAACTACTGCAGACCTAATTAGGAACCAGGTGATGTAAGGACGATGATTATTTAATTATGCACTAAGAAAATATAAGATAATGATGAACAATTAAGAAAGAATATAATGAAAGTAGGATAAGCGACAAAAAAAATTGATTGAAAGAATATGATATATAAAGTAGTATGAAAGTGAAAATGAACATATGATATGTAAAAGCTGACGTAGGACGAGACGTACTAATAGATATAATATTTTGGAATGGGAAGAACGATTGATTATGGAATAACGCACATAAGGCAATATGCTATCACAATATTTAGCCTGATTTCATAACCTATCGCCCGGTAATTTTGTGACAGCCCTTCGTGATAGCCTGAATATACATAACCCGCGACACAAACACCGAATCCTACAGATTAGACCTCCCACACTACACACCAAACAGCTAACTTGAAATGTCAATAATTCATTACAGGAAATTACTGCAATAAAACGAATTACACCATATAAAAGAGGATAACATTATCGACAACTTGAGATACAACACTACAGGTTTGATTAACCCGTTATATCATTTTAAGCAAACACTATAAATAACTCCTATAATTTTCATCACATAGAATACAGACATATCATTCGACGCAGATAAAATCAGCCTATCAAATAAAAACAATACCAGCAATGATAACCTACAGTGATCATAGTTATCAACAGAAACATATTTTGTGGGCGGTGCACGTCCTGTTTGACCGCCTCAGTGTCTCTGCTATTATCTTGACAGCTGAAATTAATGTCCAAGCTATTTTCAACGCTTTTCAACCGACTAATTTTTAAACCACCTCGCAGAAAGATTCATTCTGAACCAATTAGAAAATAGTAGAACGAATACTTGACCAATGACAAAATAGCAAGAGGCCAAACTCAGAAGGGATATTACCGCGAACACAGAGGAACTCGGGACCACTTGACCGACATACAACGACGAGACTACACCGCTGGACCACGTAAAAAATATATATCTTGTATTACAAGTAATTATTATCCGCGCTTAATAAATAGATAGAAGTTAGATAAATTCACATCGCTGCGCGTACACAGAGAACAAGAAAGTTAATTAATAAGTGCAATTATCGATTAAGTGAGTAACGCTTTAATCCGATCCAGAGCGGAGCTTTTAATTGTCGCCCGAGAATTTTGCAAGTGTAATAAGTATTTCAGTCCGCGCTATACCAAATTGATATCTTCGACGTGTTATATAAAATAATTACTAGAAAGTGAAAGCGCGTAGAACTTAATAACCTTATATAATTAATAGACGTAAAATAACAAAGTGCAATTTATATTCTATATCGACGAAACATAACTTACTGTAAAAAGGACTTACACCATCTGGATTCTTAACTACCTTAACTCTGCAATTCTACGAATAAGTATTTTGGACAATATATTAATTTTTGGAACCATGTATATATTTTTGTTACTTCAAGATCCCTGTAATTCAATACCCTTTTGTTTCTGACCCTTGAACATTCTCTAGCCACGACCCGAGATAAGATCGACTGCAATAATCTACTGACTGAGCAAACTAGCTGGCACCCCTGAGAAATTCAACATATAATCCGATACACATCGAAACCCACAATATATATATTGACTTCTAGATCTCTCATAAACAACATTAAGTCAACCAACGAGCTCTCATAAATGTCATTTGCTTTTTATATCGCAATAAAAAGAAAATGACATGTTAAATTAAGTTACTCATAAAAACTAATTTCAACTATATTTAAATTACGAAAAGAAGCTATTCATATTATAATTTATGATTTATTTATTTTATTTTCGCGATTTTCTACCCACGAAAATTTCAAGATGGAAAATTAAGGTAATAAAAACACTACTTCATCTAATGAAGCAAAATCCCAAGAAACAATAAGCTCATAAGCACACAAATGAATATACACACTAGTACTACATGCATAATTAAAAATACATTCTGACATCTTATACAACACTGTCCTCATTACAATCCAAATCTGTAATATAATAACTAGGCACAACATTAATCCTCTTTTGCGTATTAGCAGCAATGAAATCACTTTCACAAATACTAAAAAATTAAACTGTAACTGCAAAATACCACTCATACTTTAGCAGCTGGATAACGTCATTAAAAGAAAGAACAGAAATAAAATAAAACTCATACTAGAACCAAAATCTCGCCAAATCTTCCTCCGTTCCGGAGTATTGAATCTTTAGGTCGTATACATTTCATGGGTGTGCAGAGAATGTCAGAGGCAATATTGAGAATTTCCCAACTGTCTCAACCAATCGCAAATTGCCCTGTGCTCTTCAAAACCAATGAAAGCCAAGCTACGCATGTGAGAGCGAAATATGAGTTAGTAACAGATCGAAGATAACTAAACAAGCACCTGATAAAGAATTATTAATAAAATGTTTAACTTACAGAACAATGAATTATTAATAAAATGTTTCATTTATAAAATCAGGTGCCGGGAATATACCTACGGCACATGGGTAAACAACAGATGCTTAAAGGCAGTTTGTTGAATAAATTAATTCCATTATAAAAACAAGTGTTATAAGAGCTATATAAAAGACACTTGGGTAAATTTAAATCTGCCCTGTGTCTTGTATTATAATTATGCACTTCTATAGGAAAACTCTCCAGATTCTTCTTGACATACTAAATACAATAAAATACATATAAATTAAAAACTGTCATAATATTAAATTCAGTAAAAAGAGGTCCACAGCTTTCTCTCTTTCTTTTGTTTGCCGTTATCCTCAAGGCCATTTTTTGGAGAAGTAAAATCGAATTTGTTTCCCTGGAATGACCCTAGAGATACATTCCATAAACAATAGGGCTTTGTAAAAGAGCAAAATACACAGAACTTAAAACCACGAGTGAAATGCAAGTCTTAATTCTTCTTAGAACAAAGATACCTCTAGCCAATTTCTTACAAATATTTTGAACATGGGGCTTGCAAGTAAGCTTAGAGTCCATGTGAAAACCAAGTAATTTTATAATATCGCAGTTATTAGGCACTGTGCTAGTAAGACCAAAAGAATATTTCTGAGTCTTTTAAGCATTTAGAGCAAACCCATTTCTACCAAACCAGCCCTTTGCAGCTTTGAGGCCAACCATTTCCATTTGTTTCATCTGATCTAGGCTTTTATCAGAAGATATTAGAGTGACATCATCTGCATATAACACGATATCCAGTGGTATATTATAAGACACATCATTTATTGCAATGAGAAAAGTAATGGTGCCAGTATAGATCCCTGTGGAAATCCACAGTTTATGGATCGAATATCGGAACTTTGGTCGTTTATACTAACAAACTGTTTATTGTCATATAGAAAGGACTTAATTAAGTTCAACTCAGCGTTATTATTGTAACTTTTTAACTATGCCTCTCTTTGTCGCTGGTGGGTGATGAGTTCCAATTTAGGTACCTATCTGTATAGGTTACCACAGGTGAACTACTGGGTATACAGTGTACCAGCATTGACAAAGTTAATAAAATTATGTAGGAATGGCACAAAATAAAATTTTCAGTTTTTATTAATAATACTGGTTTACTGAAAGCAACCACAAACTGTTACTTATACAGTGAGTCCATTTTATGAGGAAACCTCGCATCACTGCCGCATTGCAGTGCATTACCGAAGCGGAATTACAGAAAGTGGCAAATAATTTGTTTAAACGATGTGAGGCATGTCTTACTGCTGACGGGGGTCATTTTCAACAGTATCTCAAATAAATGGTGAGTAATAAGCTTCTACATGTAGGCCTATGTTATGTTAAAGTCTTGATTTGCCGGTTGTAACGGAATACGGTCCCCGCCGTTGCAAGCACAACAGCGGGGAAAGTGTGAGCAGGGGCAATGCTGTTAAAAAGTTTCCGCATAAAATGGATTCCCTGTATAATCAAAATTTTAAGTCCTTACCTCACACTTCAGGAAATTTATATATTTCATTTGAAGCTAATAAAATTATTGTGCCCCAAATAAATGAAAAATTATTTACAGTAGATACCAATATAACTGAAGAACAATTACGGTAAATAATTTAACATTTGAATTGCCCAAAATAGACAATTTTAACTATAAGGGCATTACTATAAAGGAATTAAAACAAAAGCTTTCTAAAGCTGGAAGCTCTGTCGAGACAGCTTTAGACAAACAAGACTCGCGTTTTGATTATTTGATTATCGGTTGAATAATGTTGACAATTATTTATGTTGCATAGGTCATACACAAGAGCCTACCCTGTCTGGTCAAGATAATGGTCCCATTCACAAAACGCATGCAAAGCACAATCCCGTTGAACAACCCAGAGGGGGAACAGGTAGCTAGATGTTAGGAACTGAATTGGCATTGGGAGCTAGCCACAGGAGGGAAGAAACAAAAAAATACTTAAAATAAGAACATGTATACAATTTTGTTCAAAACTGCTAAAATTTAGGTTTGTAAGTAGTGAAAAGAACTGCTTTACTTAACTTGAAGCTTTACTGATTAGTTAATTCCCGCGTTTAGTCTTTGCACCATCACAGTTGCGAGCGGATGCATTCTCTTTGTCGTGTGGTTACCGGCGTACATATAGTGGGATACACCCCTTCAAGCATTCTTTTGTGTCTGCCTAATAGAACTTTTGCTCGCCCCCTAATTTTAAAATAGGGAGATTAATTGGGATTGCAACTACTTTGCAAATAATACTAGTGATAATTTTATAATCATGGATACTACCATTTCATCTGAAACATTTCTTCAACATCATATGCCAGAGAGCCCTTGGGGTCAATACAACATACTCCATCCCAATCCAGTGCGATGGAGCTGTCAGCAGATACACAACTGATTCAAGAACCACATACCGATAACTCCTTTGTAATTCCTACATCTGAGTCTACACCACTAGTCTCCCAGCCAAATGTACCAGAGACAGCACAACCACAAACTACCACGGTGGTCCCATCCACACAAGAAGTTAACCTACACGTATCAAGACGCAAGGCCCTATGTTGTAATTCTAGAAATCCCCCAAGATTATTTATTTCATATGCACCCGATGAAGTTGGGAAAACAGCTCTACGAATTTAATCAAGACGTTCAAATTCTTGAAATTAAGAAAGCAAGAAGACATAAACTAGAGATACAATTCACCAGTCTACTACAAGCCAATGCTTCTCTGACCTCCTCCTTCGACGAAAAGTTTAATTTGAAGTCTTACATCCCTTAAACGCATACGAAAGGCACTGTCAAAAACATAGACATGAACATATCTACCACTGACATTAAGCTCCATGCCAAGATGTATGAAAATTTTCCAGTACATCATGTTGAACGGCTAAACAGATCGAGTATCGTCCCTCTACAACTTGTCTTATCACTTTCCGTTCACAGATCCTACCTACTAAACTCAAACTATACTATCATGTCTGCAATATGGAACCCTACCGGGACAGAATGAGACAGTGCTACAATTGTGGCAAATTTGGACATCCTACGAAGATTTTCGCAATCCTGTTAAATGCATCAATTGCTCCGAGAATCACTCGTTTCAAACCTGTAAAACTATTGAACTCAAATGTCCTAATTGTAGTCTTCAACATGACGCCAGGGATAACACCTGCACAGCTTACAAGATGGAGGAAAACATCCGACAAAAAGTTAACGACCTCAGAATAACTCGTTATGAAGCTGCCCAAATTTTAAGAGGACGGCACACATACGCTGCAGTGGTCCACGCTGCCCAAGAACGATTCCCACGACACCATCCAAAGAAATTGTCAGCCACGATGTCGTCTCCAGCCACGCTGAAAAGGCCTGTACCCTCTCCCGGCACCAGACCTCTTGTGCTTCTCTCACACTCTAAGAATTTCGTCCCATCCGGACAGAAACGAAACCGCCAGAAGCACCACTGGGACAATAATCCCCTCGTAAACTCCCTTCAGTACCCAAGACTTGTTGGCATATTCCTTCCCGTGACTCGACTGCAGACTAATTGCCTCTGGGTCCGATCTTCGCCCATTCCGTCGCCAATTCTGCTCCCACAATTGAGCAAGCACATACCAACCAGAACAAATTACCACAGTATTTGATGATAAACAAACTGACTTTTTTCGCTACTATTGAAGGAATGTATCAAAGTGTAAACTCTCCCCAAGTGCAGACAGAGAGTCTTTCTTGGCTGATATATGGAAAATTCAAAAGGCTACAATATCTGACTGATGTGTCCACCTTCACGGCCTCAACTAACTGTGCTCCAATGGAATGCGAGAAGCATTCGAAGGAAAAAAATAACAGGATCTACAAAACTTTCTACAGCACAAAACAATAGACATTATTATCCTCACTGAAACATGGTTTATACCATCCCAACGTTTTCATTTCCATCCATACCTCGTCTTACGCAATGATCGCACTACAACCAAAGGAGGCATAGCTCTCCTAATTAACCCGAATATCCAAGTCACAGCCACCAGCATAATTACCAACTTTATAGAAAATTTCCAGGCTATTGTCATAGAAACACCACTTATAGCTGTCTATAACATGAGTGTTAACTACATAACACAAACTTTCTGGGAATCGCACTTTTCTCAATACTATGATCACAATCTTCTTATCTGTGGGGATTTCAATCTTCCGATCACACCCAGGCAAATAAAAACTCATATGGATACATACAATTTCCTCCACTCACTCCACAGACACAGAATTATACAGTGCGCCCGAGAACAGTCTCCGCAGTTGCTATTTGCTGAAGAGAGGGCTAGCTGCAGCAGTTACGTTGGCAACACGAGCTTTTATAAAAACAAACCGCCAGCTGTGTATGCAGGCAGGCAGAGGTCATTGTCACTTTATCAATGGGTGCATTGTCTAATTACTAATCAGTACATATTGCAGTGTGCAAGCATTTAGATTGAATATTGTGACAGCACTTCCAGCACCTGCAATGATCGGCTGTGGTGAGTGCCAACTTAACTGCTGCAGCTAGCTGCCTCTCCAACAAGTAGCCGCTGCGGAGACTATTCTCGGGCGCACTGTACTTGTCAACACTGACCAACCCACTCGTTTAGGGCAGAGCAACCAATGTGACAAATCCCCGGACTTCACTTTCGCTATGCAAACCCACTACAGGTCTACTCACTGGTCCATCCTTCCAGATCTTATGAACAGCGACCATTTCCCTACTCTCAACCTCAAGACTACAAATTAACAAGAACTGGATTTTCATTCTGATTATATGGTTATTGTACTGTATGTTGTGCTGTATTAGTGTACAAAACAAAATAGAATTTGAATTTATTTGTTCTAAACAACAACTTTACATTAACCCACATTTTCCACTTTCGAAAAGGATCCGTACCTACCTTACGGTTTCTTAGGGGTCCTTTTCAGCACATTACAAAACTATAATATATCGCACAACAGTTCATCGTGTCTCAATTTAAATTTTGTTTTCGTACACATCTGGGTCTGCACACTATTTCCGCTGCTGTTAAATCTAGCTTACTACACTCTTTATGAACTGCATAGGGTAAATATTCTACGGGGCACTCGCTAACATGTACAATGTACGATGGAGACGTGTGATTGGATATAATTCATACACTGGATTATTAAACTCCCTTCCTGATCCCTATTAGTTTTACTTTCCTTTTTTTTTTCTTCCACTGACACACTGCTTTCATTCACCAACTGTGGCCTCCCTAGCTACGTTTTACCGCTTAAAACTTTTTTAATTTCTTGCGCTCCTTGTTATTATTGGTGTGCCCTCATCACTGCTTCCACTGTTGATGTCACTTGGTGCGTTCTTGTTCCAAGGCCCCCACGGAATCTGAACTCGTTGCGTCACAGATGACATGCTTGCTTTATCGCTCAGTTGAGTTGGTGACGTCGGCGCACGGTCACTCTGTCGTTCGTTAACCTGATCATCGGCACGCTTTCCTCCAGTTGCTAATTCCGCCGATTCAGCTGTCGAGGTCATAACACTCTTGCTGTTCGTTTCCACGCTGTTCCTTATATCCATCTTCCTCCCATCCACATCCAGCTGTAAATTTCGAATGGTCGCCTTCTTCCCATTGCTCCTTTCCATCTTCAGTTTTTCCACTAATTTCCTCCTTGTAATTCTCTCCGTCGGAGACAGATCCCTGTTAATATATATTGCCGTCCCTTTCAATCTGTAAGATCACTTCAGTGTAGCAAAAGCCACTTGCGTGGACGCACATTTCACTATAATGACTGTTTCCTGTAGTTTTCCCGACCCTGTGAGCCGTAAGAAACTCCCATCCCTGTATCTGCACTTCCAATTTGCTTTCTAAAAGCTCGTGGACTTCTTGCAGGGCACTAATTCCTTTTCTCTCTTGTATCCTGTGGAAGACTAAATTTAGCTGTCGATCTGCATTTTCTATCTTCTCTATTCTTACTTCAGTTGTTCCACTTCTATCGTCATTCTTGCTATTTCCTCTCTAATTTCTTGTTTAACTTCTTTTGTTGCCCCATTAATTTCATTAACTATTCTTTCTTCCATTCTTTCAAGGCTTTTGATGACCTCTTCAAAAACTCCTGGCCCTGGGTTCATTTCAACCCCTCCAATTATCAGCAAGACTAATAATCACTAGGGCCCAGGTCGCCATGTTAGATTGATCTTCTCTTAATGTTCCTTTGGTCCCTGCTCTCTTTTTTGACCCAAATGAGCCTATCCTCATTCTGTATATTTCGATTTCGTTGGCCATGTCCCTTGTGTCTTTCTTTTCCTCATATCCACTCAGCACCTCTTCCACACGTCTGTACGTTACCACTGCTTGATTAGAACTCCTGTATTAGTGTATGTCCTATACTTTGTATTACTGTTAGATTTTGAAGCATTTGATTTCAATAATGGGATATTTGGGCATTTCTCTTATTTAATATGGCTTTTCACTTTTTTTTTCAAGGGGAGTCTGTGACCATTACGTCACATTGTAGCATAGTAGTAAATGCGTCATAGTTTACTTTTGCTCCGTCTTGCGTTTGGTTTTTCTGCGCATGTCTGGTGCACGATGCCGCATTCTTTGAGGCAGCTACTGCCAGCCATGATTAGAACCTGTTGAGCTTTTCTGTGTAGCATTGATAAGATGTGTGTGCCTCGCTTTTGCTGGACTTCTCCTTTCAGACATGAGTTAATTATGGAGATGTAATTACAGTATCACTCTCAATATATCCTTCTAACTTGGGACCACAAAGCATTGTAGTATTCTATGATGGAATCATAGGTGTAACGAGGGGGGGGGGTTTGAACCCCCCTATTGATTGAAAAAGGGAAAATAGTACTATTTATTTCATTATTGTGATATATCACCCTTTTTAAAAATCTGCTTATAAATTTACTTAATATGAGTTTAACGCGTGGGAAGCTTAAAACTCGTTATTGTGCACCTTAATTTTTTAAATTTTCCGGGGGGAGGACCTCGGAACTCCCCTCTCCAGATGTTATAACCCCCCCCCATATGGTCGGCCTGGTTACGCCTATGGATGGAATATCCCATTATGACCTTGCCAGGACGTTCTGATCGCCATGTTGTTTGAGAATCGCCTAAATATTCTTAGATTGAAAGACTCAAGATAATGCTATGTAACTAATGAAAGGGATTTAGCTTACAGGTTTGTAGCAAAATTCATGTATACCGTTAAGGTATTGATCTTTGGTAATTCTATAGTTTCAACCAAATTAATATTTTTAATGAGCTGAAAGCCTCATGTTAACCGTTGGTGGAATAGTTTGTATAGCTATGAGGCTATAGTGCTTTATTGAAATGGAATGTTTCTATGAAAACCATAAATAGCTTATCATTATTGAAGCCCTCGGGTTACTCCTTGATGTGAATATAACTCGGCGTACATCTATGATTTGGAAATGTCGTTTGTACCAGGTAAAATTGTAAGAAGCAGTTGAGTCTGCAGTAGTCTTCATGAGCCTATGTGAGTAGATTCTGGAGATTTGAAGTTTCCCCCTCATGTTCTAGAGCTTGAAGAAAAATAAAACATTGTCTATACTATTTATATGTAGAAACAGTGGCGTACCAAGGTCTTGTGGCACCCGGGGCGGGATATTATCTTGTCACCAGTGGCGGCCTAAGAGGTAGTGCCGCCGTGCCATGGCACTACCAACACAAAACAAGAAGAGAAGAATTCATATTTTCCGCGCCGCAACTGGTGAGAAACGAAATAACGCATGGAAATGCTTCGTAAAGTTGCCACCAGGTTGACAGAGCACTGCTAGAGGTCGGACAGATTCGGAACGTCTATGGGGGGCTAGTCAGCAGACCTAGGAAATGACGCAGTTTGCGCGCGTTCTGTTCTGTCCTGCCCTGCCCTGGTTGGTAGTGGTGGGGAAGCGCGACATTGTGTGCGCATAGTCATTCACTGTTTAGACCTGTGTGTGAACGTTTGTTATCAACCAGTGGAATCCGCCTAAGGAATATAATTATTATATTATATTAGCACGTGCCCGCTGCTTCGCTCGCGATTATTTACTCAACTGCTAGATGTTTTATTTAACATTAAAATAATTAAAATATTATATTTATTAACGCTCACGTTTTTACAGAAATGGCAGGAATTACATAAACTTTATATATACTAGCTTAAAAGGCCCGGCGTCACCCGGGTTTTGTATTTTGTAATATGAAATTAACTTACGGAGGACTTTCGATTTTGAAACTCTAGGTCCTTATATAATATGTATGTAGAATTCGAAATGAGGAAGAACGACATATGACACTCAGACAATTCCCTCAGAAAACGCTAGATATAGCTTTTTATGACTCTCAGAGGATGTCGAATGTTGCATTCCATTGCTTCTACACACCATGCCTGGGAGGAGTGCAAATAAGAAGAAAAAGAAATTCCGGTTACATAATATTATATTGTCTTGACAGAAAATTGTATTTCTCACTCTCATATTACCATACAACCGTTTCGGGGCTGAAGTAAAAAATAAATTCAATATCACTTTTATACTTTCCTTCCCAAAAACCTGGGACATACTATAACTTACTGCACGCGTAGGACTGAAAATGTTCCATCCCATTTTGTCTTCTTTTAGTTGCTTAGGGCCTCTGATAAACATCCCTAGGTCTATTTCTCAACTAATACAAAGCCTACAGCTATGAGTGACGTATCAGTGGATAGAATTTGTTACCGACTTCCGATATAGCATACTCACTGCAACTAAGTTGTCCTTGTAATACGACCGCTTATTCTACGTCAAAATGTGAAGTGAAAAAATGATGTTTTCCATGTCGAGGGTAGAGAAAGTTTTGTGACTGCTTTATTTTCGTGGATTTTATTCTTCAAGAATTATTTTCACATTTACATCGATTGTATCAGAATTTGTTAAAGCCCAGTAATATAATATAGTTTCCAAAGTCCTATGCGAACACCGTAAACAAAACTTTCGTTATGTAAACAATTGAAAGCAGAACTTTCTAACTCTGCCTCATTTCACATTTCCGACTTTTCCCGTGGATTTTCCAAAAATTTTCTTTCATACAAACCTTGTCCTGACAATTACGAACACAACAAAAAAAGAATCAGCCAAATCGGTAGAGCCGTTCTCAAGTGATATTTATGTTGTGTCATAATTCATATGTTTCTGAAGGATCTGTGTGTAAGATTTCATAAAAATTAACCAAAGAATGTAGACGGGTATAGAGATTATATATTAGCGGTATAAAACAGCTAAGGGAAGGATAGTAGGCCTATTGTTGAATAGAATTTTCCCCTGATTCTATAGGATCTGGTTTTGTATAATCCTTCAAAGAATTTAAATTTGTATAGGGATTGGAAAATAGGGGCAGAGAAGAGCTAAGGTATGATCCTTTTCTGTTATTATTGCTGCCTTGAATTGTCTTTTGATTCTGCAGAATCTATTAAAAATCTGCTAAAAATCTTTCGAAGTATTTATACTTATAGTCTATGTAGATTATGTAATAGGGTAGAAAACTGTTCGAAGAATGTAGATTTGTACAGACATCACAACGTATGGGTAGAAAACAGCTAAGATGTGAACTGTTCTGTTATTCAAGTTACTTAAAATGTTCTTCTGATTCTACAGCATTTGTCTTTAAAATCTTATAAAAATCTCTCAAAGTATCTAGATTTGAATAGAAATTATATAATATAGGTAGGCCTATACAACAACTAAAGGGTGATTTGATCTAATATTTTGTTGCCTAGAAAATATTTCTCATTCTAGAGGTTATATTAGTATAATTTGATGAAAATTTGTTAAAGTATGTATCCTATATTTGTATAGCAATTACACCTTATAATAAGGGTAGAAAACAACTACGGGAATTTTTATATATTAATATTAATATGTACAGTACTAATATTATTATTACATTGTGTAGACTATTGTAGATTATTAATTTGTATTAATATTGTCATCATAGCAATACATTAATATAAATAATAAATAATAAGTTATGTAGGTAATGATTGGTGAAACACGGCCAAAAGTGTAGATCTGTATACAAATTATGTGACAACAGAGATAATATAGACCTAATAAACTAAGGGATGGTTTGTGAATTGCAGAGCAGGGAAACTTTCATGAGCAGCACAACGAAAAGAGGCGCAGGATCTTTAAAATCGGCGTCTCAACATCAAAAAAGGACACACATACGCACAAATTGCTTCGCAATGCATTCTACATAAAACACACAATATTTCAAAGGATTTTTCCATGAATTTTTCATTAAAAAGTACCATCGTCTTGCCCTATTTATAACCGGATAGCATGCTCTTAAAGCCTCGGCAATTCACCGCCCATTTTAACTGTAATACGTTTTCATGTTGATAAATTATATTAACATATGAAAAGGGCGTAACAAGATATTAAACTAATAAGGCATTTGATAAGGTAATTAGACATAAAAGTTACTAGCAAAAAGGATCAAAATATAAAATAAATAATTCAACAAATATCTAAATAAAAGTAGTGCAGATTTACAAGATTAGGAAAAAGTTTAATTCATTCTCTTCCCCAGCGGGTCAATCTTTCAGTATGGATACAAGTAGCCAGTAAATATCCTTTATTATTGAGTCCACGAATAAAATATTTAAGGATTTTTACGTAATTGCTAGTAGGCCTATTTTATAGCCTACATATTTTATATTTTATAGCTTTAGCGCTGGAGTAATTACCACTCTATTACTCGTAAACCATTCAAAATATAAACGTGGTACTTGATGTATAATAAAATTAAAATATTTCCCTAAAGCTTACATGCTTGAATCATTTTCTGGTCACAGAAATAAACAAATTGTCGCATAGTCAAATATGCTTCTTCCTGAACAGTTCACGGTCGTCACAAATCAGTCCGACAATTGAAGCGCATGGAATAATAACCACTCAATTACTCGTAAACCATTCGAGATATAGAGCTGGGACTTCATTTATATTCAAGTTCAATTATTTCACTAAAACTTTCTCGCTTGAAGTTTTTTCGGGACACAAAAATACAAAAAATTGTCGCATAGTGAAATTCGCTTCTCCCTCCATGAATTTTGTGCAACGGGTGATGTTTATAAAATAAAATAAAAACATTTCTGCCCGCTTTTTTAAGGCTCTGTTTTAACCAACAGTAGGGCTGATGTGTGTAGATTATTCCTGCACAAATTTCACAGGAATCCGACCAAGGGTTAATTAAAGATTACGAGTTTAATCACGCGGTGTAAGGATTTTCTAGTCTGAGTAAAAGCTGACTCCCAGTACCCAGTGTAGCCACCACGTAGGCGTGGTGATAGCTAGTAGGTAACTCGCAACGAAGCTGCTAATAGGAATCACTCATAGACGTTACGGAAATGACTGAGCTCTACTGAAAGATTCAGAAACCGTCTGCTGTAGGTAGTGCCCGGCACTACCTCCCATAAGGAAAATAATGGGATGCGCGCGCAATGTATAGGTTATTCCTCTTAAAATTCTAATAGAAAGCCGTGCCCGGCACCAGAAAAGAAACACTGGCTACATGGTCGATTTGCCGAGGCTAACACTTAGAAGAAAGACCGCACAAAAAAAATGCAATTCCGCGTGAAGGCCTGTGTTTCCTTAAAAGAGAAAGCAGGGTGAATCTTTGAAGAAACAAGGTCACTAAGATCATAAAATCCCTCCCTGTTTTCATCCAGTAGTTCAGTCTTTGTTTGAAATCTGTTATGTGAAATCTGTTATGTGAAGTTGTATCAGTTTCTTACGTAGTGTCAAGTGCTGTGCAACAATGAATTCTGTAGGCGCTTTATTAAATACACCATTTTCAGCATTATCGTATGAAAATAATTTACGAATTAAAGAATTAGGCAGACCCACGCCGTTCTTAAATATCAATCAGAAACAGGAAAGTGCTAAAGTGAACAGGTCTCGTAAATTCAACCCAGATATTTACCTAAAGAACAACTGGTTGTGTGGGTGCGAGGAAAAAAATGCGCTATTTTGCTTCCCCTGCATTCTCTTCGGAGGTGCTACCAGCTGGACAAAAGGGGGTATTACGGATTTAGTGCACTTGTGGGATAAAATGAAATCACATCAAAAATCAAAGATTCATATGAACAATATATTCAGTTTGTCTATGTTGGGCAAAACTAATATTGAACATCAATTGCATTCTCACTATAGGCTCGCGATTGCAAAACACAACGAGCAAGTTGATAAAAACAAATATGTATTAAATATAATAATAAATTGTATAAGGTTTTGTGGTGCACTAGAATTAGCTTTAAGGGGACACGACGAATCTGAGAATTCACAAAATAAGGGTATCTTTCGTGAATTAATTAACTTCAGCTCCGAGTTAGATGAAGACTTAAAGGAACACTTAAGCAAGTTATCAGCTTTTAAGGGGACTTCAAAAACTATCCAAAATGACTTGCTTGACTGCATGTTAAAAGTGCATCATGATCATGAAGAAGTAAAAAAAGAGTTGGACAGTGCAAACTATATTTCTATTATTGCCGATGATACGACTGATGTCTCTTGTCAGTTTCAATTAGTTTTACTATTACGTTACATTTGGTTGTATAAATAAAACAAAGCCACTGCTACCTAGCCGTTGCTTATGAGAAGGTTCAGAATATAGCAACGGCTGGCTGTTTGAAATAAATAAAAACTTCCCCTCCCTGCGAAGCCGCGGCTCAGGCTACTGGTAGCAAGTGCTTGAACACCTGCATCCCATACCGCCCGGCATATGGCAGCTGTGTAAACAAACATGCCACTTGACTGTCTGTGACCGATTTAAAATTTAAAGTTCAGTATATAATGTATAAAAGTATTGAATTCAAAGAAAGAAAAGCTACTTTGGGAGAAAGGAGAGAGACAAGAGAGTGTGAACATGTCCTCGTAGTTGTTACATCTCTAGGCCTAGTATTAAAAGGTCCTGCGTTCAAGCCCCAGTGTCAGAGGAATTTTTATCCTACAGTATTCTCTAGTATTCATGTTTTATTAGAAAACCTTGATTTTAGGGCACTAAAAATTATGTTTAGGCTTGTAAATTAATGAATTAAGCATTTAACTAAAACAGTAGACAGATATAATTTTACTTAATTTTAATAAACAAAAGTTAACATTTTATACTAATAAGCACATTTCGATATTTTGCTTACTTGTACCGTCATAGAAACGTATTATAGTTTAACATTTTAAATAATACTTAACAGAGTAGGCAATTGTCCTAAAATCACAAGTATACTTAGTACCTATTAGGTAAATAATTAGGATATTTTATAATCTTAGCAGTTTTAATAGTTTGCTCTTGTGCAGACTGTACCACTGAAGAGTCTAAAAGCTGGTGCTCTACCCCGTTTCTTTAATTCCCTCCAAGTATTTATGTTTGTTTGAAGAGGGGGCATAGTCAAATTGATAGCAAGACAAACAAACCTGGATAAGCTTTTAAGGGTGTGAGATTTGTTCAGATCAGCTTATTTTGTCCCACATTAAATAGCTTTGTAAGAGGATGGAGTTTCCATTTTTATTTCAATATGTTTTGCTATTAGTAAAGAAGGTAGGTCTACATATATATGTAGTTCTTTTATTAATATTTAATTATTTTCCATAATTAATTCATAAAATACGTTCGTTTTGAATCTACTTGCTACATAATAGATTTGAAGTTATTTAGTTTACAGCATTACAATTTGAAAGAGTGTTAAAAGAATTATTCACGTTTGAAATATTTTAGTTCATATTGATAACAGTAAAATATGAGAATGTGTTAGACTTATAATGATGTATTATTTCATGATTATTATTATTATAATAATAAAGAAAAGTAACAAAGTTAAGTTACACATGTTTTACAATTTTATTGTACAACCGGTTCTTTACATCTGTGCACATCATAATCCATACGTTCCTTATAAATTACTCATATTGGTTAAAAAATCACCCCCATGAACCCCGCCAATACGATTAAAAACTTCACTTGAGCAAGCTGAGTCCGCAAATGAGGTACCTCAGAAAAAAGCAAGCCGCTGCTACCAACAGAGAGCCGCGGCTTAGTTTTATTTATACAAAATCCTAAGCAGCGGCTGAGCTGTCAAGGTCGTTGAGCAACGGCTAGGCAGGTGGTTGAGGAAGCCGCGTTTTATTTATACCAAACCAAGCAGCTGCTATGAATTAGTGAGTTTTGAGCAAATGTTGACGCAAAGCCTGTGGAAAGATTCTAGAAATTCTTAAATCCTGAAGGTCATGATGCACATGCCATTTCCAAGTGCATTTTAACTGAACTTGAGCCATTACTAATTAGTAATCCAAATAAACTAATCGCCCAGAGTTATGACGGTGCTTCCGTAATGAGCGGGGGTTTGAGTGGTGTTCAAAAATTAATAAAAGACAAATACCAAAATGCTAATTACATACACTGTTATGCACATCAGGTTAACCTAATAATGTCCAAAGCAGCATCGATTAACCGACAAGCCCGAATATTTTTCTCAAATTTGTCTGGAATTTGTTCTTTTTTTTCTAATTCCTCCCAAAGAACGCAAATATTAGATGAAACTGTTCAAAGAAGATTACTTCGAGCTTCAAATACTAGATGAAACTTTCAATCTCGTGGCGTAAACACAATTTTTGAATTTAGAAACGAATTAATTGATGTGATGGAAACAATTGAGACCCGTGATGATATAACTTTAGATTCTACCTTGCGCCAAGCCAGTGCATACAAATTATTGTTGAATGATAAACATTTTGTCTTCTGGTTAACCTTTTTCCACAAAATAATGCCCCTTGTAGAAATAATTTTCAATCAGGCTACAGAAGAGAAGTAATGATCCCGTCGAAGTTCGGCAAAACATACGTAATTTCGAGGAATGTATACAATTAGTTAGGGAAGAAATTGAAGACATTATTACTGAAGTTGAAAGTGAAACCACGAACATAGATGATGCAACATCGTTTAAAAGAAGGCGTGCTGATGTTTTTTTCTGATGATAAAAAAAGGCAAGCAGTAGAAATTTGTGACGCAATTATCGTAGATATAAAGTTCCGATTTCAGTTTACCGACCACCTTACAGCTACCAAATTATTTGACGTTGAACAATTTGAAAATTACAAAATCCAGTTTCCAGATAGTTATCTTAGCCAAACTATTAAAATGTGCCCATCTTTAGACGGAAAGAGATTGAAAAGTGAGTTGGAATTGTGCTACACAAGACCAGAGTTAAGGGCGGTTCTGGTGCAGTACCACTTTTAAACTTCATTTTGGACAATCAGCTATGTGATCTTTTCCCTGAAACAGCAACACTTTTGAAAATGCTGATAACAATGCCTATGTCAACATCAGAAGCAGAGAGGTGTTTTTCCATGTTGAAACGGATTAAAACGTTTCTTAGGAACACTATGAAAGAAGACAGATTAACGGCTTTAGGAATGCTGTCGTGTGAAAAAACTTTCGTTTGTAAAATAGACAATTTCAACAAAAAAGTTATTGATATGTTTTCAAGTGAGAAGGATAGGCGAATGGATTTTATCTATCGAAAATATTAATCTAATCAGCAGGGTGTACACTGGTTGCGTTTATGGTCTTTTGGTGAGTTGTTCCTTTATTATTATTATTATTATTATTAATTTTGTAATTATGTAGTTGTTTTTATAGTTTCTATAGTCTCAGTAGTAATAGTCAGTAGTAGTAGTCAGTAGTAATAGTAGTATTTTTTATCTCCGGTATTGGCACTGGTTGTTGAATATGTGCGAGCCGCCACTGCTTGTCACCCCCTCAGATATTAATTTTGAGTATATTTTCCAATGAAAATATAGTCCAAATTTCTCCCGCGAAATAAATAGAAAATTAAGAACTTGTCACTGTTAAGACACAGTGTTAAGGTGCTAAGGTGTTATAATTCATAAATAAATGGTCTATTTCAGGTTATTTGAATTTAATTTTTAAATAAACTAAAAATTAACTGGCTATTCAGTTCTAGTGCACTACTGCTGTTTGAACAAGATAAGTGGATAAAAAAAAGGAACATTATTTTTATTTACAGGTTTAATATTCTGCAAACAAATTAATTTGCGTGTAAATATTTTAATTCTTATTTTATTTTTAATAGTGTAGTTTTTAATAGTTGCAATACTACCAACCTAGTAACTTTCACTTTGTCTTTGTTCAACTTGAAACTTCTTTTTTCTAACTTTGGTTTCACCAAATTTGGAAATAGCCTCATCAAAATCTATTTTTTGAACGATACTGTTTACAATGGATAAAATAGCTAAGTTAGATAGACGTGCTTGGCTCATTATTGATCTCAGGTAGTTTTTTTTATCAGTTTGAGTTTTGAAAAACTCCTTTCACAAGAAGCTACTGATACATGTAATGTAAAAAAAACCCTTAACGCTAAAGTGAGATTTGGGAGAGAGTCTGAAAGTTCATGTTTCACTGTAAACTCCAACAGTTTTAAGAACTCCAATCCAGAGACTCTTCTTTAGGAACATTGGCTGCCTGAAGAAACCTTATCAAACGTATGATTTCTTTTACGATGTCCTCTTGAGAAATCTCATCATACTTTTCAACTAGATGTGTTACAAGTCTTGGGAGTTCAGATTCTGCCATTTTGATAAGATTGTCAGGATCTAAGACCGAAAACCAAAGTGATATGGTTTCCATTCCCCTGTAACGTGAGTTGATTTCTCGATGAATCCTGTCGATACACTCCAGCATTGAGCTTATAAGTTCTTGTTCCAAAGTCAGCGGCTCATCTGCTGCCTGTTTTCCTGGCATTAATTTCTGCTTTCGGACATGTCTTCGTTTGAATAAAGGAATATCCATCTCTCTGCACAAGTCTTTTGAAAAAGTCAATTCTTTTTCCACAAGTTCATTTCTACTGTCCTTTAAATAGATCTTTAGACTTCTCATCTTCATGACACACCTCTCGAAGCTGATTCCGAGAATCTGCAAGTACTTTTGGGTATGGTTAACTTCTTCTAAAACACTATTCCACAAACATAAATAGCACAAAAACGAGAAATCACATGCTGCAGGCAATAGGTTTTGAGCTCTTCCTCTAGTTTCATCTTTTCTGCAGGATCACAGAGTTCCTCGATGACATGAACAATCATCTTAAAGCACTTAAACATGGGTTTGACAGCTTCATAGTGAGTACTCCATCTAGCTTCTGCTAGCCGCTTGACCGGTGCCTCAATGTGTGCTCTAAGGATATCCTGTCTGTGAGTTGACGCTGAGAAAAAGACGTACAGATTCTCTAAGGTGCCAAAAAGGTTACACTTGAAGAAACTGTTGCTAAAGAGTGCACTCCACAAAGATTTAGAGAGTGGTTCACACACGGTACAAACAAAGCTTTAGGTTAAGTTCAGAAATTCGAGCTTGAACTCTTGAATGTAGACCCGCCATTGTAGAGGCATTGTCGTATCCCTGTCCTCGGCACATCGTCATATCAAGACCATCACGCTTTATAAGCTTCAAAATATCTCACCCTCACCATACCCCACTCCACTCCGCCATTCCCACATCTCAGGTATACACACAGTACACCAACATGACACCCTGCATGCTGCACTCTCTGATACAAATAATAGACGCAGTCACTTTTCACTGAAAGTAGCTATTGCTTTCCACTTTGACAGACCATCGCAAATTATTTGTATTTTTTCTAACATTCTAAACGATTTTGGGGTGTTTTTTTTTCTTTCTGCCACAATGACACCCCCTAACCACCTATTGCTCGTGGCACCTTAGGTGGCCACCACCCCCTCGCACCCGCCTTGGTACGCCACTGTGTAGAAAACTTCCCAGTAACGTTATTTTTAATTAAACCTATATCAGGCTTATTCTAACTTGAAGTATCATATTAAAAAAATAGTTCATTGATTTTGTCAATACTGAGGTTAATTGTTCTCTTCAGATTAATAATAAGAATTGTCCATTGAAATTTATAGGCAGAAAACTTCTCAGTAATGTTCCTTTCAATGAAACCTATATCAGGCTTATTTTAACTTGAAATATCATATTAAAAAAACATAGTTAATTGATTTGTTTACACTGAGGTTAATCGTTTTCTTCTGTTCAAGAAGGAAACTTGTCTATCGAAACTTATAAGCAGACAATTTCTCAGTAAACTTTTCTGTGAATTTAAATTATTCTAGGCTCATCCTAACCTAAGGAATTATATTGGTAACTCATAGTTAATACAACTGTGATTATTGAGGTTATTTTTTCCTTCAGATTAAGAATGAAACTTGTCTATTGAAACCTATAGGCAGAAAATACTCAGTAAGCTACTCTGTGTATTCAAATTATTCTAGGCTCATCCTAATTTAAGCAATTATTTTGGTAACTCATAGCTAATACAATTGTGATTATTGAGGTTAATTATTCTCTTCAGATTAAGAATGAAACTTGTCTATTGAAACTCATAGGCAGAACATTTCTCAGTAAGCTTCTCTGTGAATTCAAATTATTCTAGGCTCATCCTAACTTAGCAACTATATTGCTAACTCATAGTTAATAGAATTGTGATTATTGAGGTTAATTATTCTCTTCAGATTAAGAATGAAACTTGTCTATTGAAACTTATAAGCAGTAAATTTCTCAGTAAGCTTTTCTGTGAATTCAAATAATTCTAGGGTCATCCCAACTTAAGGAATTATATTGGTAACTCATAGTTATTACAATTGTTATTATTAAGGTTAATTAATCTCTTTAGATCAAGAGTGAAACTTGTCTATGGAAACTTACAGGCAGAAAATATCTCAGTAGCCCTTTCTGTGAATTCAAATTATTTTAGGCTCATCCTAACTTAAAGTATTGTATTGGTAACCAATAGCTAATTCAATTGTGATTATTGAGGCTGAGTATCCCGGGAGTTTAAGAATAAAAATTGCCTATACAAACTTGTATGCAGATAGCTTTTTAGTAATCTCTCCTTTGAACTAAAGGTTATTTTAGGCATGTTCTAATTTGAGGTATTATATGCACAAAACACATTTAATTCATTTGGCGATTGTAGAGTTTGATTTTACCCCGGTCCTTCTGAATTAAAATGGTTTATAGAATTTCTTATGCAGAAACTTCTTTAATAATGCTACATTTGTGATGAAGACATTGTGATTCTTTGCAAGAAGGATTTCAGTACCGGATATGTGTTTTCTAAACATTCCCTTGTATCCATTTGATGAGATTGACATTCTGGTAGACTTCTAGCAGCGCCGACTCCATGGGGCCTGAGGGGGCCCGAGCCCCCTCAAAAATTCGTTTGGGGGGGGCTCCGCCCCCCAATAATTTAAGAAAATTATTAGTTATATTATGCTTTGTAAAATCACAAAATTATGTTGGTATTTTTTATTTTCCTTGTTTGACGATAGTTACCTTTTAAAATACATTCAGTAATGAGTTAAAACAAATAATTATTACGGTAGTAAGCAGGTTAACTGAAAACGAGTGGTGTGAATCATGATAGTGTTACGGTGCTGTGGGCACACTTAGAATTTGTCCCGGTGCGCGAACCTTCGTGTAAGGTCTGGCGGGCCAGCGCTGCGGCCGCGGCGACATCAAAAGGACTGGAGCAGAAGTGCCTGGAACCCTCCACCTCGCGTCGCCTTGACGCTTCGAGACATTACGACGCCGTGGCTATATAGAGCCCACCCTGCTGGAGCAGTCATTCAGTGTGGATAGTTTCATTCAGTGCATGCTGCAGACGTGTTTAGCGTTCCGACTTTAGTGTTTAGTGGACTCTTTTATATGACTATATTTTATTCGTTTACTTTAGTCTCTTAGTGTATTGTGAATTAAGTTTGCAATGGATAAATTTGTTACCAAAAAGGTGCGCTTGGAAGTTGATGATACTGCAAGTCAACCTCCGACAATAATTGTGTCGTCAATTGCTTCATCGTCTTCAGGCGAGAACTGTTCACAGCCAAAACCTGGACAATCCGGTAAGGGAAGATCATTTCAGAAGTCTTGGTTGATCAAATATACATGGCTAGAATATGAAGCATCTACCGAAAAAGTTTTTTGCAAAACCTGCAAAGAGGCAGATGCTAAAAATCTATTACAATTTTCTTCAAAAAAAGAAGATGCATTTATTTCCGTAGGGTTTTCTAACTGGAAAAAGGCTTTGGAAAAATTCCGTCTTCATGAAAATACGTTTACGCATAAAGAAGGTGTTCTGAAACTAAATGCCATCACTAACCGAAGTGTGGCCTCCCAATTGAATGAACAGTTAGATAGTGATATGAAGAAAGGCCGTTTAGCTCTTGAGACAATTTTTACTACCGTGCAATTTCTATGCCGACAAGGCCTAGCAATTAGAGGGCACAAAGATGTAAACTCAAATTTTTTTCAATTGTTGGAACTCCGAAAGAATGACGTACCTGAGTTAAAAGATTGGTTAGGGCGTTCGGGGTATAAGTGGACATCCCACGATATTCAAAACGAGATCATTGATCTACTAGGAAAGTCTGTGTTGAGAAAAGTATTGGCTTCAATCAAGAAGACTGAACATTTTTCTATTATGGTTGACGAAACAAGTGATTCTTCGATTCACGAACAAGTGTCATTTTATATTCGTACTGTCAATGATTCCTTAATTATCAACGAAGACTTTATTGGCTTATACGAGACCCCCAACACTGAATCACAAACTCTGTTTAGTATTTTAAAAGACGTATTTGCTCGTCTTGATTTGTCAATGGATAACTTAAGAGGACAGTGCTATGATGGTGCCTCGAATATGAGAGGAAGTTCAAAGGACTAAAAAAGTTAGTTTTGGATATACAACCAAAAGCACGTTATGTGCACTGCACTGCTCACAGTTTAAACTTGGCAGTTGTAGACAGTCTCCGCCATCTTACGTCTATGAGGGATATTATGGCCTTAGCCAAGGGACTTTTCAGAAGCATATGCTGTGAGAGCACCAACGACCAAGCTGGTCTACGACCCCTTTGCCCGACTCGATGGACTATGCGAGCTTCTAGTATCTTGAGAATATTGAAAAACTTTGAAGAACTTGTAGAGTTTTTTGAAACATTTTCTGCAGAGGACAAAACAGAGGCAGGTTACAAATGTGCAGGCTACCTTGAGTCAATGTTACAATTCAAAACTTATTTCTTTTTACGTCTTTATTGCCATGCAATGAACCCAGTAGAGGATGTCAATGAAAAAATTCAATGCCCTCATCTAAGTGTTGCTGATCTGGAAAAAATATATGAGGGCTTGATTTGTATATTGAATGGAAGGAGTGATAGTTTTGAACACTTTTGGGAATTGTGTTTAAAAGAAAAACCTTCACAAGTTGATGATCCTTCGCTTCCTCGGAATCGACGTATACCAAAGAAGTATGAAAACAACGAAGCCAGCTCACCGCACACTTTCAAAACCCCAAAGGAATACTACAAAGCTATTTACATTGAAGTTTGTGAAACGGTGCAATCTTGCATTACTGAGCAGTTTGCATCAACTGGACTCACACAGGTCATTGCAGTTGAACAAGAGTGCTTGCTTTTAGTAAACAGAGGTGAAACAAATTTTGAAAAATCAACTGAGTTTTTCAAAAATGACCTAGACATTGAGAGACTGCGCTTACACTTGAATATGTTATCCGATATCGCTAATAAAAAACAACTGTTCTTCAAGCCCACCGAGATGTTTTGGATGAATTGGATATCCGACCAGTCATCAACGACTTCATATTCAGTAATCCAGTCAGACGGTCGACATTTGCACCTTTCTAAAGACACTCTAGCCCTAATAATGGTATTTAGAGCAATATTAAAAATCTTTATAAAATAGAGAATTAAATACATACAGAATGTTAAATTTTCAGTTTTGAAATATTAGTACTAGTTCAGTACTGTATTTCTATATTATTATAGTACTGTATTAGTTATTTTCAAATACTTAAATATTTTTAGGGTGTAAGACCCAATTAAAGCCCGTTATTTACATACTTTTTGACTGAAAGTATTAGGCATACTGTATTAACTTTATTAACTGTATTAAAGCATTAACTTTGAGATATTGTTTTTATTTAATGAACCCTCAGCCTTATTCAAAGTAAGCTTAAATTAGCTATTTCACTTATTAATCAAAGTGCTATTACTGTGCGACAGCTATATTTTATGTTTTATTCTTTTAATGATAGTTTAGGATTTATTTAAATATAATTTCAGTCTTTTCAGAGCTATATATTCACTGCTCTGTAATAGTCTATAAGCATAATTATTACTGTAAATTAAATTAGCTTTTTACGAAAATACCGTGCGTGTTTATGTTTTGTTTCTTTTTTCAAAGCCAAAAAGTGTTTCAGGCTTGACGAGTTTCCCGGAGTGTGGAGTTATAGAGAGTCGAGTTTTCGGGGTTCTAATGTTGATCATATGACTCTAAAATACTTTAAAAAACTTTAAAACTCACTAATTTTCATCTAAAATTTAGAAAATTTCCTGGGGCAGGACCCCGGTATGGCCCCCCCCCCCCAATATTTTTTTTAAGTCGGCGTCCCCGACTTCTAGACTTTATAACATTGAGCAATTATAGTACCTTCTCACTTACCATAATTCTAGTTACTCTACTGGTTATGTTTCATTGTACTGAAAACATTATATTTATCTGAAACTAATATATCATTAGGTATTATTCTTGTCTAGTTAATTAACTTATGCAGAATCTATATTGGGTTTCCATTCGGAAGCTGTATTTTAAGCATTTATAAGAAATATTGGAGTGTTTTTATAATTATATGATCTTAGCTGTTGTCTGTGATTACTCTTGTTGTCTGTGATATTTATTGTAATTTCAAGTTGGGTTATATAAAGTCATTACTATACCAGCTTGTTTGTTTCCTTCCTTGTTTCCTTGAGCTGGTTAGTTCTACGTCCTCTAGGATTATGTTGTTGTGAGAAAATATACAAAAAATCATCTCACTCTTGCTTCACTGTGTATAGTCCGTCCTTTTTCCGAACTGCAGTCATACTATATACTACAATATAATGAGAAACGATACAGCTTTAAAATTATTTATAACAATATACCGATAAACGATATAGCTTAAAAACTATTTATAACAATATAACGATAAACAATATATCTTCAATACTATTTATAACAATATAACGATAAACAACAGAGCTTAGAAACTATTTATAACAATATAACGATAAAAAATATATCTTCAATACTATTTATAACGATATAACTATAAACATACTATTTTTAACAATATATGGTAACGATAACAATCCACAAAGACAATTACAGCACGCCAGAACAAACTACTACTCAACACGTGTCACTCTAGACTGTTGCTATGACATCAGCGGGGAAGTCCACTCAGCACCTCCCTTCCTCTTCACCCCTCACACTTGCATTCATCTCATCTGTTGCCAGTAACTAAGTGATTATGAGAATTATGAGATTTCCGACAGAGACATTTCTGTGGTCATGAATGCATATATATATCCATCTTAAGTGATTATGTTCACCTAGTATGTATACTTAATAAGTAACTTTATGTTTAATAAACCGAATATATCTTTTTAGAATTTCCATCCATTTAACTGCTTCAACATCCTCCCCCCTTTCTCTAGGCTTTATTTCGTTTTATTATTTTGGTTTCTAATAAATAACACTGTTAAACACACATTTTGTGACATGGACATTTTTAGGTGTTTCCGATGTATTGAGGCACCCTAATAACAAATCTAAAAACAGAAATTGCCTATCACCCACGGATTTCTAGTAACAAGCGTTTCTTTTTTAAATATAACAAAAAACAGCAATCATTTCAACAGTTTTATGAGTCACTGTATGCATATTTTACCACTTCGTGTAATGTATGTATCAGCAGTGTGTTAAGACAAGTTCATTCCAGTATATTAAATGCAAGAAGTATGCACCCAAATGAGATTGTGCATTAGTAGGCATTTACCCACGTATGAAGTTACTGCATTTCCTATGTCGTCTTTACTAACGTGTTTGTGTTCTACATACTTGGTTTATTTTTATTATTGTACTGTGATTGACTGTGAATTAACTCAATACAATGCCTAGGCAGTGTGTAAATAATGTCAACAGTTTTTGTTATGATGAGTGTGAAAAAATAACTTTTAAATCGCAAAAACGTAATTTCACTCAACTTGTGCGAAGAGCTTACGAACTTTATTTTGGAGATAAAGTAGGAGATCAAGATAAGTCATGGGTCCCTCACATATGTTAAAAGACTTGTATAACATTGTTAACAGGTTGATTGAAAGGTGAAAAAGTAATGTGCGATTTGCAGTACCAATGGTGTGGAGAGAACCAAAAGACCATCCAACAGATTGTTACTTTTGCCTCACTAAAATACAGGGCATCGGACTGAAGTCCAAGGATGCTGTGCAATATCAAAATTTACCATCAGCCTGGCCCGTCGAACATAGTGAAGAACTTCCTATCCCAAACCCACCAGAATTGTGGCGTTTGGACGAAGAAGAATGTGCTGGTGATACACCTGATGTTGTGCAATTCGCACAGGAAATCGACAATGATCCAGAGTTCCAAGTACCAAAATGTTCAACAAAGCCACATCTGATTTCAAAAGCTGAACTGAATGATTTAGTTCGAGATTTAAAACTAGCAAAATCACAGTCAGAACTCCTAGCATCCAGATTAAAAGGATGGAATCTCCTCGAACGTGACGTACATATAACTGACTTTCGAAATCATCAAAAATAACTTACACATTATTTCGCTCAAGAAGGGATTTTGGTATAGGCTACTGCACGGATGTTGACAACTTATTTGATGCGTTGGGGCAGGAACATGAACCAAACAATTTGCGCCTATTTACTGATTCTTCTAAACTTAGCTTAAAAACATTAGATCGGAACGGAAGGGGGTTCTTGTATCTGAAACAGAAATTTCCGAGAGTTAGTGAGGCAAAAATTAAAGAGGGCATGTTTGTGGGACTGCAAGTACGAGAAGTTATGAAATATGGCAAAAATTAACATGCTGAATGAAGCTGAACTAAGAGCATGGAAAGCTTTTAAAACAGTTGTGACCAATTTTCTTGGATATGTCAAAGCTGAAAACTACAAATACCTTATGACTGAATTACTTAGTGCCTACAGCGAAATAGGATGTAACATGTCATTAAAAATTCACTTTCTGGATGCTCACCTCGATTTCTTTTCTGAAAATTTGGGTGCCGTAAGCGACGAACATGGGGAACAATTCCACCAGGACGTTGCAGCTATGGAAAAGCGATACCAAGGCAAATGGAGTTCTAGTTTGCTTGTTGATTACTGCTGGACATTAATTCGAGATGCCGCAGTGACAAAATATCGCTAAAAAAATCTTATAATAAAATTTTGAATTAAATATAATATTAAGAACATACCGAAATTAATATATTTCAGTATAACACAAAACACTTCGTGGCAAACAAATAGTGGGTGACAGAGAAAATCCAAGGTCATTTTCTGCTTTCTGGTGAAATTTTACATAAGGTACACCTTGTTTTATCCATGTCACAAAAAAAAAGTTGATTTTTGTTTACCAGTGTAATTTACAGTTAAAGTAATTTAAAACCACATTGTCTAATAAATGGGGAGATTTAATAAACAAGATGCCTCGTTGATAATTTCATTTGACAAGAAAAGAAAAGGTGTTAAAATAATGCTCCCTGCATCCTAGGTTTTTTCCCTCCCTTGAGGACTCCACCTCTATTAATATTATCCTTAACACTTGTAAGTAATCATCAAGAAACTAGAAATTGTTTGAAGCTACGGAACTGAAATCTCCTGCTTACAAAAGTGATTTTCCCCTCCATTAGTTGAAATTCTATATATAAATGGTTGATAGAACCTTTCTGTATGAAATTTAATTATCTTTTATTTTTATACCGATACCTGTAAGCAAAAAGTTGATAGTTTTTTTTACATATTTTTAAATTGCCTGCTAGTAGTACTTAAAACCGCTTAGTCTGTGTACGAAACTTTAATCAACTTTATTTAACTTTATTTACTATGTCTATGTTGAAACATAGCCTACTTTAAAATTTCAATTTCACTGTAACTTTTACAAATATACATCACATGCTTTGTATCCTATCTCCTAAACATTTTCACTCAAAACATTTTTCATAACTTTTACTCGCATTATAGTTGATATTAAGGTCCTGTTTCCACTTATATATAAATATAAAAAACAATGTGTCCAAGAATAAAAAAAGTGGATCTTGATTAAAAAACAATACATACATAACACACAACGTTTCAGTCCGCTCCTCCAGACCTTCCTCAGATGGACTGATTAGAAATTGTAGCCGCCAGGGAGCAAAGATTATAGTCTTCCAAGAGAATGGATCGACAAGCACGGGAGATATACAGGGGTCATGATCAATTCTTGTCAGGCAGTGTATTGAGACGATATCCTCACACCGGCGGCTACAATTTCTAATCAGTCCACCTGAGGAAGGTCCGGAAGAGTGGACTGAAACATTGTGTGTTATGTACGAGGGGGATCCAGGAAATAACGACCGTTCACGCATACCTGCCGCGCAGCCCCCCCTTCCTTGTTTGAAGGTCAACTGGCTTCCTTAACATGTATTCTCATAATGTTGTGAGTACTGGTTGCAACAAGTCGCCATTGTGCATTTTGTGTTCATTTCAAATGAACGACGTGATTGATAATCCCGCCGACTGTGAGGTGAGGAGTGTGATTCGATTTTTGAATGCCAAACATTTGAAACCTGCAGAAATTTACCGGCAATTGAAAGAACTGTATGGTGATACTGTAATGAATGAAAGAAATGTGAGAAAATGGTGCGAAATGTTCAACAATGGGCGAACAAATGTCCACGATGAAACTCGACCCGGACGCCCATCCCTCATCACAGAAGACCTGAAGACTAAAGTGAACGACAGAATCTTGCAAGGCAGGCGCACATCACTCAACGAATTGCATATTGCCTTTCCTGACATTTCTCGTTCTTTGCTTGGTGAAATTGTGTCGCAACATCTTGGCTACCACAAAATCTGTGCACGATGGGTTCCACGGCAACTGAGTGACCAACACAAAACTCAGAGAATGGCATCAGCATTGACATTCTTGATGCGATGTCACATAGATGGAGACGCCTTTCTTGATCAAATTGTGACTGGTGATGAGACCTGGGTGTCTCACAACACCCCAGAGACCAAGCGCCAATCACGTGAGTGGCATCATCCCTCATCACCCAAGAAACCGAGAAAATTCAAACAGACTCTCTCAACACAAAAAGTCATGGCTACTGTCTTTTGGGATCGCAAAGGTGTTCTTTTGCTGGATTTCATGCCAAAAGGCACTACGATCAATGCAAATCGTTATTGTGAGACTTTACAAAAACTACGGCGAGCCATCCAAAACAGGAGGCGAGGAATGCTTTCGAGAGGAGTTGTGCTTCTTCACGACAACGCCCGCCCGCACACTGCTGCTGCAACTCGAGAATTGCTGGATCAATTCGGTTGGGAAATCTTTGATCATCCGCCCTATAGTCCAGACCTTGCTCCTAGCGATTTTCACCTTTTCACTAAGCTGAAAGACTATCTGGGTGGTACGCGTTTTGGAAGTGATGAAGAGTTGAAGAAGACAGTGAACACCTGGCTTAATGAACTGGCGGCAGAGGAGTATAACACGGGAATTCTAAAGCTAGTGAACAGATACGACAAATGTTTAAATGTGGGTGGTGATTATGTAGAGAAGTAAAGGAAGCTTCAGTTATGTAACAGACTTTGTTTTTTCAAATAAATATGATTTTTTTAATTACTACAACAAAACGGTCGTTATTTCCTGGATCCCCCTCGTACAAAGAATGTTCTATTGGCCATGCCTTTTATTTTCAAAAGAAAAATCAGTGTGGTATACCACCGGTTTTGCAACTTACATAAGGCACAAAAGTGACACTGTTTGTCAGGCAATCGTATAGCTTGCCTTAAGGAGTGTCATTTATTTGGAATAAACAAAAGAATTGAATTTCCCTTAAGTGATCAGTACAGGCTTGCAGTGGAAAAGCATAATGAAAGCGTTAAGCAAAATCGCCGAATATTAGGTCACCTAATTAATGCTGTTTGCTTTTTAGGTTCACAGGGTCTCGCTTTTAGGGGGCATGACGCAGGGGAGTTATCTTCCAACAAAGGAAACTATGTAGAGTATTTAAATGCAACTGCGATTTCCAACAGTGAGTTGAAAACTCATTTGAATGACTCAAAAACATTTCGTGGTAAGTCACCTGATATACAAAAGATTTAATATTCTGTATATCAGAATTAATGATTAGTAAAATTAAGAAAGAAATATCAGGAGCACCATTTGTGGCATTAATACTAGGCGAAACTTCAGATGTAACCATGAAGTCGCAGCTATCTTCCGTTCTTTGTTACGTAAGTCGAGACGGTAGAGTGGAGGAAAGAATTTTACGTTTTAAGGATGTAAGTGCTGATCCAATGGTTTATACCAACATGCTGTAGAAGTCCTCAAAGATTTCCAGTGCGATTCTAAATTAGTGGCGGAAACAAAGGTTTCCTGCAATTGGTCCTCTACGATGGGAGTATCATAGTCGTTTAGTAGAAATGATTCATCTGTTTGACGGCATTGTTGAAAATAAGAATGAATGGGATTCAGAAACCATTGTTTCTGCCCAAGATCTGCTGACGACTATAAAGGGATTCGATTTAAATTTCTTTTTAGAAATACGAGTATCTTCCTTAATATTTTCATTTTCTGGTTCACTATTCAAAGTACTGCAGACAAAACCAAATGATATTTCTTTCTGTGTGCGAAAGATTGAAGACTTTAAACGTCATTTGCAGAAACTTTGTGAGAATTTTGATTCAGTCTGTGAAAAAATGGAAGTATTTTTGGCTGAACAGGATTGCTCCCGAAAATCTAAAAGAATTCGCATAGATTCAATTCCTGGTGAAGATAAGGAATCTTCATACAAAAGACTTTTTTTTTAAAGAAGTGAATGATGTGGTATCTCTGAATATTTTTACCAGGTTTGCAGAGGCCAAGGAGACTTAAAAATGTCCAAGTCTCCTTGACAGTAGGGAGATTCAGAATTTTCAAACTCAGTTTCCAGAATCTGCTCTAGAATGCTTTCGAGAATATTATGGAATGCATTTCGACATTGCTGTTTTGAGGAGTGACCTTTCTGTTGTTTATTGAGATTCTGATATGGCGAAAGAAACTGTTTATGATCTTCACGAATATATCCGAACCCTTGACTTAAGAGCAGTTTTTCCTCAAACATACAAACTGTGCAGTCTAATCTTAACAATTCCAGGTACAATTAGTCATATTTGGTCCTTGAATTCCACTGTCTTCATGTATATACTAGTTGTGGCATGGACAGGGACTAATCCGTGCTGGCCTTCGCATTCAGATCGTACTTAGCGGTTGCCTAGTGTGGTTGTTTGCCTGTCAGCTGTGAGGGAGCCCTGTCTTTGTTTCGTGTAAGTCGCAATATATCACCATGCATACATAGTATATATACATAAAATGTGCCTTCAGCACTAGGAAAGTTTAGTAGTAAGGAGTAAAATTCTTTAATCATTATAAAAGAAGGGCCGACAAATATGTGTAGATATTTGGCCTCCATGATAGGTTTATGTAAGACTGTGGTCTTGAAAAGAAAGAAGCCTATAACTAATGTTATCTAATTGTACAATACATTTCCGTTTTACTCCATTGGATTATGGAAAGTTTGATTCATTATGAAACGTTCGGTTTCAAGAAACAAAGCCTATCCATTACGTCACGCTTAGCTCAGTCAAACAGGTTATCGAGTCATGAGGTGATGAGTGACGTCACATACCTTTATTAATCGTGTCAAGCGGGTCCTGGAAATTTCTACATTTTTAATACTAAATTTGTTACTATATGCCTTGCAGTAGCATTATAGCAGTCATATTTAAAAATTAGATTTTTACTCATTAGATTCATTTAACCAGATCTTAAGCATACATTAGCTTTCCAATAATCTCACATATGTAAAGTTCATAGTTCCTTGGCTGCCATGATGAAGAGTTGTTAAGCTTTCTTCATTTTTGTAATTTTGATAAAAGTTCTGTGGAAATCTATTTAGTGATTCTCTTAAATTTCTTTAAAAAAAAAAATTAATAATGACATTCTGCGGGTTAGTATTTGTCTGTATAGTGGTTATTTTTTTTAATCAAGCAAATTTGTAAGATTGGATGGCTGGTTTTGGATTTTCTTGATAAAAGTTTCACTCAGTATATATATAAATTGGCATCTTGGTTATGGCAACCCTCATATCCGGTATTATATAGTGGACACTGTCAGTTATAGCAAATACTCATGAAATATAAACCTTCCTATAACCTGTTAATTGGGATCAATGCATTTCCTTCACATTCGATTCTATGACCTTTGTACATAGTCATTCTATTTCTACCAGAATCTTCTAAACTGAATTTGATAATTCTGTGCTTGAGTATTCCTCATTTCATTTGATAGATTTTTCCTTTCTTTCTCTGAAGAAATAGTATTCATTCAGATTTAGGCCTATTTGAGGTTTTGATAAAATTGTCTTTTCTGGTTTATCATATTACAATTTATTTACCAAAAAGAAAAATATATATAGTGTTTTTAGTTGAACATTTGATAGTAGTGTTCTGGTCTGGTTATTTAAATTACAATTTCTTTAGTAAAACAAAAACTGTGTTATGACTTTAAATATATTGATATTAGTTTCTGCAATATTACTTACATTTCAGATCCTGTATTGTTATTCAAAGGCACTACTTTTTTGATGAATTAAGAGTTCTTGTGAATTGCTATTCAATTTGTAGATCTGAAATGGAATCTGATAAGTAATGCAAATTAATTAGAAGGAAATTAATTCGACTAATAATTGCAATAGGCCTACTTATTCTACTTAGTTATGAATGCATCATTTAGCAATTATTTTAAATAAGTTCATTTTAGTGGAATAGGGAAAGAAAATTAGTTTATATTACATATTGTGTAATCCAGGTTTCACACAATTTCTCATGAAATCTTCTTGGAGATCGCAGGTAGTCCCAGTAAATATGAAAGGTTGCTTTATTATGTTAGTGTTGCTTTATTATGTTAGTTTCAATAGCAAGGAAGGGCAAGTTGTATAAGTGTTTATTGCTAAGAATCATAAATGTTTTGTAGGACGTTAGAAGTATGGTAGAGAATGCCGAAAAGAAATAATTGGTCATATTTAACAATAAGTGTATAGGTGTAATTTACTTCTTAAATCTGCAAAATGAGATAAGAAATTTATGCATTATGATTTTCCCATGCGAATATAATTTATGCACGATCACGTGTAAGAAAATACGAGAAGAACCTGGGAATCATATCGAGCAAGTAGATATAAAATATGTATTTTTTCTGTTGGCTGAGATTGTTATTAGGCTCAACCAATGAAATGTAACAGAAGCCATGTGACCAGTCCTTCTAATTAAGATAATTAAGAAGTAGGCGTTAACAAAATTTCCAAAATAGACTTGATAGTGTATTTTGGAAATGTAAGAACATTACTCTTTTTCCAACTTTCGGAACGAGAAGGTTAAATTATAAGTACAATACTCTCTTTCCAACCTTGGGAATGAGAAGGTAAAATTATAAGAATAAATACTCTTTTTTAAAAAACCTCGGTAGCGAGTGATTCGAAAATGTTCAATGGATTATTATGGTGTTGTTAAAATGTGTAAGTGAGGAATCGTGTGCCATATAGTTAGATATCTATAGAAAATAAAATCACTATTTCAACCACAGTCATGAATTTTGATTCCGTAGATAATAACACTCCTGCAAATCACATCATCGGCCCTGAGGAAGAATCGACGGCTCGCACCGCTGATAGCCTGGGTAGGTGGATTGAATAAATTTTGAGTGGAGGATCACTCTGGCGCCCAAACCATCTTACGGACTGGAGCAGTTGGTGTAAGTACCTATTCAACCTGTACTTACTTTTAATTTTACAAAATGATGTTTCCACCACAACTGGCGAGCCCAACGTGAAGCACGAGTAAAATTGGTATGATACCAGAAAAAAAAATTAAGATTACCCAGAGATGATGAAAAATGCAGAGAGCGGCAGGATGATGAAAACAACAAAATGACGGAATGAATGATCGACTGTAACGAAGAGGAGATGCAAGTTCGTGGTACATCATTGAAGACATCGGCCAGATAAGCCAACAATGCCAGATAAGAATTTAAATATTTTTTACTATACTAATTTCACTTTAAGTTCAAAGTAGATGTAAACAAAGCCACGTGACAAGGGAGCGCCTCATTGGCTGGTGGACGAACTACAGCTTTTTCTGCTTAGTATGCACAATCTTGCTCCTAATAAAATAGTTCGGTTCAAACCGTACCTTTTTGTAGCTATTTTCGTGCAGAGAAATTTAAAAACATGTTTCTGAAGCAGATCTGTTTATGGAACAACATTAATTCGGTCAGATTTACCTGATGCATAATAAGTAAGTAAAGTAATTAAACCGTTAAAACAGAGTGTAAATAGTAGGCGTTTACGAAGGCTGTGCGCATCCTCAAGTACGCCATTAGTGTATTCCTTGCAACATGTCGTGTGCTGTGTTTATAAACAAGTGTCATGGCTGATAAACAATTCTCTGCATCTGTGGTAAAACACAAGCGTGGGAAACCATTAAAAAGTGGGCAAAAAACAATTGTGCTGAATGTCTTCTCCAAATTGTGCGAAACATATCCTTCTCTTCCAATAGAAGATGTTGTAAGAATGACATCGGAGTTTACTGGTGTTTCTATGTCCAGTATTTATAGTGCTCGAAAGGAGATGGCAACAACTGGTAAAGTGTGTACTCCTGCCAAGAAAAGATCACAAGTTCGAAATGTTTTGGATACAGAATGTGACGAATTTGTTAGATCGGCAATTCGCCGTAAAGTGAATTCATTTTTCCTTAAAAAGATCCTCCATGTTATTAATTCTGATCTTGATCTTCCTAATTTAAAGCAGACTTCCCTGTATAAATTGTTGCAGGAAATCGGGTTTGAGTTCATTAGCCGAAATCGTAAATCTGTAATTGTTGACAGAGACGACATTATTTTGTGGCGCAGGCGCTATCTGCGTAATCTGAAAGATTTCAGGCAACAGGGAAGGAAAATTTATTTCACGGATGAAACATGGGTAAATGAGAGACACACAACGTCTAAGGCATGGCTCGATAAAAGAGTAAAATCAAAAAAGCAGGCATTCTTGTCAGGTTTAAGTACTGACCTGAAAAACCCTATGGGGAAAGGGAAGCGATTGATTGTGCTTCACATTGGAAGCGAGAATGGGTTTTTAGAAGGGGGGGGGACCTAGTTTTTGAATCACATAAATCATCTGATTACCATGAAGAGATGACAGGCGAGGTATTTGAAAAATGGTTTCAGTTAATACTGCCAAAATTGGAGCCAAATAGCGTCTTGGTTATGGACAATGCTCCCTACCATAGTGTTAAGGCAGAGAGAATCCCTAACAAATCTTGGAGAAAAGCTGATACAATGACCTGGCTCCAGACAAAACAAAACATTTCATTTTGCAAAGAAATGATTAAAGCGGAATTACTTGAACAAGTTGCACCTCATGCACACAAATTTCAAAAGTTCCGTATAGATGACATGGCAGAGAAAGCTGGTCTTACTATTCTCAGGCTGCCTCCTTACCATTGCTTTCTCAATCCAATTGAGCTTATCTGGAGTCAGGTAAAGGGGTACGTTGCCAGGAACAACACCACGTATAAACTTACTGACGTTAGGTGACTTGTATACGAGGCATTCGGAGAAATTACAGCTGATAAGTGGTCCAAGTGTATTTCCCACGTGATGAAGGAAGAGGAAAAGATGTGGGACTTAGAGGGAATGATGGACAATGTAGTGGATCGAGTTTCAATTAATCTAGCCGAAGAGTCTGAGTCATCTGATTCATCTATGGAATTGGAAGACTCAGATCTGGATGGAATTGAGCCACTTCCTGCTTCCGATTGATAACATTTCCACTTTTTTAATGTAAGTAATTCACATTATAATAATATTATAGTACCTAAAAATGCACGTTATAAAATATTATAACATATTATCGTCTCAAACCCAGGACCATGAAGGTTCTTTCACGCCGACAACAATCGAATTGCAATATATAGCCGTAACAAAAATGCAAACATCGTAGCAAACATCTGTAAGCTGGAATAAACTTGCCCCAGACCCCCTCCCACGAATAAGTTAGACCTGCCGAATGTGTATTCATTCATTTATTTACTGCATATTTACTGTATATAGGCTACACAACACATAGGCTACGCGAGGACAAGAAAGACATGTGTTAGAACAAGACAAAAATTTCGTCAAAGTTACAGGTAACCTATAGTTCTTAGAGGGTAAATAAGTGAATAATAAACAACACTCAAGAAGAAAACGCCTTTGAAGAGGGCAGCCAACATTGCAAAATGAGACTAATTTGTTATACTCGTTATTATTATCTTCTCATTAACTGTCTATGACTTACTTAAATACTAATTAGGACTAATTTTGTACTGATGTCTTGATCTTTTCAAAATAACTATCACATTTTCAACAATGGTGTAAGTCATAAAAATTATTTTTGAAAGTAAATACAATACTATTGAGAACACTGGAATACATCAAATCCCAGTTCCGTTTGAACGCGTTTCTCGCCGCGCGGGTAAATCTCCACGTGGTAGTGTCACATGCTCGGCGGAGTGATACAGAAGGGTTTGTTTACATCTCCTTTGAACTTAAAGTGAAAATAGTATAAATGCTGAATTAAGAAAATAAATAATGTTTTATTAAAAAAGTTTTAAAGTATGATACTACTAAAAAAATACAGTAAATATTAAAATACAAATAATATAATTCTTAAAACATGTATAGGCTTGAAAAAGAAAAATTTAAAGAAAGTGACACTCATATAGCAATATAGATATTTAAA